>CM042380.1:11212146-11397146 GCA_023634145.1 Thymallus thymallus | reverse complement strand
AGGCAGGCCTGCAAGGGCAGACCGTGGACTGGGTTAGGACTCTCTCTCCCCCTCTCTCTATCTCCTTCTCTCGCCCGAGGGATGCCATCAAAGTGTCATTCATTCTTATTGAGGCACTCCACTGCTAAGTCTATTTCCTTGTTGAAAACTAAGCTTGTTTCAAAAGGAGGTAGAAAAGGTTAGAAACATTTTGTCTACTGGTCACGAGGGATTTGTGGTTTTGTCACTTCTCAAGAGAGCAGCTGTAGCTTTTGAGGAACATACAAAATTGACCACAAAGAGTTGTGGGTGAATAACGCAGTACTTGAATTGCTTTCTGATCAACTTCTTGGAAGTTCACATAACTTCTCTATTTGTTGTACTGTTGGAGGAAGAGGGCAAATAAAATGTTTTTTTCTTAAAATCTAGTTATATTTTAATGGCAGTACTAAAATCCAATGTGAATACCTCACTTAAAGGAGAAGTTTTATTTTTTACAACCAAATCTCTATTTTGATGTAAATGTATGTTATAGAAGTGTTCAAACACCTTTTTTGTGATTTCACGTGTTTTTGAGAAATTTACCCCAAACAGCAAATCACTTCCTCATCCTCGTTGTGTAGTATGGGGAGCCAAAAAATTATGAACAAAGGCTCCAAAAACACCCAAATACGTCATTTTTGAAAACGGCAAAGCTCTCAGCATAGTGATGCAGGTGTTTAGATGTTGTACTTGTGTCATTCTGATCTTTATCCGCAGCGTTATATTCCATTTTGTTGTGACTCAAGCGATACCTTTCCGTCCATTCAACAGGTAATGGCCAAAATAAAATAAATACTTGAGTAAATGAGGGATACAAAGTATATTGAAAGCATGGGGGTGCTTCCACACAGGAAGTTCCTGACAGAATCTATGCCAAGGCGCATTGAGGCCTCTCTTGCTAGCTCGTGGTGGCCCAACGTCCTCTTAAGACATTTTATGTTGGTGTTTACTTTATTCTGGCGGTTACATGTAGCAGCTGCCTAGAGGAAACGGCTCGAGTTGCTCAAAAGGGAATATAACATTGTGCAATGACACAAGTTCATGTGTACAACATCTAAAGACCTGCATCACTATGCTGAGAGCTTTACTATTTCTAAAATGACGTATTTTGGTGTTTTTGGAGACTTTGTTCAAGGTTTTTCGAGGGCCCCACACAACAAGGATGAGGAAGTGATTTCTGTTTGGAGTAAGTTTCTCAAAATGTAAAAAAAAAAAAAAAAAAAGTGTTTTAACATAAAAAATAGAGAGAGAGAGAGTGGGGGCCTTTCATGTCTTTCTTTCTTTCTTTCTTTCTTTCTTTCTTTCTTTCTTTCTTTCTTTCTTTCTTTCTTTCTTTCTTTCTTTCTTTCTTTCTTTCTTTCTTTCTTTCTTTCTTTCTTTCTTTCTTTGAGACCTCATGCTCATGTGTTATTAATCACAGAGTCATTGTCTTGGTCGTGTTTTAGTGAGTGCAATGCTTGCTCTCCAGGGGTGGCCCTCCCTCCCTCCCCCGGATTAATATTTTAGGCTGAAAAATAAATGAAATTACCCGTCAGAGTCTGCTGTGGTCCTGGGGGAGCGGCCCAGGCACTCAGGGTACTTTGGGCACCACTCAGCGGACAAACACTGAGCTCAGGCCCAATGAAGCGAACACAGAAGAGTAGATTGGGGCAGAACCATTCACCAATGAGGCCCTAGCTGGCTGGCTAAGGACACAAAGAGAACTCTATACCAAAGTGTGGTTGCTCTCACATTCACTACTGCACTTGAACCTCACAACACCATCTTGGTGTGATTTGGAAACCAGGGTTATGTCAGTAAAGCACCTGTAGACTTGGATAGATAGATAATCTGTCAGATGTCCTGCCACCTAAAAGTGAAATGTATTGTTCCCACATCTAGGGATTGTTTGCGTTGTGTTTACAGTGCATTGAACATATGTTTTATTTTATGTACAAAGAAATCATACAGATTGGGAATTTAACCTCATCATGCTCCTTTTATCTGTTATCCAGATCCTGTTGTCCATCATGACGACATGAACAACTATATCAGCCAGTACTACAGTGAACCAAGTAGTGGTGAGTGACATAGTGTATCTTGGGTAAAGTGTATAGCTGGTAATGTACAGTACAAGTCAAACGTTTGGACACACCTACTCATTCAAGGGTTTTTCTTTATTTTTACTAAGTGAAGACATCAAAACTATTAAATAACACAAGCTGGTTGAGAGAATGCCAAGAGTGTGCAAAGCTGTCAATAAGGCAAAGGGTGTCTACTTTGAAGAATCTCAAATATAAAATATATTTTGATTTGTTTAACACTTTTTTGGTTACTACATGATTCCATATGTGTTATGTCATAGTTTTGATGTCTTCACTATTATTCCTACAATGTAGAAAATAGTACAAATAAAGAAAAACCCTGGAATGAGTAGTTGTGTCCAAACTTTTGACTGGTAGTGTATATGAGACACCTCTGCTGTATACCTATCCTCCCCAGTCTGATGTACTGAATGATGTGTCATTTCAGACATGGGGGGTCCTCGTGTCATCACCACGGCAGCCATCGACGTCCACCTCCCTAAGACCCATTTCCCCGCTCACAACAACCCTCTGCTGGGTGTGGAGCGAATGGGCAGCGGCGTGAGTGTGAGTGACACTTCCACTAGCGTATCACGGTCCAGTGGCAGTCTAACGCCCCGCCCCCATAGCCTGAGCAGCAACACCTTGGGCTCGTCTACTACGGACTGCAGCAGCAGCACCATGGCCAGGGACTACCACACCCAGGCTAGGAACTACAATTCCCATACCAAGGCCCGGGGGCCCTATCTGGACTACAAGTCCCAGAAACAGACACCGGACAGGGACTTTAACACCGAGCACTACAACACCCAGGGCCAGCGCTGCTTCCCCCCGCCATACTGCAGCCCTCTGGGACTGGGTCTGACCTCAGTCCAGCCTCCCATTCCACGGGACTCCAGCGTGGTAGTCCAGGAGCTGCTCTCCTCCCTGTCTGAGGACTCCTGTCTGGCCCAGAAAGGCCTGGTGGACCCAGTTAACCTGAAGCTTCCCAGCCCTGCCAGCTCAGCGAAGGCCAGCCCAGAGCTGGAGCACAGGATCAACATCTACAACCGGAGGAATCAGGAGGAGAACCAGTACCAGAGTCGGGGACAGAACCAGGGCCGAGCCGCAGCCACTGTGCTCCTACAGACTAAGCCTCTCATCCACCTGCAGGGCGGCGCTCCTGAGTCCTCTTTGGAGGAGAAGTATAGGCTACTGGGGCCTGCTGATGGTCCACTGGGCCGTCTGCCTGATACATAGGGTTGACTTACACTCCTGAGCTGAGCCAAGCCGAACCGAGCTGCATTGTGCTGGTCTGGTTATGCATCCATCATAGTAGTTTGAACCGTGCTGGAAAGGACATGTGAAAATAATATTTCAGAGCCAGCACTATTTAGTTTGGGTCGGCACAACAGTGTGAAAAGGGCAATAGTTCATCCCAGACGACAGAGCACACAGCTCAAGACAGAAATGACTGACCTGGCTTCTCCAAATCCTCATGCTTCAAACAAATTCAGAGCCTGGTCCCAGATCAAACCTGGCGTTACGAAGACCATCTGAAGTTAGCAAGACAGCACAAACAGATCTGGGACCAGGCTACCGCTCTCATGTTAGTCTTCCCTTCTCTGTGGGGCTCCAGACAGACAGACAGACAGACACAGCCCTCCTAGTCCTCAATCTTGGGGTGACTTTGAATAATGCTCATTTGCACAACAATGGCCCAGTGAGGACAGAGGAGACAACTGTGGGCCTAGAAAGAACCATCATCAGGAAATACCACTTTAAATGGGTCCCCAAATGTGAAGTAAAACCGTTTGAAACAAAACCAGCAATGGACCATATTAAAGCCATTACAGAACAAGCCTATTCAAGTGTTCCTATGTTAACAACAAGACTGATTTTACATGGGATTTCTCTAAGTTTGGTGGGAGTGGGAGCTGTTTTTGCTTTCTTTTTATTTGTATTAGCTACTGTAACAGTGCAGTTCTCTCTGCTCTAACAACCAAGCCGCAGGATGCTTTCGCTGGACAAATTGTGTGCCGAACAAACATACCATTTATTACTATAACAGAGATAAAGATGTTTGTATTGAAATAGAGGAACATCAACCATATCAAGCCTGACCTTTTCTAGCCAGATACAAGAACAGGCAAGGGCAAGGGGAAGAAATGACGGAGGGATTAACGGTATAAGGATAGGTACTGAACTGCCCAAAAGGATCCCAAAAGATATGGGAGAAGTATGTGAATCTGATTATGAGCAGTGATAGAGGATTGATGTTTTAGATTGGAGTGCTTGTAGCATGAACCTTTCTTTAAAAGATCTGGAGCCTGAACATGTCAAGCCAATCCTGTGCACTTTAAGGTTTACAGATGTTTTGTAAACTTAATATGAGGGGAACTCATTGCCAAATTGCAGGTGGTGTCATTCAAATAAACCTTTGTAACATTAATAATATTGTGGTCCCTTTTTATTGTTTTCAGTTGTACATGAGCCATGCCATTTTAAATTATAATATTTTGTAGATTGGTAGCAGAGATTTTTTGTATTCACTATTACAATCATTGTTAGTTGCATTCACAAAGGGACATTACATATGTGGATGCCCTTTACAAAGCAATACATGGAATTACACAGTAGAATACATTCCAAACCAAAAAGAACTACAATTTATTCTAATTTGCATAATTCAGGATAGAATCCTATACATTAATATGAATGAGTTTGTTTTACGTGGGCTCTTTTATCAGATATGACTGAGCCTTCCCATTGGCTCCAGACTACGACATCACCCTACAACACTTTTGCATTAGCAACTGTCAACTTATTTGCATATCACTCTGAAATGAAATAAATAATTAATATCTATTAACATTGGAGAGACCTGGTTAATGAGGTTTGTCATTATAAATGTCTGGTAATGAGGATTAAACCCCCTAATTAACTTTCAATAAAATAATTAATTTAGGAGATAAACTACCCATTTTGTTGCTTGTCAAGTGTTTACAAGTAAATTATACTTTATGTTTAATAGTTAATAACAATCAAGGCTTCAATCAAGTGAGGCTAAGTGTTTCATAAGTATGTCAATAAAACATGGGGATAGTAAAGCGGTGATTGGCGTTAATGTTATTTGAGGACCTGGATCATGTGAAGAAAAGTAATTATGGGTTTCAATAAGAGGTGATGCAGTGTTTTATTTACAGCTGAACGATTACACCACACTCCTTTGGCGACAATGTTTTTCCTCTACTTAGTGTTAGCGGAAGAAAACGTTTGGCGTGTGTGTCTTGACAAATGTATTTGCATTCTTAATTAGATATCCTTTGATATAGTGTAATTGAGCACTTCCGTGTTCTTCAGAAACTATAAAACATTTTAAAACACACATTGATTTTCTTTGTCCTTCAGAACTGTGCCATTATCCACCGTGATATATAAGATATACAGTATATTATCCTAATACTGTAGCTTTCCAAAGAGGAAAGGCCAAACATCCAATTGATCATATTTCAAGAAAAACTAATTTAAAAGGAACAAATTGTGAGACATTGTGGCATATCTACTAGCTTTATTATTGATTAAAAATATATTACAATCAAAAGGTATATTACATCTAGACATTTTAAGCACATATTTGAAAATGCACTAGAATAATGAAATGCTGTTTAAGGCAGGATTTTAAAACTTTCAGCTTATAAGTGGTTATTGTTTCATCTTTAGATTTCTGAGTATTATAGGATCTTGACTGGATCTTGATGGCGATCACTTCTTCAATGCTGCAGTCATCTCAGGAACAGCCTACAAGTACAAACAAATAGTGTTTCAATGTTGGTTTTACAAACAGTTCTCACATTGAAAATGCATACCCCTGACAGTTTCATTGGCAACAACGACAAAATACATTTGGACTATTATCTGAAATCAGAGTGCACGTAAACACAGGTAAGATGATAACTATTGTCACAGTTCTGGACCTGCCTGTTATTATTCTCCCTCCCTAACCATCACTTCAGCAGAATATTACTAACTAAAACACCTAGTCACCTACACCGGCCGATCACACGCCACGGCAGCGGTTAATAAATTATGAACTACAGCCAAACAAATGGAAAAAGCCACTAGGCTTTCACTTCTCACAAAGGGTCCCTCTTGAAGTGTGTGCCGAAGCTTGGGCACTGTATCTGGATCTGCCACCTCAGTCTTTATGCCTAAACTAGAGGGTAGAAGTGCTGCCTGGAACCCTGTGGTGTTGAGGCCTGCCAAAGTTACCTGAGCATGTCAATTAGGTGTGAATAGGTGAAGAGGAAAGCCAACACCAGGCAGTCCCCTTGGTTTAACTATCAGGTGGTATTAGTTCCTGTTAAGGTTGAGGAGTGGAAGTTACTCTCTGAGCGGGAGGTCCCCTCATGAACTATCCACTGATAAATTCACAAGTTCAATAATTCAATACATATGCTTTTTCATTAGGTGGAATAATATATAGTTCAAAATGGTTCCTATTCTATCAATCCCAATACCTGATTTACCAGGTTTGCATTCAGGCACTCAACAGAGAAATGTTTACAGTCGGAGAGAGTAAGAACTCAACTGCATATTCATTTAAACAGGATTTCACTCAGTGTAATTTTAGGCTTATCCCAGAAACCTAGTTAATGAATTGTAACTGAATAGGGCACAACTGAGTAAGGCACACGGTCTCTGTAGAAGTTTTGTTTTCTGACATTAAACAACTGAATAATATTCAAAATGTTTGAGAGGGAAAACCAGACAATGACATTACCTTTAAACAGGTCAAATAGATGCCTGCACCATCAAGCTAATGAATCCCCATTGTTTAAGACTGAACGGCAAATGAAAGGTGCCCTTTAATGATTTATAATGATAAACCTAACTATTCAATTCATTTTATCAATCAAACTCATTTATAGAGCTTGTACATAAGCAGTTGTTTACATTGACATTATTACACAGGAATACTTTTAATGAGCGTCTAACTCTGACAGACAGGAAATGGCTTGCGGGCGGTCTCTAGTGAACCAGGAAGTGCCTCAACGTCACAATCAGAGAAGAAGAAGAGTGAATTAACAGTGACCATTAGACACTTACCTTAATAATTGAAATATTTGAATAACGGCTCAGAGGGAGTCACTTAGTTGAAATTCATTAACATTACACGATCACTCGTTGATTTTTCTTATTAGAGCATCATTAAGTGATGAGGAAATCTGAGGTATGACCTCTTTCTTGCGCTTTTCAAATGTGTTTTGCTATGGTATACTAATGTATAACTAATTAAGGACCTCATTCAGTCAAAACCAATGTTATGTTCACTTTTTTTAGGAAACCAGTTAATCACTTTTGGTAGAATATGGTCCATATTATTAATATGATATAATATAAATACACATAGTATTAATAAACCTATTATAAATCCTCCTGAGGGTACTAGAAGAATGACTCTTAAAGTAGAGATGGACAGGGTGTGACAGGGATCTGTAATGATGGCATGAGGGTGTGATGGATATTTCCCTCAAGACTCCTCACCGCAATTTACCCATCAGGACTAAACAGATCTCAAGGACATGAACACTGACACTTTAAATACTGTCATGAATTAGATACACTGGGTGACATACAGGTTACATCCAGTGTATCAGTGCTGAGTTGGATACCACTCATAGCACTTTACAAAATGTATATAGGGTGTTGTGTACAATACTTAATTTAGCCAATGCTAGTTTTCAAATGCTTAAGATTTAGGTCCACCTCTGTAAGAGTAACACAATATCTACCTCCATATAGGGATTAATTTCATACCTTTAATATTACAATTTCAATATCTAATTGTGTCATCATTGACAAACTTACCTTGAAGAGATCCTCCACCAAACCGTAGTCAGCTACCTGGAAAATAGGTGCCTCTGGATCTTTGTTGATGGCAACGATTATCTAGAAATACAACACAAAAGCACGTGTCACAGAGTTAGTCTCAGTACAGTACTAACCAGTTCTCAATGTAAATGCGAAGTGGTAGGCACACATGGACTGACTCATAATTTTAAATGGAGGCTAAACCACAAACACTTAAATCATAAATGAGAAAGATAGCAACGTATGTAAACTGTTGGCCCACATCCTAAACTCACTGAGTCAGCATCCGGCATTAGGACAATATCAGTCACTGTGACGAGAATCAAAATTAAGTTTAAAAACATTTTGTATTACCATCCCTTACTACTCTCTCATGTTATACTGTATATACACAGGATGCTTTCATGACATATTGCATAGCTTGTTAAAGCAGCAAGCATACAAACCCAAATTAGCCAAACTTAAGTGATGTCACTTATGAATGTGTGTTTTTTAAAGTGGATGAAACAGATTTTGAAAACAGCTCCGTTACATCAAGCGGCTGGATATACGTAGAAGCAGAGTAAATCTAATACAAAACAAATAGATATGGGACTATGGCTGCATAATAGTACATAATATTGTGGTCTGACATATTCAGAACCCATCCCACACAAGACACTCTCCTCTTAAGAAGCTCTGAAGCAATAGAGAGAAAATACAAATAAATTATACATCATTCTTTAAAAAGCTTCTTCAGGTTCCTTTTTAAAACATACTTCTTAAGTGCATGGGATCCCGGAACAGATAGCTCGCCTTGGTGGAAGAAATCCACTCAGGAGACTGTTGTCATGGCTACAGAAGAGTTTTTCCATTTTGAATTTACATAAAACAGTTCTCTTCCAGGGACAGAGGTATTCTGCCCTCCACTTGTTGTAAAGTGGGTCAACTACAGCGAAAAGAGGAATACCAATAAGAAAAAGTACTTTGACCAAGTTAATTCAAATCCTCCTCATAGATAGACAGATTCTCAGAGAGTGAATTGTTGTCATAGTATTATTTAGGTAAATTGGTGCAGTTTTTCAAAACCAGCCTATACAGGACCAGTGCTAACTGGACCGATTATTGGAATGTGTGATCTTTTTACTTTCAGATAAGTTGAAGATATCAAATTATTGACTAATTTTGAAAAAAACAAAGAAACAAAAAAAAACATTAGTATGTTTCAACAGTTGTAAATCATTTTTAATGAATTAAGACAGGTTTTTACATTAATACAAACTTTATTTTATATCAATATGAAATTTCATCAGTATCCCCATTGTTTGACTGTATGTATATCTTTACTATATAATCCATCACTAGTGCATATTCCATAAAAGGCGGAAGAATAAGCTTAGCTATAGTGAATCGTGATAAATATGAGGGTGAGACGTATATCACTCTCCTGGTGACAATGCGCTACATCACAGAGAGCTCTGAAGAATTTAATTTAGCAATCAGACGCACAAGCCCCATAACTATGTTATAACTATGTACTTATGCATGACTTGTGACAGCAAGAACGTTGTAAAAAGCACAACCAACAGACACCAGAGAATTGTTCCATTTTCAAAAACATCTTGCTGTATAAAACATATCCTGTATTTCATTTGGAGTACTAGAAATCTGAAGAAAATAAAATATATATTCAGAATATCTTGCATCCTCAAATAGTTTTTGTTGAAATCGTTAGAACAAATCTATTTACATTTGTTTAAATGAGAAGTATTACCACAAGTAATAACGCACCTATACCACAATCTTATTTAGACTGCTTAATTTGATGTGTATGATGTGCTGTACCTTGCTGTCCTTCATCCCAGCCAGGTGCTGAATAGCTCCAGAGATACCCACTGCGATGTAGAGTTCCTTGAAATAAAACACAACATAAATTGGCTAGTCTGTATATAATAATGTAATATCAAAAATGTAATTCATATAACGAAAACAATGTTTTAATAAAACAACAATTTAATAAAAAGATAAGTAGAGTGTTTATTCTAGGGAGAAAGAAAATATGTTTTATTTCTCAACCAAACTAATTAAAAAGGTTTGGCCACAACATGATATGTAATATTATTGATTTAACCATTACTTTTCAAAAACTTAAAATGAGAAGATGATGCAGGTTTGCACACAGCATGGCCATCAGAGAATCCCTATGACCACAGCCTTATGAGATAGGCTCTCCTAACCAGTAGTCTGGTGAACCAAGTTGCTATGACCATAAGTGACCACCACCAGAACCACAAACTGAGCCCCAATCCCCTGGAACCCTTTCCACCATACTCTGATCCGGTAGGCAGCCAATTCCTGATCATACATCTCAATGGTCCTGACCAGAGTGTGGTCCTTTAGAGTGTCTGCCAGCCAGAGTGTGGGGGCCTGGGCCCCTTGCTGCAACATTAGCATCCATTCTCCAGGGAGCAGCACATCAATTGCTTTCGGCTAAATGCACTCACATATGAATATTTCAGTACGATTTAATGTTTCAGCTGCAGCCCCAGAGGAACAGAGCATCAATTTGCGAACACAGTTCTCCGGGAGTTAAAAGCCAGGCCGGATAATACAGTATGAAAGGCACTGTCAGTCCAGAGGCCTTTTTTCACTCCAGATGGGAGAGAGAGAAAATAAAAAATAGAAAAGCTTCTCCCCGTTAGCCTCCAGTAGGTTCCCAGCTGGGTATAAACAGCTTTTTGAAAGTTTTCCACTACAAACTGCTATACTTGGGGGGTCATTTAGCCCTGGATATCTTTTAAGTATATGTAGGGAGAGGAGGGAGAGAGGCGAACGGCTAGACAATTTGCCAAGCTTGGTCAGTTTCTCCCTCCTCTTTTTCCTATCTGCCTGTCTGTCTGCCTGCCTGCCTGCCTGCCTGCCTGCCTGCCTGCCTGCCTGCCTGCCTGTCTGTCTGTCTGTCTGTCTGTCTGTCTGTCTGCCTGTCTGTCTGTCTGTCTGTCTGCCTGCCTCTGTCTGCCTGGTGTTTGGTCTCTCCACAGCTGCTGTTAGCCGTGGCATCAGGACAGGGACTCGGTGCACCCGCTGGCCTGTTAATAAAATACCCCAAAGTGATGCTGAAACCCAGTGGTTCACACAGCACAGCTCCCCTCAGGTGTGAGAACACAAGCTCCTGTACACGCCACCAGATTGTGACACAATTGAGTTAATCAACCAGGTGATCACGGGATGCTGATGTGTGTAAACAGACAAAAAAGGGCAACAGGTTGGCTAACGATTCAAAATACTGTTACACTGGCTTGGTGGTATCTCAGGATTGAGTCATGTAACTGGTTTGACTGAAGAATCTATGATATTCAATGCCTTGAAAAGCATATGAAAATAGGGTCAAAGTGGACCATTATAAGACTTAATTTTGTTCTATTTGTACTGTAGGCCTTCATGTGACTAAGCGTGTGAAGTTAATGATAAAAGTTCTCACATGAAGTTAAAAAGAACCGTAAGTATTCATTATTTTAGTCCTCTAAAAACACAAGTGAAAGACTATATCAACCTGTATCATTCTGAAACCACCAACACCTATACAGTGCTCTCAACTTAACAATAGCCTATATTATACATCTTCAAATATTTGTTCCTTATAACAAAACCCGAAACAATTGTATGTCATTATTTTTTATCAATTGTTATTGTATCCCATTTCAAGTAAAATACTTGATTAATTTACAAGAATACAGTAATGGAAAACATTATTAATTTTGCCAGCGCTGTTTTGACTGGCACATTGACTCAATCGGAGGTGTTGCTCTCCTCATATAAGTGACATGGTGTCTTGTAAAAGCCACTGATAAGTTTTATCCTGATGAGTGCCGTTCATAATAAAATACACGACACTGCATTTGTAAACTAAAACAGGCGACTGACAGTTGCACTAATAAGGTCATAATGGCCCAGGTTCCTGAAGCAAACAATGCAGAAATGCCCGCAGGCAGCAATCAAAAATTTATCCTAATTATCATGTGAATACTGCATTAACTCTGAAGAATTATGAATTATAAATCCACAACATGGTTCCCCTCTCAGACTAGCATGAGGAAAGATGTGATTTTTTGGGGGGGTCGGAGCGTTTCTGAAGGCCTGTCATGGAATTATGGAGATACAGTTGAAGTCGGACGTTTACATACACCTTAGCCAAATACATTTAAACTCAGTTTTTCACAATTCCTGACATTTAATCCTAGTATACATTCCCTGTCTTAGGTCAGTTAGGATCACCACTTTATTTTAAGAATGTGAAATGTCAGAATAATAGTAGAGAGAATTATTTATTTCAGCTTTTATTTCTTTCATCACATTCCCAGTGGGTCAGAAGTTTACATACACTCAATTAGTATTTGGTAGCATTGCATTTAAATAGTTTAACTTGGGTCAAACGTTTCGGGTAGCCTTCCACAAGCTTACCACAATAGGTTGGGTGAATTTTGGCCCATTCCTCCTGACAGAACTGGTGTAACTGAGTCAGGTTTGTAGGCCTCCTTGCTCGCACACGCTTTTTCAGTTCTGCCCACAAATTTTCTAAAGGCTTGAGGCCACTCCAATACCTTGACTTTGTTGTCCTTAAGCCATTTTACCACAACTTTGGAAGTATGGTCCATTTGGAAGACCCATTTGCGACCAAGATTTAACTTCCTGACTGATGTCTTGAGATGTTGCTTCAATATATCCACATCATTTTCATTCCTCATGATGCCATCTATTTTGTGAAGTGCACCAGCCCCTCCTGCAGCAAAGCACCCCCACCCACAACATGATGCTGCCACCCCAGAGCTTCATGGTTGGGATGGTGTTCTTCGGCTTGCAAGCCTCCCCCTTCTCCTCCAAACATAACGATGGTCATTATGGCCAAACAGTTCTATTTTTGTTTCATCAGACCAGAGGATATTTCTCCAAAAAGTATGATCTTTGTCCCCATGTGCAGTTGCAAACTATAGTCTGTCTTTTTTATGGCGGTTTTGGAGCAGTGGCTTCTTCCTTGCTGATCGGCCTTTCAGGTTAGGTCGATATAGGACTTGTTTTACTGTGGATATAGATACTTTTGTACCTGTTTCCTCCAGCATCTTCACAAGGTCCTTTGCTGTTGTTCAGGGATTGTTTTGCACTTTTCGCACCAAAGTACATTCACCTCTAGGACACAGAACGCGTCGCCTTCCTGAGCGGTATGACGGCTGCGTGGTCCCATGGTGTTTATACTTGCGTTCTTTTGTTTGTACAGATGAACGTGGTACCTTCAGGCGTTTGGAAATTGCTCCCAAGGATGAACCAGACTTGTGGAGGTCTACACATTTTTTGGGGAGGTCTTGGCTGATTTCTTTTGATTTTCCCATGATGTCAAGCAAAGAGGCACTGAGTTTGAAGGTAGGCCTTGAAATACATCCATAGGTACACCTCCAATTGATTCAAATGATGTCAATTAGCCTATCAGAAGCTTCTAAAGCCATGACATCATGTTCTGGAATTTTCCAAGCTGTTTAAAGGCACAGTCAACTTAGTGTATGTAAACTTCTGACCCACTGGAATTGTGATATATTGAATTATGAGTGAAATAATCTGTCTGTAAACAATTGTTGGAAGAATTACTTGTGTCATGCACAAAGTAGATGTCCTAACCGATTTGTCAAAACTATAGTTTGTTAACTTGAAATCTGTGGAGTGGTTGAAAAATGAGTTTTAATGACTTCAACCTAAGTGTATGTAAACTTCCAACTTCAACTGTAGACTTAGTAGGTAGACTTAGTAGACATACCATCCACTGCTTACTGTGTAGGAAATATACCTATAACTTTAAATATATGCAGACATGTGAAAAAGTAAGTACACCCCCTGGAAATGTCTCTTTAAAAAAAATAAAAAATAATAATATATATATATATATATATATTTGGACAGATGGTTAGGTAATCTTCACTTCAACACTATTGACATATAAAGGTTACCCAATTTAACAAATCACACATAAAAAACCTTTGAAAATGGTATGCAATTAAAATAAACAAAAATGCCTTTTCCTTATGGGGAAAATGTTAGTACACCCCTATTTTTTTTACCATCACATAAAATGGCTAAAATTAGAATTAGGTGTACAAAAATGCAAATGATTAGAAAACATTAGAGAGAAACTTAAGAAAATTGGTCTGTTTTGGTCTTAACCATATGGGTGTGTGGTAACACATCATTCAAAGATCAAAAGACCTACCCGAGGCCCTCAGAAGAAAGATTATTGATTCCCATGAGTCTGGGAGGGGTTACAAACCCATTTTCAAGCAATTCGAAGTACATCATTCCACTGTCTGACGAAAATTCCAGACCACTGGCAAACTACCTAGGACAGGTCGTCTGAAAGAGACTGCACAAACTTGGCCTACATAGGAGGTCAGGAAGGAAGAAGTCTCTGCTCTCAAAAAATAATATCAAGACACAACTGACTTTTGCCAGACAACACCTGGGTAAAGTCAGTTGTGTCTTGATATTCTTTTTTGAGAGCAGAGGCTTCTTCCTTCCTGACATATCATAGCCTTCTGTGATTGTTTCCTGTTTACATTGTGTACAACAATATTGGCAGAGTTGTCCATTTTGGGGGGGCAGGGTGGACTCACAGCACTTAAGTCTCCTCCCTAATGGGTCTGGTAAATCATTTAGGACCTTAAAATCAGCCATTAACTACATTACAGACGCTTCAGACTGGCCTAATGTGGGTCTGATGACAGCTGGGATATCCCTGTCGCGAGCCAAATAACCTATTTAGCATTTTTAAGTTTATTCAATTTAAAATAATTCAATAATGTCACAATACAGAGCATTGTCACACATTCTGTGATTTTGTTTGTATCGTTTTGGATAACACAAGTGTGTGTGTTTTCCTGTGTTAATTCCATTTATCCTGATATAGCAGGCATAAGAGAAACGCCTGAGCAGAGTTCCGACATCCAGTTTTCAGCAGAAAAGGAAGCTAGGTTGAAAATAGTTGTATCCCTGAAAACCGGAACATCCGGTTGTTGTCAACTCCACTAAGGCTTATTCCCTTTGGCTTGTTGGCTTTGCCAAAACATACACACCCTCCGCAGAGTCTTGGCACACACACACACACACACACACACACACACACACACACACACACACACACACACACGTACCAATCCACACACATCTGCTAACTAACATACTGTACACACAATTGAATTTAGGAGGCAGATAGGCCATCTTTGGAACATCAAGATTGAGAGAATATGTCACTGTAGGTTAATGAAGGTCAGCAAAAGTGCACATACAGTTAAATTTAAGTCATTCAAAAAGACTGAAAATAATTAAATTTTTAATCCAAAAATCCAAAAATATTTCTGTTATTAGTTACATTTAATAATATAATCACATGTAAAAAAAAATACAAATAACTTCAAGAAATGGTAGACAATTACATTTCAATTTTTACAGAACATTTACTGAAATGTAATTGTCTACCATTTCTTGAAGTTATTTGTATTTGTTATATGTGATTATATTATTAAATGTAACTAATAACAGAAATAACAGAGACAATGGGGGGGGGGGGTTATAACTTACAGGCGCTACAATCTTCCCAGTCTGGCCGACCTGCATGTCATTGGGGACGTAGCCAGCATCCACAGCAGCTCTGGAAGCCCCCACTGCATTCACAACATACAGCAGGTTATTAATACACACAACCATACCACGCAGTTACACAGGCTACTGACCACATGAAATGCACACTCACACACTCTTTCCACTGTGCCTCACACAAGCACACAGACACTCTCACCCACTCACTCTCAAACATACTCTCTACCTCTCTCCTTCTCTCTGTACACACACACATAGTTATTTTTACCTGCAGCGCCCAACTTGTCAGCGAGGTCGTACAGCAGTTTGAAGTTCTCACCGCTCTTTAGCCCTCGTCCTAATGTGACAAAGAAACCAAGTGTTTGGTCACAATGACCTAATAGAATGAGAGGCCAGGGGATGTGAATGACACATTGGCTGAAGCAGTCACAGACAGTGTAAAGCCCTTACCGCCGGACACCACCACTTTGGCACTAGTGAGCTCTGGTCGATCGCTCTTGGTCAGGCTCTGCTCAAGCCATTCTGACATCCCTGCAGCAGAGGGTGAGGGAACTGCAACAAAACTGACAGACGTAACTAAGAATACATCTCAAACGCAGACAAATTAAATGAGCAAAATATTCTTTACACTAGCGTCTGAATTTGCTGCTTGCGAGCCATAATCAAGTATTGAGGTAAAAATATGAATATTTGTTATGATGAGAGACAGAGAAAGGTTACTGAGTGGTGCTGCTGTCAACAGTGTAATGGAAGAGTACTGTACCCTGTTCAGTAGCAGCACTGCCTCCCTCCACAGCAGCAGGTTCAAAGGAAGTCCCCCTCACTGTGAACACCTTGACTTTCTCATTGCACTTCACTGTGGCCAGGGCATTACCTGTAGCAGAGACAGCTCATGCAGTAACACCACACAGTGTGTTTGCTTGGCTTACATTGAGATATATCCTCTTAAAGCAAAAAATACTCAATAAGAACAAGTATTTAGAAGAATTTGGTGATTCAATAAAGCTTTTCCATTGTTGGTTATTGTCTGATCATCATCAATCATCATCGGTTAGAGCATTGGGACAGTAACCGAAAGGTCGCTGGTTCGAATACCCAAGCCGACAAGGTGAAAAACCTATCGATGTGTCCTTGAGCAAGGCACTTAA
Source organism: Thymallus thymallus (assembly GCA_023634145.1). Classification (NCBI taxonomy): domain Eukaryota; kingdom Metazoa; phylum Chordata; class Actinopteri; order Salmoniformes; family Salmonidae; genus Thymallus; species Thymallus thymallus. The sequence continues at coordinate 11,380,447 of CM042380.1, read as the reverse complement.
CCCTAATTTGCTCCAGGGGCTGACCCTGTAGGTACACTCTTAGAAAAAACAGTGCTATCTAAAACCTAAAAGGGTTCTTTGGCTGTCCCCATAGGAGAACCCTTTGGAGAACCCTTTTTGGTTCCATGTAGAACCATTTCCACAGAGGGAGTAGAACCATTTCCACAGAGGGTTCTACATGGAACCCACAATGGTTCTACTTGGAACCAAAAAGGAACCCTTTTTACATAGAGTGTAGGCTGCCATTGTAAATAAGAATTTGTTCTTAACTGACTTGCCTAGTTAAATAAAAGATTAAATAAAATTACATGTGATGCAATTCCGGCAATTCTATAAAAATATAAAATAAAATGACAAATGTTGACTAATAAACTAATAATTAAAAACATGAAAGAAGAGACTTGCATTGTAATTATTTGCATTGTAAGACCTTGTATTGTATGGAGCTAGGGCTGTTCCTGGCATATGCATTTTAAATTACTAATTGGACTGTCTGACAACAGTGGCAATAAGCCAAATAAGAACTCCAAAACATCCAAGTGTAAGACCTTTGTCTATGTCAAAAATGCAGCAACAAAGCAGTTACCCCCCCCACACACTGAATTTCCAACCAGGATGAGTCAGGCTCTTGCCAAAGTTTAAGTGGATAATTTTAATCAGACCTATTTATATTTTATGATTATAATGGGCCCAATCAAAATATGATCTGAGCTTCTTCTTCTTCAGGGAGGCTTTTAGGCTTTCAGACTGACAGCTGGGATGACTAGAGTGGATCTCTGTAGTCTTTAAGACTGACAGCTGGGATGACTAGAGTGGATCTCTGTAGTCTTTAAGACTGACAGCTGGGATGACTAGGGTGGATCTCTGTAGTCTTTCAGACTGACAGCTGGGATGACTAGGGTGGATCTCTGTAGTCTTTAAGACTGACAGCTGGGATGACTAGGGTGGATCTCTGTAGTCTTTCAGACTGACAGCTGGGATGACTAGGGTGGATCTCTGTAGTCTTTAAGACTGACAGCTGGGATGACTAGGGTGGATCTCTGTAGTCTTTAAGACTGACAGCTGGGATGACTAGGGTGGATCTCTGTAGTCTTTAAGACTGACAGCTGGGATGACTAGGGTGGATCTCTGTAGTCTTTAAGAGGTCAGAAACAACAACAACATGAACTACTATAGCCTCATCACTTTACTAATGAATATAGAACAATCATCTCCATTTAACCCCTGACCCAAGCCCATTAACAGAGCAGTACACCAATACTGAAACCTATCCAATCATTTATTCTGCTGCTTACGTATGGATTATGGGTAGTGCTATGAACAGGCCTGCAGTGAAAAGCGACTATGTTGTATTGCATAATAATTAGAGTGTGCTTACAACATATTTGGGAATATTTTATACCTCAATGGAATAGTAATTATAAAAGATATCACAACAAGAATCTCACCAGCGTAAATTGTTCTTACGAAGGTGTCTAGAGATTTGACCTCTGTGATGTCAGAGAGAGTTGCAACATCCAGCTTGGCTGACACTCTGGGAAGGAGGTTCTGTAGAGCATAATACAGTATTCAGATGAGATTCTTTAATTCAGTCATATCAACCTGTAGATCTCTCAGGACACAGGGAGTTGATGGGGAGGTTGAGTGTTTAAAAATGCAAATGTTTGTCAATGTTTTAAGGACTTGGCAAATTCTGGTACAATAAAGATGAAATTGAAACTATAAGAAATAATTTGTCCCTACTGAAAGTTTATAGTAGATGACATCAATGTTGCTATGGTAGTATGACAGATACAAACTGCCCTCTGTGAGTTGGATAAAACTTTATTGGACTACGGAGACTCAAATACAAACTGTGTGAAGTTCAGCCAAAGGATAGGCAATGGCATTCAAAGTCATCTTTGACAAATGATTGCTGATGATGTTTTCAGTAAAATAAATGAAATCAAATACCAGACAGTATTAGGACACATAATCTGAAACAAATTCATCTATCTACTCAGGAAAATCGAGACCAGACAACCCAGGCTCACTCAATATGAGTTGGATTACAATACATAAGATATTGTTTTAATGCATCCTAATTCAATAGAAATACCATTAGATCAGCAAGTTGACAGTTCTATTGCAGAATGACAGATTACGGGGGTAGTAATTGAGGGGTAGTACTACACTTACTGGGTGAAATTGGAAGGAAAAAAAAACTTTCAGAAGCATTAAAGCATAATGTTTAGAAATGTTAAATCAGATAAACTAGACGTGGCTATGCCGATAAAATGTGATATAATTCATGCATGTCTGGATATGTAATAAAATAAACTTCCCATGATAAGGAAGGATTTCAGGAAGATTTCATCATTATATAGCTATTAATAATATAGGGGAAAGGCTATGGGCTGCAAATGCAGACATGTGAACACTTGTGTTACAGTCAATAACTCACCTTCCCAAAAGCAGAAGCTCCTGCACAGATGTGTGTGAAGTTGAACTGTTTCTGGGTAGCAAGAATCAAAGGAGTCAATTCCTCTGTATGGAGAAAAGAGTTAGAATACATTTTTAGACAAAAGGAAGTATCATTCCATTCCATCATTCCATCAATCCAACAGTACATAATCTAAAGTGTACATAAACATCTCAGGCATCTATATTTGGACTAAGCATATCCATCCAGATCTCAGAACGCAACAACAATATCCCATCCCAGAATGAAGGGACTTTAATCCTTTCAGAATCACCTGGTAACAGTCCTTTGTAGCAGTCATGTTGAGCCACTAAAATCTTCTTGACCCCCTGGACTTTACTGATCTGGTCTGCAACCTGTTAAAAGAATCCAACAAGAAATAAACAGGTAACCATATCAGCCAGCTGTAGATCATGAAAGAGCTACATTGTACTGCACAAGGGTGACATACGTACGTTTGAAATACCACATTAAAAACATAACTTCCATTGATGTGTGTGACAGTGAACAGCTGTTAGGGCAGGAGTAGCTAACCCTCCTCCAGCAAAGCTGAGTGAGTGCAGGTTTTTTCCCCAGCCTTACTGAAACACACCTGATTCTATTCACCAGAATCATGATTAGCCTAGCTGAATAAGGTGCATTAGTGTAGGGCTGTAGTAAAATTTGGCCAGGTCTCTCTTGCAAAAGAAATGTTCAATCTCAAATGAGACCAACCTGGTAAAATAAAGGTTACATTTCAAAATGATGCATACCCAATGGTATCTCTCCGTATAGGAGGGTTTGCCACCTCTGTGGGGCATCGCAGTGACAGTCCTACCTTGGCACAGTTGGTTCCAGCCACCAGACAGGTGACTTCTCCTCCCACCTTGCTGGCAGCAGTAATGGCGTTCAGTGTGATGGGTGTAAGCTGGTTGTTGTTGTGCTCTGCTATTACCAGAGTACTCTGAAACCTCTGGACCAGACAGGGCTGCAGGAGAGAACACAACCAATCTCCATTATAAAACAGCTTTTCAGGTTTATAAAGATGACTTAGTTAAGGCCATTGAATAGACATTTCTGATTGACAATAACTACTATTTTGGCCTTGAATCATAAACTAGACAGCTGGCATAGCCTTAGGGCACATTATCAGACTGGCTCCATCAAGTTAACAGTATAAACAGTAGTGTGTACAAAAGGTTATTATAAACTGGGTGGTTCGAACCCTGAATACTGATTGGCTGACAGCCGTGGTATATCAGACCATATACCACTGGTATGACAAAACATTTTTACTGCTCAAATTACGTTGGTAACCAGTTTATAATAGCAATAAGACACCTCTGGGTTTGTGGTATATGGCCAATATACCACGGCTAAGGGCTGTGTCCAGGCACTCCACAATGCGTTGTGCCTAAGAAAAGCCCATAGCCGTGGTATATTAGCCATATACCACACCCTCTCGTGCCTTATTGCTTAAATATAAAACCCACTGCGCAAGACAGGGAATAAAGGCAATGTGAAATATGTTTTATACAGTTGTCTAACACCAAAAGGAAGGCTATAGCCATATCAGGGCAACTGTGTTTTGTCCTCCAAGATAACAAAATCACTTGCTAGTTTAGTTTAACCCAAGTCAGGTGACACACTGTACTAAAGCTAGTAATGTTGCCTGAATTTGGATTAGTTCCATGCTCTACTCTGACACATGTTAACCGTTATTAGATACAATGTATCTAGCTAACAGCGCAGTTGCAGAGTGAAAGTATGTTGTCGACATGTCCTCAAATGACCTCAATCGGACTCCAGTCAGACTAGCCAACTAGACCTTGGTAACAATCTGAAACGGTAGAAGAAATTGCTGCATTTGTCAACACTGGCGTTTTACTTACCAATCGTCCCAAACTTCTTATGTTTATTGCTGTAAACATAGTTGTCTAGCTTTCTAGATAATCAGCAAATATTTGCCTTGATCTAAACAAAGTGACATCTGACAGAGAGGCAACAGTTGTTCAACTCTTGTATCTCGCGAGAACAATGTACTCTGATCTCTCCGCGTCTCTTTAACTTTAAACAGTGAACTCAATAATTAAACTAATAATTTAAAAGTGAAAAAGACCAGGGATTTGAGAATGCATGTAGGCCATACAATACATGATGTAAACATTCCATTCCATCCAGAGACATATTTATTCCATGACATGAAGATTTATATTTAATTTGAAAAATACAAGCTAATGTAAAATATGGCATCCAAATGGTCATAAATAAACCTCTGAATTATCCGGAATTATATAATGAGAGCCCTATACTCCAACACTGCGAGACAATTGATGAATTTGATATATTAAATAGAACAAATTCAATACAGATACTTTGTGGTTTATTTTGATTTTATTTATAACTAAAAAGCAGGTACCAGCCTAGTGGCCCACTGCGCTGGTCTCCTGTCCTGACATAAAACAGTAAAATTGTACTTCTAATGTTCTTCCAGTAGGTGTCCTTGTTGTTCTCGAATAGATGGATGTACTGATTCACATGGTGTCAGGTGTCATGACGGTTTTTCTCTGTGCATTCTCCTCTGTCTCAGGAAAAACATGCAATTTACTGCTTACTCCTACTAATTGCGATTATAATGTAAGCCTAAAAAAAGTGTACCGATTTAAAATAATTAGCTGTAATTGTCAGGAAATAATGCGTCAACCAAAAAAGCTCACCATAAACGCCCCAAAATGACCTTAGAAATATAACTATTGCATTCTAACAAATAACCAACTGTTTTAAAATAAGTAGACATTTTGAATATCTACATTCTTTAACATCTCTAGAGAGACTTGATATGACAGTAGGAATAGGTTATGTGGGACGAATGTATGTCCAGTTTTACGCGTGACGTCAGAGAGCGTGTGGGACACTGCAGCGCCTCTTCCCCGGGCCGTCCCACAGTCCGAACTGAAGTTATCAGACAGCCAGGCACGGGCCATTCACATCCCTTCATCCTCCTCTTCTTCTTCTTCTTCTTCTTCTTCTCCTTCTTACTTATTTTCTTCATCTTATCGCAATCCCGTCATCATTCCTGTATGGTGGATATTATTTTCAACTCTTCTTTCTTGGGTGATATGGGGGATCATTCCAAAAGTAAGTGTCATTTTTTTTGCACGTATTTTCATCCGCCTTTCACAGTGTTGTAGATTGGCCTACAAATCGTAGCCTCTGAAATTAAAACATATTCTTTTATCGTATTCAAAAACCATCGTATTTCATATATTTATGTGCATAAAGCAAATATAATATATTCGTATTGGTATTGTTAGGTATTTTTCTTGTTTATAGTTCATTTTATCTTAGATTTCTTTCAAAACGATTGTGCATAATTTCAGAAGTGTTTAGTCATTGGAATGTATTACAGTGATAAACAGTATTTCGCTCTGTATAAGACTAAAAGTTGTCCACCCTGCAAGAGTGAAATCTGAAGAATATGCACAGATTTACACAATTTAAGACGAAGAAGTATCATGCAGGCCAGTGGCTCTCAAAAAGTGTGATTTAAGGTGTCACGAACTGTGGACATGGGAAAGAGTGGTTACAATGGCTGTGTACTCTGCAGAGAAGTCCGGATTCGCGATGTGTGTAGGCTGTGGAAGTCAGATACATGACCAGTACATACTGAGAGTTTCCCCGGACCTGGAGTGGCATGCAGCCTGCCTGAAGTGTGCAGAGTGCAGCCAGTACCTGGATGAGACATGCACTTGCTTCGTCCGGGACGGAAAAACCTATTGCAAAAGAGATTATGTAAGGTAGGGATTGAAATTCTTTGGAAATATTTTCTTAGTGATTGAACGTATTTTAACGTTGGTGTGAATGAGGAGGTAGCCTACAAACTAATACATAGTAAATCCATGTACATGCAAGATTGACCTAAATCACAGAGGCGTATTAAAGCCTACACTGTATATAATATTATGCAGAAAAATATATATTTTGAAGGGCCTATCTGAGTAACATTGTCCTGTAAATACAAATGTCCTTGTTTTGCAACGTTTATAAAAAATAAAGTGTGCTCAGTCTGCGTAAATCCATGTAGTTGTAGTGCAACGCATAAAAGCCGCTTCAACGCCAATTATCCGCTTTTCTACAATTAAAATAATTCGTTCAAATTAACCTTTATACTTTGATCCTGGATAAACAGTGCACAGTAATATTTATCTTAGCCTTGTTTCTGAAGTTCGGAGTAGACCTAGTGTAAAACTTTTAACAAAAACCGCAGTAACAACACATCAAATGGCTCTGTTATAAGTTGTTGTTTAATTGCATATATTGTTTGTTTCATTTATTCATGCAGGTTATTCGGAATAAAATGTGCAAAATGCAACCTGGGATTCACCAGCAGTGATTTGGTGATGCGAGCCCGGGACAACGTGTACCACATCGAGTGTTTCAGATGTTCGGTGTGTAGCAGGCAGCTCTTGCCGGGGGATGAGTTCTCTCTCCGGGACGAGGAGCTGCTGTGCCGGGCGGACCACAGTTTACTAATGGAGCGGAGCTCCTCCGGAAGCCCCATCAGCCCCGGACATATCCACTCCAACAGATCACTACACTTAGCAGGTCAGTTGCAGATACAAAACTACACCACCACTGACTTCTGTAATAATAATAATAACAATAATAATAATAATAATAATAACAAAAACAATAACAATATGGAGGCAATCATCGTAATCAGAATGATCATATTTATTGTTATATTAATATTCATAATAATAGCCTGATAATAATAGGCCCTACATATATTTCCTATAAATATCGATATGCCAAATTTTATGATCATAACGATCGGTAGAAAAAACAACCTGATGAAAACTTTGAGTCATTAAGATGTCAATAACTAGGCTATATTAGGCCATTGGCGATCAATATTAAACTGACCTTTAAACTTTCCCATGGAAAATCACGGAGATATGATTGTATTTTATACCAAGCATTTAAAATGGATAGATTTTGAATATAAATTATGTTGGATTTTTTAAGGATTTTGATAGCTTAATTGACATGACTATTTAATAGTGTTGACCCAATAATACAAATATATTAGGCTATAATAACTTCAAAGGCTAATCCCTACTCCTTGACGTTAGGCCTATCAGGATCATCTGGATAACAATAAGGACGAGTTTACAGATAATCTCTTAATGGGCCCAAATTAAAGAATTGTAGTAGATATAAATGTTAAAAAGTAGGTCTACACACAGTTATTGTTGCTTAATTGACTAAGTCTTTTTAGTTTCACAAAAGCATGACATAAACCAGGAGTGTGTCATTGTGCGTGGATGGGAATCTGTTGCCTATTGAACTATAATGCAATAAAGCTTACATGCTTTTAGAATGACATTATCATTGTGGTATTTTTAGGGGGAAATACCAAGATAAAATGGAGTATGTGTGGATGGAGAGATTGTTATAGTTTAAAATATATGTATAATTTATAACGCATGGCAATACTTGAATAGGTTATATTTGAGATTAATACGAGTAATTAACGGTCTATATAGCCTATATAACATGCTCCACGAAAAAACGAATTTACATAGCCTATAATAATGATAATAATAATAATAACAATATTAAAGTCAAACTTTAGTTAATTTTTTAAATTAAATATAACTCCGCCTCTCTTCAGCAGAGCCGGTGACAGTACGGGCACCGCACCGAAACCACGTCCACAAGCAGTCAGAGAAGACAACACGAGTGCGAACGGTTTTGAACGAGAAGCAGCTCCACACGTTACGGACCTGCTACAACGCCAATCCGCGGCCAGATGCGCTAATGAAGGAACAACTGGTGGAAATGACCGGCCTCAGCCCAAGGGTTATTCGAGTTTGGTTCCAGAATAAAAGATGCAAAGACAAAAAGAGATCTATTCTCATGAAGCAACTTCAGCAGCAACAACACAGTGATAAGACTGTAAGCATCTTCGTAAGTTAATCTCGGAAACATTTTTTATACTTCTACTAGCCTACTACTTTTTCTTTATGTTTGGTTCATCGTTGAATACTTACATTTTTGCGATAGTTGAGGTATGTCAGGACAGACTGGTCTCATAGACTAGACATAGCATAGTAAACGAAAATCTGGCATACGAATTGTAATTAGTAACAAATCATACGATTTGTAATTCGTAACATATCATACGAAATGGATGACGGACATCCATAAAGTAATAGCATACCAAACGTACGTATCACACTAATTTGAGGTTCGCGGATTTTCGTTTACTATGCCACGTCTATCCATGAGACCAGGTTGGTCAGCAAAGAAGTACTTGTGGCCAAATGGTTTCATCTTAAAGGCAAAGCATAATCATGCCGTCTCTAGAATTAGTTTCTCTGGAATGATTTGACCAGTGCCACACTTGAATAACCCTTGGTCCGAGGCCGGTCATTTCCACTAGCTGTTCTTTCATTATTGTTTTTCTGTATTCAACCTGCCAATAAATAATGAATCAATAATTAAATTGTGCATGAACTGTATTTGCAAGCAAATACTACAGAACAAAATCCTGACATTCTGATCTGAGAATGTGATGGTTTTCTTCCTCTACCAAAGCGTAGATTTAATTTGGATTTCCTATTCTAATCTCGTATTAGAGTCTACAGGGGCTCACAGGTACGCCTCTGGTTGCCAGAAGCCCTATCAGGCACGACAACACGGTGCAGGGTAACTCGGTGGAGGTGCAGACCTACCAGCCGCCCTGGAAGGCCCTCAGCGAGTTCGCCCTGCAGAGTGATCTGGACCAGCCGGCCTTTCAACAACTGGTAAGATAGAGGAGACACACTGGGGTAGTCTATACTTACATACTAATGTGTTTATGTGTTCATGTGGGCACGCGTAATTACGCACGAACACACATTCAGACTCTCTCTCTCTCTCTCTCTCTCTCTCTCTCTCTCTCTCTCAATCTATCTATCTATCTATCTATCTATCTATCTATCTATCTATCTATCTATCTATCTATCTATCTATCTATCTATCTATCTATCTATCTATCTATCTATCTATCTATCTATCTATCTATCTATCTATCTATCTATCTATCTATCTATCTATCTATCTCTCTCTCTCTCACACACACACACACACACACACACACACACACACACACACACACACACACACACACACACACACACACGAACGCGCACGAACGCGCACACATGCACACATTAATTTAGATGACAACATTTTTTGCCACCACTTTAATGTCATCAATTGAATTGTATAAATCATAATTGTTAACGTCAGAAGTGGCTAAATGTGTTGCCTAAACTGAAAGCCAGAACTCCGATTTGTTTTGACATCAGTCTTTGCACGTTACAGGTGTCTTTCTCGGAATCGGGTTCATTGGGAAACTCCTCCGGCAGCGACGTAACTTCTCTGTCATCGCACTTACCCGACACCCCGAACAGCATGGTACCCAGTCCCGTGGAGACGTGAGACCGGGTCACTAGCCTCGGTCCCAGGCCTAGCATGTTCCCGCCCCGGTCCCCGGTCCCCTGCATGTGAACAGCTCATCACAGCGCTCTAAAGACGGAGGCGTTTTGGACATGGAGGATAAAGTGACATATTCTAAATTCTGAACAATTACCTAACGGCACTATAAAGCAACGCTAACGAATGCCCTTCTTCTCAAGATTCAGTTCAGCATTTTTGAGGATATCAGTGACAAAACAAAAAACAAACTTCGTTGCATGAACCGAAAGAAGATAGAAGATTCTCGTGATGGATTTACAAAACAGCCTCCCTCCATATTACATTGGAGCCATTTGATGTCGAACCAGATGGACATTCTGCAATTCATTGTGAACATATCGTGTCTTGGTTTCTTTATGTGATTTTTTATACATTTATTTCCTTATCAAGTCCATAGACTATTGTGTTTGTCTTAAAAAGGAGCATGATTTCCGAAGATTATATAAAACAGATTCTTGTTGTTAAATATTTTATCTTAATAGGTAGAGGGCAGGTTGTTTGAGCCTCTCGAACAAAAGTAAGTTATTGTTATTTATTGTCAGTACAAAGATTCATAAAGGAATTAATAACTGATACAAAAATAAAACTGTTAAATCTTTATAATGTGTAAGGTAGAGTCTTTGCATAAACTCTAAGCCTGTGACATGCAGTTAATCAAATTGACCAGTGGTTATTTGAGCTATAGACATCAAAACCTTCCGCCAAAGGTATTCCCAAAACAAGTATGCTTCATGCAAACCTATAGGCCCCCAGTTCCTCGAGCTTCTAAAGCTTTAGGCCTATTTGCAACAAATCAAACACCTATATATTTCTGAATTTATACAAAATAATAATTGCACTAACAAGGTGAATACGTTTCCAATCAGTTTCAGTTCCCTATATATCCCTAAATTAGGTTTGAACCAAGGCAAAAAGTAGGCCTATTAAAATTGCGATACAAAATGATGGATTTAAACATCAATGATCGAATACTGACCGTCCATTGATGAAAGCATTTGCATAAGATTGTTGAGTGTTATGACTATTATGGCGGCATGTATCCTAGTGGTTAGTGCGTTGAGCCAGTAACCGATTCGTTGGTTCGAAAACCCGAGCCGACAAGGTGAAGAACCTGTGGATGTGTCCTTGAGCAAGGCACTTAAACCTAATTTACTCTAGGGGCTGACCCTGTAGGTAGGCCGTCATTGTATATAATAATTTGTTTTTAACTGACTTGCCTAGTTAAATAAAGGTTAAATAAAATAATAATTATCAGGCTAATCTGATTGATTTGGGGTAAATGCTTATTATTATGTTGTTTTTATTACGCAGGCTATTTAACCAGTTTAACTTTTAAAAACAATTGAGCTTTAAACTTTCATGTGGAATGTACAATCAAAATAGTAAAAAAAAGTAAATAAGACACCCTCAATTTGAGGGTTAGCGCAGCCTACATTATACTTAACATAATAGTTTTTCTAAGAATGGGAGATTGGAATTAAGGTGGTCATTTACTTTCTTGGGGCGAATTTTTGTTGTGATCAATCCAGTTTCACTGGTTAAGCCACAAGTCTAGACAGCCAACAAGGATCGGCGGCCTCTTATCTGAGCCTGGCATCAACTGCAAACGATACATTGAATGAAGCCACAACAAACCCACTTCTCTCTTTGGAAAGAGCTAGTTTAGGGGAGAGACCCGCTCGTAAACCCACCCTAATCTGGCCACAGTTTATTTTCATTCCACTCAGTCAATTACGTTATTTCGCACGGGTCAGAAGTCTCAGTAATGACCATGTACCTGTATTTTTTTAACCGGGCTAAAGACTAGGCTACCTGGACACAATTAGCCAGCACTCATAAAATCATTTGAGATAATAAGAACAATAAAACAAAAACAACAACAGTATCTAAGACGAAATGTTTAGTCTTTTAATAATTTACACATTTGTAGCCTAATAGTTGACTATGAATTCCATTTACATGTGTGTCTAACTTATTATTTTAATGTCTGACCATCATTTCACAGGATCTAAATAGACTCGTGAATAGAACTCTATATCTTGTAGATTTCATTTAATTTGCATTAAACATCATTATCATAATTCATCCCAACGATTGGCTAGACCTATGATTTATTGATTGATTGATTTCATTATAATGTCATGCATCTTCCTGATGCCCAGCCCACATGGGCTTATACATTGTAATAAAATGATCATACTTATATATGGACACATATACATACATACGTACATACGCACATTCACACATTCACACATACATAAACATTTGCATTCCTAATGAAGTTAAAACAATTGAAAACACCAAACAAAAACCTACATCTAAATCGGAAATTGGAATGACAATGGGTAGATAATAGATGTGTAATTGAGCTGTTTTAGAGGCGTTGCAGGAAACAATGCTGCCTGTTAGAGATAACAGGAGATAACCAGAAGATACTGACAGAGGGATTACAATATGCATCTAGCCTGGAGAGAATGATTTCAAGAGACAAATGTGCCAAATACAAAGTTATTAAACTGTAGATTCATAACATTTAAAACGTTTTCCTTTATTCTTCACTTCAAGGTAAAACACATTTCAACCCTATAAACTCAAAATGCCTGGAATAATATTTCGATTCTGAATTAAGAGTCGGCAAAATAGTGTGGGAAACGGGTAGGCCTGTGGTGATAATGTTAGAATTTGTAGGCTATTTCAAACACAATCGAAAAATCAAAGCGACATCATAGGTCAAGTTAACATGTGAACTTTATCAAACCTTAGTCAATCTGACCTATTTCATTGCCGGGCTTTAAGAGTAGGCTGTAGCAAAAATAGTGCATGATATCCTGTCGAATTAGTTGAATTACAGATGGACCTATACTTCTCATATATATATTGATATCTTACCACATAAAAGTATAAAAATACTTCATAATGTGTAATAATTTTTTATTAGACTTAATGCCACAAGACAGCCATCACATAATCGTATAACATCAACCTGAATTCGCTTTCATTGATGCTTTGCACAAGGCAGCCTGGAGAACACCATTGCATACTTAAATGCATTTTATTACGTTTTCACTTGAGCTTGCCGATAACCGCGCCAGTTAAGGCCTGTATGATTTAATCACTATTGGCAACACTAATTGCAAAATAAAATATAAAATCATGACTTACGAAATTCCATGAAAACGACTGGCCAGTGAAAACAGAACATTCAAGAAAATACACGTGCAGAATAGATAGAATTAACTGCTTGACTGCCAACTTTCTCGGTCTAAAAATAGCATTTAGTTGCTACCTGGTCACTCAGTGCAACTGGACTCTTCTGAAGGGCATTGTACCACATCATGAATGATTGAATAAGACCAAACAATTTACATAAGTCAAGGTGTGATGCAACACTCTAATTGGTTGGACGTTGTGAAATCGAATAGCAGGTCCTGTTTGGATAGATTCCAGCGTGTTGTTCCAGTCCCATCCGTGGCAGTGCGCAGTAAATGGAGCAGTACTGTTTAGCGAGGCCGGTCACAGTGGCCCAGACCTGACTCACGAATGTTCCACGCAAAAAATGGGTGTGTGGTTGGCATAATTCTTCTGCTAATTAGTGTAATACCAAATTAGCTCCAAATATATATTGGTTTAGCTTATCATAACGAGCCAAATACAAACGAATAATGCTTATTTTCGGGCTGTCATAAAACCATAATAATTTTCTATACAAAATAATGTCCAATACATTTAAGGTTTAAGGTTAAATTTAACAGTAGCCTATACACATTTGCAGCTAAAAGATTAATGCCATGGGTAGATTGTGGAAGAGAGGCCACCACACTGACCTGGAAAGAAAATAAGCAAGTCCAACATCTCAAGGGAATCACACAGACAGCTTGATTTAATATAGAGACTATGGGGCATTTTAAAAGAGACAAATAAGAGGTCTGGGAGGAAAGAGTAGCATATTGAGGAAATAACAATGGGAACTAAGGGTTAAAGTCAGGTAAAATGATGACCTATGGCAGTTACCACTGATGTGATCCATGCAGAAAAATGAGAACGGCTCTTAACCCTTAATCAACTATGAAAGGCTGGGGGGAGTTTCTGCAAATAATGTGTCCCCTTTACAGAGGAATTTTCACTATCACTAGCTACATCACACACAGTAGATAATAGCATTTTTCCTGCTTACAATAGATTCAACAAAATACTGTAGACCTGAAGTATTTTTTCAAGGATCCTTGTTTTTGTCTTTCGGTATTTTCCAATACACATGTCCACATGTCCCCCCCATGAACTTCTTGTCAGGTCTCTTAAATAGGACATTTAAAGATCAATTAATCTTAGATGGGTAATGGCCAATTTAACTTCTAGGGACAAGAATTTAATCATCTTAGGTTACACAGATAATGAAAGAGCGCTGTGTGTGTGTGTGTCAACATCCCAATGTAATACTGGGTACTTGTGTTCTATCGATCTGGCGGGAATGGATGCAGCTTTTATGGGAAAGTGACACCATGAAGAAAATATCCAGATATTGTCAACCTTAAAAGCTTGGAGGGGGAGGAGGAGGAGGAGGAAGAGGAGGAGGAGGAGGAGGAGGAAGAGAAGGAGGAGAAGTAGGAGGAGGAGGAGGAGAAGGAGGAGGAGGAAGAGGAGAAGAAGGAGGAGGAGGAGGAAGAGAAGGAGGAAGAGAAGGAGGAGAAGGAGGAGGAGGAGAGGAGGCTTGGGCCATGCAGGGATAATTGTCAATGGCATAATAATACAGTAAGTAATCCGTAGCTCTTGTTTTAATATTTAGTTGGTGTGGTATGAGAATAACATAAAAACACAAACAAATAAACAAATACTGTAATTACACTACTAACCAACACATTCTCTTTTCACCCAGCAGTTATACAGGCTATATCATTACACATATTTATATTTTCTGAACTCTATAATCAATATACAGTGTGTATAGCTCCAGGAATGGTAAGATATCCTACTGTAGATTACCTCGTATGTGTGTGTGTATATGTGTGTGTATGTTATATCCTACTGTAGATGACCTGGTTTGTGTGGGGGGCTGTTACAGAAAGCACAGATAAGAGAACAGAACAGCGTTGAACTCCTACAGTATATGAGCCAAGAACCAGGTCAACAGAGCACATGGGAGACAACAGAGATGTTGTGTGTGTGTGCATGTATGTGCATCCGTGCATATCTGTGTGTACAGCTCACCGGGCTGGTGGCCAGACTGCATGGGATCACCTGGAACACACACAGAGCACAGTCAGTCACTCTGGTCCCACTGCCGACAGTGTCAGAGCGTCGTAAATCACCCAGCCCCGCCCTCCATAAATCTAGAGCAAAAACAAAACACACAAACGCCCATTAAGAGGAGAAATAAAGGTCAAAGCCACCCACTCAACAATTATTCCCTATAAAACACAGTGAAGGGTTAGTTATACTACGTCCCTTTCCACTGAAACAAACTGTTATTAGGCAGTTAGTTGTGAAATACATCGTATATTTACCTGTCATTGCTGTGAGACAATGAGGCATTGAGGAAGAGTCACTTAGTGAAGGGAAAAAACAACTGCATCAAAGATAAGCATCAAAGAAAATGATAGGTTAGACACTGGTACTCCTATTCATGTCAGGGTTGGGGTCAATTTCATGTCAGTTCAGGATCCAACTCATATCTCAAAACCACTGACTGAAATAGTATGGCTGAATTCATCACCTTGTATTCATGTGATGGCCTGCCTCTATTGTACAGTAATAGCTCAGTTCAGGACAAGACAGCTGGGGAGAGCAGAGCAGAGTCTTTAGGGTCTGGCTCTACCAACCACGGTGGCCCCTTTCTCCCACAGCGTTACTGCCACTTTAAGAAATGAAGCAATACCATTAATGGAACCAACCCTGGGTGGGGCTGAGCAGCTGACATGTTGCTCCAATCTACCAGGGCCCTACCAACCATCCCCTCCATCCGTCCATCACACCCTTATGGCTGGGCCCAGCAATATTAAAATCCAATCACTCCACAGATAGTTTGATTAAGGAGAAGAGGAGGAGAGGATAAGAGGAGGAGAGGAGGAGAGGAGGTAAGGATGTAAGGAGGAGAGGAGAGGAACAACACACAAGGCAGAAGAGGCCAGGGCTTCTGGTGACTCTTCTGGGTTGCGTCCCAATGGCACCCTACTCCCTATATAGCGCACTACTTTTGAGTAGAGGGCCAAATTTAGTGCACTAAATAGGCAATAGGGTGCCATTTGGGATGCAGGTAGTCTGCTGGTCTGAACTGTTGTCTCTTCCTAGAGGCTGGGGCCGGGGCCTGGGCAGGCGTGATCAGCATAGAAGGAAAGGGGATAGAGAAACTCTGTGGACGTCAGATCAGTAAATTGTGGCTGGGAAAAAGGCAATATTACTAATACTTTTTCCCAGCTACAATTCACTGACATGACCTCTGGTGTATTTCTCTAGCTTCCACAGTGTAGTGACTGCAGCATCCTAGTCCCAGGTACAGACTAACCCAGACCCAGACAGCAGGGCCTAAATTGGAACCAGAAGGCCAGGGTGAAGCTTCTTGACCATGACGACATAAATTACAGGGATTTACAAGATTTTTAAAACACTTTTAACAATACCCCTTTTAATGCGTTCTCTGTTTAATAATGCACTTTAGGGTTTAAGAGCGTGATAAACAAACCAATAATTCACTTTTTTATCATCTGAAAGGTGAAGCCCTTCTGGACTAGGTTCTACAGCAGCGTTCAAAGGCTCTCTCCAAACAGTGCAGTATCAAATTAAGAGCTATCTTAAGATGCTTTGGAAGAAGTTTAAAACAACACCGATGATCTCTGTCTCTCTCTCGTAAGGATGAATCCACGCCACGGTGGAATTGAGACAAATGTTGAAGACAAAGCTAGAATAAATAGATGGGAAGTTCACGTCATGTCACTTGAAGTTCAAATCATCAAGTCAGAGAGATATGAAGGTATGTTTTGTACCACAGTTTTCACATAATGTATGTATTTTCACATGGTATGTATGTTATCCATTCATATTTTATTTGGTTATGAAATTATGAAGGAAATTCCAAGTTCCAATATCACTAATTAAACAGAATATAAGATCTGCTTCTACAAATTATGAATGGAATATTTTGGGAATGTCAACTCTCTCTCTCTCTCTCTCTCTCTCTCTCTCTCTCTCTCTCTCTCTCTCTCTCTCTCTCTCTCTCTCTCTCTCTCTCTCTCTCTCTCTCTCTCTCTCTCTCTCTCTCTCTCTCTCTCTCTCTCTCTCTCTCTCTCTCTCTCTCTCTCTCTCTCTCTCTCTCTCTCTCTCTCTCTCTCTCTCTCTCTCTCTCTCTCTCTCTCTCTCTCTCTCTCTCTCTCTCTCTCTCTCTCTCTCTCTCTCTCTCTCTCTCTCTCTCTCTCTCTCTCTCTCTCTCTCAGCATGTGTGATCTGGTTTTCCTCACAGCAGCGTTTGGTTGTTTTTGAGACAGCACTGCAAAGCTTCACAGTGAATCAATGATTATCTTCTCTGCCAAGACGCTTAAAGACAACTTGGCAACAGAGGCGTTTCATAAATCCAAAATGAAATCCCGGGAAAATGAATCTTTCAACAGGACATATACCTGTAACGTAATAATCCAAAAAGCAATACCGAATAACCATCTTCCCTGAGGGACCACGGGACCGCATGCATCCAGACAGCCTAATAATTTAAGCATTCTGAAGTTAGCGGGTCTTTAGGACAACTGATGTCTGTGTTAAAGCAAGAGTCTGGAACCAAATGCACACTACCTTAGCCATACCACCACTACCACTAATCACTGAGCCATCACATATAATCCTCTACCAGCCTGAGCCTAGAGGAGCATCAAACAGACAAACAAATTGTCCTTCAAGTGTGTGTGTGTTTTTGTATGTAAGTGTGTGTGTGCCCTGCAGAGAAGACATAAAACAAGAACCGCCAGCCAGTGCCAGGGCCAGTGGGTTGTGTCAAAAACTGCGGCCCTTTCAATGCTGCTTCCCTCTAGTCCAGTAACTATACAGCCAGGGGAGAATAATTACTTTGCTCTCATTGTTCCTTCCTCACCCACAGGCCTTTAACACTGAACTGCATCCTACCTCATTCACAGAGGTATCTAGCAACCCAGACCCAGACCCTCAAGGTAATAAAAGTAATGACAAGCGTTTGAACCGATGAATCAGCCCTCAATTACAGGGAGACACCGTAAAAAGCGACCCAGCCCTGACAGATCTGCCCTTTCTTTAGTACAACTAGTGGGTGTTTCTCTCAAACAGGGCTGTTACACTTTTACGGCGTCCCATTACATACGTCTTAAAGACGTTATTCTGGGAAAACAAAAGGTACGTCAACTTAACTTTGTGAAACACAAACACAGCCTCAGACTAGGTAGTTCAAGAGGATCAACAGTGGGCCTTTAGTCGGGGGCAGTTGGTTTTTAAATCTGAAACGTTACAATGACTGTGAACTGTTAGGTTAAGGATAAGCCACGTTGTTTTACCCATGAATGGAAAAGCAAACAAAGTGACAAATAAATGGATGGTACGGAGGAGCAGTACATAAACAATCAAATAAATGTAACAATTCAAGGAGAGAAAAACAGATGACAAGCTAAAATGTGTTATAGGCCTCACTAAACATAGACTCAGGTAACACAGAACTACCTAAATGGGTCAGGGTACCTAATGGAGAACACAACACAAATCACTCAACTGGGTACACTGTACTCTCTCCTTGCATAAGCACTCAGTGAGGGAGAGAGAGATAGAGATATCAGTTCCTGTCACCTTGCTAGTCTATACACCTTGGCCATCCTTTACTTTGAGACTTGAGTGTGTGCGTGTGTGTTACCGCGCCACAAATCTCAGTAGGTCGCCAGGAGTCTCATCTCAACCCCCCCCCCCCCCCCCCCTCTAAAACACACAACAACAGAACAGATCTCCATCTCCTCTGCAAACATTTGCGTTAGCTGGAAGTCTGGAAGTGGGCACGGTCAAGTTACTGATAAGAGCCAGGCTGTATCTGAGAGATCAGAGAGATGAAGAAAGAAGAGAGAGAAACCAAGAGAGAGAAAGAGAGAGAGAGTTAGAGAGAGACAGACCAAGAGAGAGAAAGAGAGAGAGAGACCAAGAGAGAGAGAGAGAGACCAAGAGAGAGAGAAAGAGAGAGACAGAAAGACCAAGAGAGAAATAGAGACCAAGAGAGAGAGCGAGAGCGAGAGAGAGACACCAAGAGGGAGAGCAAGCAAGAGAGAGAGAGAGACCAAGCGAGCGAGACCAAGAGAGAGAAAGAGAACCCTTGTGAAGAGGAAGTGACTGATGTAAGGACTTCACTTAACAGCTCCTACCACCTACTGACAGATAGTGAGATGAGAGCAAACTAAGGCTGTGTAAATTCCGCTGCCTCCTAAAACTGTCTTTGTTCAGACAATGAGACGACAGTCTGTGCATTGATGTATACTGGGGTAGGAAGAGAACAGATTTCGCAAGGCAATGAATAGGGAAACCAAGAACAACAAAATCTTATAAACGGATTTAAATATCCATATGTTGTTAACTGTGTTTGCCAGCAGTAAAACTTGAAAGAAACAGAGCACAAACTCACATTAAATGTTTTTGAACTAAAGATAAATATCTTTTATCACCACCTTACACATCTCAAAGTCTATATTTTAAACTTCTACATCCAGGCTATGCTTTTTGAATTCTCCACCACTTTCATACTGCTGGAGCGATAACTTACAAATGGCATCATTGTATTACATTACAACCACCTTCAAAAATGATAACTATCAGTTTGTCCAACAGAAACAGAAAGATATAAAAGCTTTGCCTGCTGGTGTAACTCAGATGACCCATAACGAAAATAAAAGAATCAACAACAATAACTGAATTACAGTAGCCTAATGGAGTTCATAAAAATGGTAGTACATTAAGCATTTTATTTAAAATATCACAAAAAAACATCCAAATAAAAAAAGGTATATCTTCATTACAAACTGTCCTCTTTAGAACCTAGAACTCCCGGAGGATGATTCAACCCCTAGTCTGATAGGCTCCCAGTAGAGAGAGCGGAAACATGCCCCAATGTTATTGTACAAATGACGATGTATAAGTCACTCCTGAAATGACTTTTGTGCTATTGGATGGATTATTTATATCCTCAGAGCAGGCAACATTTATCATCCAGGGTAGTGGGTCCCCTTCAAAGTTCTCCTGTTTTATGCTCTGCATTATTTCTTGCGCACACACATAAACAAAGTTCCGGGCTGGGGCGGTGAATCAGGGGGCTGTGTCACGGCGTGCCCCCCCCGGGTCAGGACAGCTTTCTTCTGCCGCCAGTGCTTACATTACCATGTGAAAGGCTAAAGCTGCTCCAAATATCCCCTCTAAACATTTATCCTGCCTGTATGGACGCCTTGGAACCCGGATCCATCGTGGAAACATTCCAGGGAGCCTTGTTCTACATTGTCCAGGAGGATATGTCTTTAGGATTATTAACAAGAGGGATACTTACAAGTATTGTTGTATAAAATCCAAGGTTTTTCTCAACATGGCTCTTAACAATTAAAAATGCAAATTTGCAAAATTTTTCCAATTGGAATGTGGAAATGTAATTGTCATGAAAATAGACAGCTAAAATCATGTTTTACTTTAAAATCTTTAATAACGTCTTTGATAAAAATATGTTTTATTTGTGGTTAATACAGCTTCATTTGTTTTCTAGACCAGGCAGGCATCAATAAAGCCATGGCAGCAGCAACAGTTCTAGATGTAACAGGCTCCAGCTAGGAGTAATCTGTGTTTACACTGGAAGTGCTCAGAAATTAATTTCCCCACACTGCTCCAATCTGTCTTATCATTCTGTCTGTAAATGTGTTGCCTCGGTGATGAAGCTACGCTTTCAAAACATGTTTAAATTCACCAAGTGTTTTCTTTCACCTGACATAGCCTTCACAGCTCTCTCTCTCTGTGTGTCCAAAATGGTACCCTTTTTTAGTTTATAGTGCACTCATTTTGACCAGAGCCCTATAGGTCCTGGTCAAAAGTAGTGCACTATATTGGGAATAGGGTGCCATTTCAGACAGACGTATATCTGTGACAGGGTCTGAAGAGCATGCCAAGCAGGAAGGAACACAACACAGCAGCTTGTGATCTGCAGTAGTGAGTAAAGAGCAGACTCGCAACTTCACAGCAGCGCATAGCCTATTTCAAATTAGCAAGAGTGCAACCAGCTGGGGAACAAAATGAATATGCATGAAAATCAACTAGCTCCAATTCCCAGTTTGATCATTCTGTTTGATCATTTACGGACCGGGAGCTGAATCATCTGTTATTCCCTCTAATTTAATCACCAGCCTCCTCATTCAATTATCCAATATAAAATGCAAATAAGTTGAACAATGGCCAGCTCATGCTAATGAGGTATATCAGTATAATTCGATTGGAGAGGTAGCGACAGAAGGGGGAGGGGGGGGGGGGACTGTCATAAAATCAGGAGCAGATTCTTTAATTAAGACTACAACATTTTTATTAGAATCGGTAATCTCCCCGTAAATTGTTGAATGGTCACGGGCGGCGCAACGGACGCGAGGGAGGACATTACTCTTATTGGAAACTTCTCCCTGAAGACCCACTCCACTGACGGTGGTGTGATGGTATCAAGGGACATGGCTGACTTAAGTAGCCTGGGGAACGGGGATAGTGAACAGGCCAACTGTGGCACACTGTGTTCCCTGTGCCAAGGCGTTGGAGCATGCATGGCAGCCAGTTAGACAGAGGACAGAGAATCAACCAGGGCTTTAATCCTCCAGTCTGTCACAAATGATATCCTATTCCCTACATACAGTAGTACACTATTTTTGACCAGAAACCAGGTGCCATTTGGGACGCAAACCCAGCCAGTCTGCTGCTGTATGCTATGCATGCAAGCACTGCTGCCTCCTTACAAGGGCACACACACACACACACACACACACACACACACACACACACACACACACACACACACACACACACACACACACACACACACACACACACACACACACACACACACACACACACACAGTGAGTTATCAGGGCAGCACACGGCACAAAGCAGACCTCTCCTCACCACCCTCACTGAACACAATGGATCTCTCTGAGAGGCAACAGACTGCCTGCTATGGGACACGACCAAGGTGCCAAACCAGCTGAAATATTTACAGAGGGACCTTTTGTTGCTTTGGTTGGTGAATGAGGAGAAAGACCTCATCCTTCATTCACCCCCTCCTCTGAACATCCTGCAGCAGCCAGGCCTTGATGTCTGCCTGTATGCAATGTACTGGAGATCCACTGGGGAAAAATGAAGATGTACAATTAATTCTCATCGCTATGTATTTCTCATCACATAGATGTGAACTGGCTAGAGAATAAAAGTAATGAGAAAAGTCTGTATGTGAAATCTGAAGACACTAACATAGTATGATTTAGGTTATCACTTCCTGAACATGATTTACTATATCATAACTTCTTGAGATAGACAACAACTTGCTGCCCCCCACCCTGACATAATAGTATCTCTTTCCCCCCACCCTGACATAATAGTATCTCTTTCCCCCCACCCTGACATAATAGTATCTCTTTCCCCCCACCCTGACATAATAGTATCTCTTTCCCCCCACCCTGACATAATAGTATCTCTTGCTCCCCACCCTGACATAATAGTATCTCTTTCCCCCCACCCTGACATAATAGTATCTCTTGCCCCCCACCCTGCCATAATAGTATCTCTTGCCCCCCACCCTGCCATAATAGTATCTCTTGCCCCCCACCCTGCCATAATAGTATCTCTTGCCCCCAGCCCAGACACTATTTGTTAAACATGTCAGTGTGACAGAGCAGCAGAGGGTCGGGAGCAACACAGATCAAATCAAGCGTGTGTGTGTGTGTGTGCGAATGTGCGAATGCATGACTGTGCATGTGCTGGGTAATCTATAAATGGACACATTACCACACACAGCAACGACACTAAAACAACCCTTACCTATCCGCTACCCCACAACTTGACAAAGAGCTTTCAAAACATGTTTTCCTTGGCATAAATAAACCTGAATTGTAATTTTGTTATCATGGCTTTTGATCAATCTCTACTTGTATCAGAGGCTTGTTACAGATCAACACAGTGCCTGTATCAGAGGCTTGTTACAGATCATCACAGTGCCTGTATCAGAGGCTTGTTACAGATCAACACAGTGCCTGTATCAGAGGCTTGTTACAGATCAACACAGTACCTGTATCAGAGGCTTGTTACTGATCAACACAGTCATTGAAAACAACAACAACAACAACAACAACAATAACACATTGAAAAGAGAAAGAAGCGCAGAGTGAATAAAGTCCGAACCAGAGCAGTATGTGACTGATAATATATCCCTTCAGTGCATGTTAAGAACCCCACTTAGCTGGTCTGGATCACACAGGCTGAGCCCACCTGAGGAACGGTCCTAAACCACCTGAAGGTTCCCCTGCTAAAACTCACTCTAATCCTCCACAGGAGATTTTTATCAGATTGTCAGAGAAAAGGAGAGGGGGCTCAACCTCTGCAGCCTGTGGTGCTTATTTGCTGCTTGCTGCAGTATTGGATGGTAGATAATATGAACCACAAGGTGATTATACCACTGACATGAAGGAAGTACATTATTAAAAATGTAAATAAAACAGTATTTGACCCCCAGCTGGTTCGAATAGGGTTAGGGTTAGCATGGTGTGTGTGCGTTTGTGTGTGTATGTGTGTGTGGTGGGTTACCACAGGAGGTCAGTTCAGCTGTAATTAGTGTCAGGGTGGGGGCCATGTTGTCCCCCCATACTCCAATGTCCCAGATGAGAGGAGACAACCTGTGTTCAAATACTAGTTGAAATCATCTGTGCTTGATTGAGCTTACCTGGCAAAATGGAACCAATGGAATATTCGCAAAAGTGTATACCCCACCTATCTGGCACTCCAGCCAGGCTTCAGCCAATGTTAAAAGTATTTGAAAGATTTAAAATAGTATTTGAAACCAGGTTTGCAGCAGAGATGATTTGTGAGAGACTATGGCTCCAGTGGCCATTGTGGGTGTCTGTCCAGTCCAGCAGCTATGTGACTGTCCAGGTTTGCACTGAGGCTTGAGCCCTTCCTGACCTGTCTGTCCATGACAGATTAGCCCAGGTCAGAGGTCATGCTCGGGGAGGAAACGTATTTTCCTAATGGCAGCCCTGTAGGAGCAACAACGAGAATACCACCGGAACATCAAGTTTGGGCAGCAAGGCGATGGTGCTGTGTGTCTGCTGCTTGAGTATTGGGTAGAGTGCTGCGCTCCCGAGTGGCGCAGCGGTCTAAGGCACTGCATCTCATTGCTAGACGTGTCACTACAGACCCTCGTTCAATCCCGGGATGTATCACAACCGGCCGTGATCAGGAGTCCCATAGGGCGGCGCACAATTGGCCCAGTGTCGTCCGAGTTAGGGAAGGGTATGCCATCATTGTAAATAAGAATTTGTTCTTAACTGACTTGCCTAGTTAAATAAAGATTAATAATAAAAAAAGTACATTGGGAAAGGGGATGCATGATAGTAGGACATTTTATAGTTATTTCTAGTGCTTGTAGGATGCATCCTATATGCTTTAAGAGTGTGGCTGGGAGATTGTCATAAAACCAATAAAACAATCTAAATCAGAAGGAACACAGATTACATAATGTGTAACCAAGGCCTAATATATTCCCGGGAGGTCTATACTGAGGGGAATTAGCTGACAACCTCTATGACAACCTGTTGATTTTATAAATTGGGGAAATATTATCTGAGCCAGACTGTTGGAGTTCTAAACCAGAGCCATGTCGTTGTCAAGTGGTTTACTAGGAAGTCTGCTGCCTGTGAGCGCTAGCTATACCCACTAACCAGGCCTGCCTCTTCCCATATCAATACTGCTGTGGGGTGGCATGGCTTCTTTAGCATGCCTGTCAAGTTCAGGCACTCACTGGGTAACTGAAAGCAAAGATAGGATTTACAGTGGCTCTGAGGAATGTGGGCTTGTCTGGATTCAGCTGTATGCTGATGTCAGGGTGGGGAAGACCAGGGCTTGTTATAATCAATTAGTTCATTCATTCATTCATCCATTCATTCATTCATTTAAAAATGACTAGATCGTACTGTGTAGCACAAAACAATGTGTTCACCTGATTGAATACTCAGACCCCTTACTCCTTTGGTCGTTACACAGAGTATGCACTTAATTCACCCCCACCAAACACCCTATTTCCTAGTGGTGCTAAAACAGAAGCTGGTAGGAATACTCTAAATCCCAAAGGAATGTGACTTTGACAGCTAAAGGCTACATCCCCAATGGCACCCTATTCCCTATACAATGCACTACTTTTGACAAGGTTCCAGAAGGCTCTGGTCAAAAGTAGTGCATTAGATAGGGAATATGGTGCCTTTTGGGAAGCAGTTCTAATAGCATGGGTACCACGGTAGGACTAAGCTGGGGTCTGGACAAGGCTCTGTACATTCCTGCACATGTCATTATACAGTTCAACCATTTAAACCTGCATTATGATGGAAAAGTTCAGTGATATCTGACATGGTAGGAGGACAGGTAACGTCTCCCACACAGACAGACAGACAGACAGACAGACAGACAGACAGACAGACAGACAGACAGACAGACAGACAGACAGACAGACAGACAGACAGACAGACAGACGCACGGACGCATGGACGCACGTACGCACGCACACACACACAAAATGGTGGAGGTTTCACAAAGCTGATGAGCTAAAGGGATCTTCATTCGGATGAGGGTTTAAGCTTGTTTTTTTGACTGTCTAACTAACTAATTGCATCCTTCTTACAGCAGAGTATGGAGTCTAAGGAACGGGAGTCTATGGATAAGAGTTAGAGCCAGGAGTCAGCAGACAACCTTCACAGCCTTAATGGAATCCCACTATTACTGCATCTATCAATGTGTGAAAGAGCTGGTCTTCCTGATAACTCCCAAATTACTCCCAATGTGATAAAAAAGACATGCAGCCTTTGGCTCCAGAGCTACAGAGTTGTAAAGTGGAGCGATTACACACTCCAGACGTCTGGTGAGCTGGAGAGCAGAGCCATATCCTGAAAAGACCTCCTTGTTCCTTACTGGATGAAAGGGGGACGCAACCTAATAGTGAATATTTGAATCAACATAATTACCTCTAATAAACGTATTATGTAATTAGTCTTGGTTCGTCCACAGTCAGTTAGACCCAATAAATGTCAGTGTTGTCTGGCTGAGGCAGGCTGGCAGCTACACAAACAAACATCAATCTGTATGATCTTCAAGAGCTCAAGCAAGTTTGTGCATGTGTGTGTTTATGTGTGTACCAAGTTAAATCCAAAACACTTTTGTAATGCTATAATGAGTCAGCAAACATTTTCATTTCGAAATTGGACTAGATTCCCCTCGAGTGGTGAGTCTAAACTTCCTGTAATAAATGCCACGCGCAGGTATCCCTAACTCTGGGGCATGGTAAGCACAGGATGGGAAGGTGTGTGCCAATACCTCCACAATGTAAGGGCCTGATTGTGTGAGAGGTTGCCTGGTCAAGGTTTAATGCTGTACTGAGATATCTGGGCATGGCTACTACCATTGTAACTGCAGCCAATCCCCCCTCCATCCTCCATCCCTCTGCCGTCTTCTGAATCTGAGCCAGACTGACACTAAGTTTCCACATTTTCCTACTGAAATCAATGCGTCTCTCGGACACTGCTGTCAGATGGCACTAAATGGACGCCATTAGGGCTCTGAAAGGTCAGAGGTCAGCATTTGATGTCCTCATCAGAGACAGTGCTGAAGACAAGTGTGCCTTTGTTGCATTAGGGGTCAAAAACGCCTGGCCTATATAATAAAGGGAAAGAGCAGGGAGATGCTATGTGAAATATCAATGCATTAAAGGCTGCTGCCGTGTAAAGTTATAATTTAAAGAAATCAAAACTCAAAGACATTTAGACATTTCACAAGAACTCGACCAGAATCATGACAAAACCCTACCAGCCAGCAGTATGCCAACAGAATCCCAACAAACATCCCTCACTACTGAACACTGCTAAATAACTTCCAGAGATAAACTGGGTATCATGTATTCCTCACCATAAACAGTTACCATTCTCTGGCTGCTGCGCGGTGGAGTGGAGGGGTTGTGGTGGGCCTGTGGAATGACTCAGTGAATGCGTCTCAAATGGCATGAGCCCTGGTCAAAAGGGAAGAGAGTGCTATTTAGAACGCATTGTAATGTCAATACAACACACGTCAGCTGGAGTGGGCTCTGAGGTAAGCAGTACGCACAGAGCATTCAGAAGACACAGGCAAGAATCTTCCAGACTCAGAGGACAAAAATGTCTAAAAACACACTTGAACAAGGTTTTTGGCACCATGCATAGATGTTGTTATTACATAACATTCACATAATATTGCATGGCCATGTGAAATGAGATTACATGGTTTGTAAGAAGAAAATGATGCTACTGATTCTACTGCCACTGTTAATAATTGGTTTGATATATCTGAGTAGCTGTGGTCTGGCTCATTAAGATAATGTGGACACTGTGCAAAGACAGAGCCTCCATCAGATTGACCACATTCACAGCTACTACAACAATTACTTCAAAGCATCCCTATAACATGGACTCTTTGAGAGAGTCTGTCTGTCTCTCTCAAAGACACTGAAACAAAGATGCCCAGTCGGTAATGGAAGTGAGACTTTATGGTAAGTAATTGAGAATGCAGGTCAACCTCTTCCTGTTGTCTGTGTTCCCTATATATTACCATCACAGGATGTTTCCCAAATTGCACACTATGCCCTATATAATGCACTACTTATGACCAGGGTCCATAGGGACAAGACACCCGGACAGCTGATGAAACTGAGGAGTATTTCTGTCTCTAATTAAGCCCTTTTGTGGGGAAAAACATATTCTGATTGGCTGGGTCTGGCTCCTAAGTGGGTGGGCCTATGTCCTCCCAGGCCCACTCATGGCTGCGCCCCTGCCCAGTCATGTGAAATCCATAGATTAGGGCCTAATACATTTATTTAAATTGACTGATTTCCTTATATGAACTGTAATTTAGTAATTGTTGCATGTTGCATTTATATTTTTGTTCAGTATATTTAAACTAAACACAATACATTTGAAATTGGGTGAAGGGATGAGAAAAGAAAGCATTGACTGGAGTGAAAAACTAAAATGAATCCCCCCCTCCTCTCTACACAAAAGTCACAATAGAATTCCCCGTAGTTGTAGCCACAATAGTCTCAGCGACACTCGATACCGCCACCTTTAAGGGCTGAAAGCCAGTAGCCCACCACGGTCGCCCAGCGATGTATTATTGTGATATCGCTAATTTGTCTGCCAATAACAGGTCCAGGGAGTATTTTCTCTCCGCCCACTCCATAACAAATCGCTGGTAATTGGGCTATTACTCTGTCTGTCGCCATGTCAATGTCGTCATGGTGACCACTCAGCCCTAAGGGAGGAACCCTGGAGGGAGGGGCCAGAAGGATCAGGGGGATCAAGGATCTGTCTCACCTTGTCTGTCTAGTCTCAGGTATGTCTGTCTGCCCTGAGGATGGACACAGCCCTGCCCTGCCCAGATACAGTTCAGTGATGTCCAGGGGGAGAGAGCTGTCAATCAATCACCTCTCAGACAGGACCTCCCAGTGTGTCACAATCCCATCGTTTACTTTAGATTCTTCAGAACACACCAGTATTCCAACTGTTCTGAGAGTATTGTTTATAACTCTAAACCTCCCACCGCCAGCCCCCTCTCCCGCTTGACCCACTCCTCTCTCACGCTCACTCTCTTTGTTACGATTGTCAGTCAAGACAGGCCACTTTCTCATTCAGGTAATAATGAACATTTCTATCTCTTCTCCTTTTCTTCTCCCAAGCAGCACTCAAAAGGTCACCTGTCACTTGAACTAAAGCTGCTGTTATGACATTGTCCTCCTCTATGGTTTCACTGCAACTCAAAAGAGACTTTTTGAGTTTATTTTGTCTGGCTGACTGAGGAGGTTATAAGGGATAGTAGCCAGTGTCACAGTCTAAAAGTATTTCATTTTGATACCATTTTCATATGAGGAACACCACATGAGGTCAAAAAGAGTTGTCAAAAAGTACAAAGACCTTACAGCCCTCAAGTATTTTAATCTGGTTATTTTCTGCTAGGGGTTCTCACTGACAGGGCCTCTGTGTGTGTAATGGCCTGGGACAACAAGAAGAAACTACAGTATTGTCCTTAACATTAGGGTCATCATCTGTCTTTCCACACATCTCTGTCCATCTAGACTCTCCTCCTACTACTACTGACTAACCCTAACCCTAACCCTATAAAAAATGAGTGCAAGCCTGATGATGTGTTACAATTTTCCTTGATATCAATCTGACAGATAGTTTACGTGACCCAATGCATTGGCCACTCAGTGACATGTAAGCTTACATCCATCAGCAGTGTACGTAGTAACATTGAATGGAACATTGCCCAATAACATACTGTATGGATCAGACCGAGATGAGAGGCCAAAAGGCCAAACTGCTTCCAAGTTAACATCCAAGGATGTTTTCTTGGTGGCATCTCTCCAAGAGCTTCATATTTAGAGTGATTCTGTTGTCATATTTATAGCTTTTTGCTCTCAACTGATCACATAAAAGCCTTTAAGATGGCAACAGAAATGTGTAGGGGGTATAGCTACAAATACCGAACTCGTGAAGTGAAATACACCCTGTAAAAAAATCCCCTTACAATTTACAGCAGAACAGAGCAAACTGGCCCTAACCAGAATAGAAAGAGGAGTGGGAGGCCCCGGTGCACAACTGAGCAAGAGGACAAGTACATTAGTGTCTAGTTTGAGTCCTCAACTGGCAGCTTCATTAAATAGTACCCGCAAAACACCAGTCTCAACGTCAACAGTGAAGAGGCGACTCCAGGATGCTGGCCTTCTAGGCAGAGTTGCAAAGAAAAAGCCATATCTTCCTCTGTCCAGTGTCTGTGTTCTTTTGACCTTAATCTTTTCTTTTTATTGGCCAGTCTGAGATATGGCTTTTTCTTTGCAACAAGTTTGCGCTGTTCTGTGAAGGGAGTAGTACACAGTGTTGTACGAGATCTTCAGTTTCTTGCCAATTTCTCGCATGGAATAGCCTTAATTTCTCCGAACAAGAATAGACTGACAAGTTTCAGAAGAAGGTTCTTTGTTCTGGCCATTTTGAGCTGTGTGAACATAATTGCAAAAGGGTCTTCTAATGATCAATTAGCCTTTTAAAATGATAAACTTGGATTAGCTAACACAACGTGCCATTGGAAAACAGGTGTGATGGTTGCTGATAATGAGCCTCTGTACGCCTATGTAGATATTCCATTAAGCCGTTTCCAGCTACAATAGTCATTTACAACATTAACAATGTCTACACTGTATTTCTGATCAATTTTATGTTATTTTAATGGACAAAAAATTAGCTTTTCTTTCAAAAACAAGGACATTTCTAAGTGACCCCAAACCTTTGAACGGTAGCGTACATAGCGATTCAAGTAGGGCGTATACAGTAGTCAATCTTGTTAAGGCAGGTATGATACATACATTTCTGCTGTATCTTACAGGTCAATTCTCCCAGCCGAGCCACTATTTATCCACACACAGTGATATCTAATAATGACAGAACATCCAGGGAGTCAGGCCAACCCTGATCACTTACACCTTCACCTGCTATAACTAAAGACCCTTCCCCTGCTAGTCCTGCCTGTCTCTCTCCCTGCTAGTCCTGCCTGCCTCTCTCCCTGCTAACCCTGCCTGTCTCTCTCCCTGCTAGCCCTGCCTGTCTCTCTCCCTGCTAGCCCTGCCTGCCTCTCTCCCTGCTAGCCCTGCCTGTCTCTCTCCCTGCTAGCCCTGCCTGCCTCTCTCCCTGCTAGTCCTGCCTGTCACCCTCCCTGCTAGCCCTGCCACTCTCTCCCTGCTAGCCCTGCCTGTCTCTCTCCCTGCTAGCCCTGCCTGTCTCTCTCCCTGCTAGCCCTGCCAGTCTCTCTCCCTGCTAGCCCTGCCTGTCTCTCTCCCTGCTAGCCCTGCCAGTCTCTCTCCCTGCTAGCCCTGCCTGTCTCTCTCCCTGCTAGCCCTGCCAGTCTCTCTCCCTGCTAGCCCTGCCTGTCTCTCTCCCTGCTAGCCCTGCCCGTCTCTCTCCCTGCTAGCAACACAGCAGTGAAAGTGGGCTCAATTAAAAGCACTGCATAAATATTAAACATTATATATCAACAACTTATTCACATGAATGATGTATATGCTTGAAACCCCAGAGAATCAACAACATCTCAGGATGCACTACTTTTGACCAGCACCTTGTTAAAAAGTAGTGCACTATGTAGGGAATAGGGTGCTATTTGGGACACAAGCTAAATGTCCTAAATACTGCTCAGCCATGGAGCCCTAGCTGGAACCCTAGTCAGCTGTAATTCCAGAAGCCTGGCCATGGTAGGATATTCCACAGTAGGCACAGGACCAGTACAGCACTTCACTGCTAGCTAACACACAGAGGCTGTCTGAAACAAATGTTTGGCTCACATTAACATGGAGAAGATCAGTTTCATCACCAGGCTACAAGTGGTGCAGTGGTCTAAGGCACTAACAGTCCCTGGTTCAAATCCAGGCTGTATCACATCCGGCCGTGATTGGGAGCTCCGTAGGGCAGTGCACAATTGGCCCAGTGTTGTCTGGGTTTAGCTGGGGTAGGCCGTCATCGTAAATACAAATTTGTTCTTAACTGACTTGCCTAGTTAAATGAAAAAACGGGGAGAATCCTGCCTGGACAGCAGACCTGGGTTCAAATATTATTTGAACTCTTTTAAATACTCTAGTCTGTCTGGAGTACCAGATGGTCGGAGTTTGCCGTTCTATTATATTGGTTCATTAAGCCAGGCAAGCACAATCATTTTAAATAGTATTTGAACCCAGGTCTGTTGGACAGTGCTGTTACGTCTGTCACTATGGAGGGAGAATGTTGAGATGTGTCTATGATAAACAAGAATACGTCAGTAAGAGCATTTGCAGGGAAAACTCCAGAATGCTGTTACATTACTGTCACGGTGCGTCGGATATAAGGGACTATAGACGGAGCGCTGGTGAAGTGTCATCCTTTTTATTTTCGGAGGTGTAATCACGAAGCACGAAAATACCAAAGGAGAGAACAAACAAAAACTATTACAAACAAAAACACAGTGACTTACTTTGGAAGCTGCAGGCAGTGCAGACAAACACAAAAGAACAATGATCCACACACAGGTGGCTGTGTGTGGAGTCTAAATACTATCCCCAATCAGAGACAACGCTATACAGCTGTCTCTGATTGGGGATGATCATCTCCCTAATAATGTGTGATGACTTGGTTGTGTGCCTCTCTCCTCCCCTAGGTGGGAGTAAGAGGCCTTACCACAACCAAGCCATCACAGTACCCCCCCCCCCAAGGTGCGGACTCCCGATCGCACACACAATCCCCCCCTTCCTGAAAGACAAAAAAAAAAAAAATGTCCAAAAACTAGGGGGGACATGGCGGGGTACTGAGGTGGTTGCTGGTGGGGGCTCCGGTTCCGGTTCCGGGCGTGGCACAGGCTGTGAGAGTAGCTTCCCTCCTACCTCACGGTTGCACGCCCGGTCCGGTCCGGACCCCGGCGCGGTGGTTCCCCCCTCAGTACTCCCGCCATTCACCAAGTCCTGTCTGGACCCTGGTGCGGGAGCCCTCGACCCTGGAGAGGGGCTGACAACCGGCCCCGGACTGGGCACCGGTGGAGCGGACTGCTCCTTCCCTGGAGCGACGTAGACGACCGGCCCCGGACTGGGCACCGGTGGAGCGGACTGCTCCGGCACTGGAGCGACGCAGATGACCGGCCCCGGACTGGGCACCGGTGGAGCGGACTGCTCCGTCTCTGGAGCGACGTAGACGACCGGCCCCGGACTGGGCACCGGTGGAGCGGACTGCTCCGTCTCTGGAGCGACGTAGACGACCGGCCCCGGACTGGGCACCGGTGGAGCGGATTGCTCCGGCACTGGAGCGACGTAGACGACCGGCCCCGGACTGGGCACCGGTGGAGCGGACTGCTCCGGCACTGGAGCGACGTGGACGACCGGCCCCGGACTGTGCACCGGTGGAGCGGACTGCTCCGGCACTGGAGCGAAGCAGACGACCGGCCCCGGACTGGGCACCGGTGGAGGAGGCTCCAGGCCTTGAGCTGTGGCTGGAGGCTCCGGGCTGCTGTCCTTCGCTGGAGGTGGCGGAACGCTGACCTTCGCTGGAGGTGGCGGAACGCTGACCTTCGCTGGAGGTGGCGGAACGCTGACCTTCGCTGGAGGTGGCGGAACGCTGACCTTCGCTGGAGGTGGCGGGGCGCTGACCTTCGCTGGAGGTGGCGGGGCGCTGACCTTCGCTGGAGGTGGCGGGGCGCTGACCTTCGCTGGAGGTGGCGTGGCACTGACCTTCGCTGGAGGTGGCGTGGCACTGACCTTCGCTGGAGGCCTCGGGCTGCTGACCTTCGCTGGAGGCCTCGGGCTGCTGACCTTCGCTGGAGGCCTCGGGCTGCTGACCTTCACTGGAGGCCTCGGGCTGCTGACCTTCACTGGAGGCCTCGGGCTGCTGACCCTCACTGGAGGCCTCGGGCTGCTGACCTTCACTGGAGGCCTCGGGCTGCTGACCTTCACTGGAGGCCTCGGGCTGCTGACCTTCACTGGAGGCCTCGGGCTGCTGACCTTCACTGGAGGCCTCGGGCTGCTGACCTTCACTGGAGGCCTCGGGCTGCTGACCTTCACTGGAGGCCTCGGGCTGCTGACCCTCACTGGAGGCCTCGGGCTGCTGACCTTCACAGGAGGCCTCAGGCTGCTGACCTTTACAGGAGACCTCAGGCTACTGACCGTCACAGGAGGCCTCGGGCTGCTGACCTTCTCCGGAGACCTCAGGCTGGATGCCGTGCCCACCCTGGGCACCGACGCAGAGGTGGTCTTCAGCCCTGCAGCTGGTCTGGCTGTCGGCCCCAGACTGGGCACCGACACGCTATGGAGCTCCTGCTCCACAGCGGGACTGAACGTCGTGCCCACCCTGGGCACCGACGCAGAGATGGTTCCCAACCCTCTGGTGGGGCTGAACGTCGTGCCCACCCTGGGCACCGACGCAGAGATGGTTTCCAGCCCTCTGGTTGGGCTGGCTGTCGGCCCCAGACTGGGCACCGACGCGCTATGGAGCTCCTGCTCCACAGCGGGGCTGAACGTCGTGCCCACCCTGGGCACCGACGCGGAGAGGGTTTCCAGCCCTGTGGTTGGGCTGGCTGTCGGCCCCAGACTGGGCCCCGACACGCTATGGAGCTCCTGCTCCACAGCGGGGCTGAACGTCGTGCCCACCCTGGGCACCGACGCAGAGATGGTTTCCAGCCCTCTGGTTGGGCTGGCTGTCGGCCCCACACTGGGCACCGACGCGCTATGGAGCTCCTGCTCCACAGCGGGGCTGAACGTCGTGCCCACCCTGGGCACCGACGCAGAGTTGGTTTCCAGCCCTCTGGTTGGGCTGGCTGTCGGCCCCACACTGGGCACCGACGCGCTATGGAGCTCCTGCTCCACAGCGGGGCTGAACGTCGTGCCCACCCTGGGCACCGACGCAGAGAGGGTTTCCAGCCCTGTGGTTGGGCTGGCTGTCGGCCCCAGACTGGGCACCGACGTGCTATGGAGCTCCTGCTCCACAGCGGGGCTGAACGTCGTGCCCACTCTGGGCACCGACGCAGAGATGGTCTCCAACCACAGAGCTGTGCTGGTGACCGTCGCGGTAGCCTCCGTGCGTGGAGTAGGCACGGGGCGTACTGGACTGGGGACACGCACCATAGGTCTGGTGCGAGGAGCTGGCACGGGTCGCACCGGGCTGGAGACACGCACCATAGATTGGGTGCGAGGAGTAGGCACAGACCGTACCGGGCTGGGGGAACGCACCACTGGTCTGGTGCGAATAGCTGGAACGGGCTGTACCTGGCTGGGGAAACGCACCGTTGGGTCGGTGCGTTGAGCTGGCACGGGTCGCGCCGGGCTGGGGAAACGCACTGTTGGGTTGTTGCGTTTAGCTGGCACGGGTCGCGCCGGGCTGGGGAAACGCACCGTTTGGCTGGGTGTGTTTAGCTGGTACGGGTCGCACCGGGCTAGTGTTGCGCACCGATGGTTTGGTGCGCTGAGTCGGTCTCCTCCTCCTCCGACTCTGGACCGGCGCTGGAGGCACCGGACTGGGAACTGACGCTGGAGCAAGACTGTGCCTGTCGTCCCTACTCCAACGCCAATCCCCATCCTGTGAGGGTTCTTCCGGGAACCCCCACGAGTGAGGGAACAGAAGCACATCGTCGTCGTCTTCCTCCGACTCCTCTATGTACTCCCGCTCCCATGGCTGTAGGGGCTCCTCCTGGAACCCCCACGAGTGCAGTGGTCGGGGCTCTTCTCCCTCGATCCCCGACCACCCCCATAGCCCCCCCCCAAAATCCGTTTGGGGGTTTTTCTGGGCTCCAGGCTGGTCCTCAGTTCTAGCCCGGTGACGTGTCCTCCGTCTTCGGCGCCTTGACTGCTCCGGACCCCAGCCTTCCTCCACCGAGCGATAATAGGAGTGTTCCTCCTCGGTAATTTTCCCCATACCGAGGAGGATATCTCCTAATGTTATTCCCCGTTGCGTCCCAGGGTGGTGGATCATTCTGTCACGGTGCATCGGATATAAGGGACTATAGACGGAGCGCTGGTGAAGTGTCATCCTTTTTATTTTCGGAGGTGTAATCACGAAGCACGAAAATACCAAAGGAGAGAACAAACAAAAACTATTACAAACAAAAACACAGTGACTTACTTTGGAAGCTGCAGGCAGTGCAGACAAACACAAAAGAACAATGATCCACACACAGGTGGCTGTGTGTGGAGTCTAAATACTATCCCCAATCAGAGACAACGCTATACAGCTGTCTCTGATTGGGGATGATCATCTCCCTAATAATGTGTGATGACTTGGTTGTGTGCCTCTCTCCTCCCCTAGGTGGGAGTAAGAGGCCTTACCACAACCAAGCCATCACAATTACTTTGGCATAGAAATATTTTTGCATTCCACAGTGAAGTATTTTGTACTTTTCAATTAATCGTCTCAGATCAATAATAGGAACAATTTGTATATATGTTCTTATGACTGCTAACAGTAAAAAAAAAAAAAAAAAGCTGTCAACATAATTAAACAGTCCAAATAATCCGGAAGGTAAAATCAGAGATGACTAGCTAATTCTAACAGTACTTTTCACACTCCTGGAGATGATTGGTGTAGGTGAGAATTGTCTTGTAACATTGTAACATGAATAATAGCACATGTTGTTCTATTATTCATTAGCACAGGGCTAAAGTTAGTGGTTAAAACTCACCATGACAGATTAGTTCTGGT
Organism: Thymallus thymallus; assembly: GCA_023634145.1. Lineage (NCBI taxonomy): Eukaryota > Metazoa > Chordata > Actinopteri > Salmoniformes > Salmonidae > Thymallus > Thymallus thymallus. The sequence goes on along the minus strand of CM042380.1, from coordinate 11,344,005 downwards.
GCTGTGCCAGAACCAGGAGGGTGAGAAGCCTCAGAAGTATTTCTCAGGGTGTAAGGGAATCCTGCGTCCCCCCCTGTTAGTGTGTGTGTGTGTGTGTGTGTGTGTGTGTGTGTGTGTGTGTGTGTGTGTGTGTGTGTGTGTTAGCCTGTTCAGATAACCGCTGAGAGGCTAACTACCAAGGACCTTCAACTGTCATCATCTGGCTGTGAACCATTTAGACCCACAGCAGGACAACAATAACTTTGGCACAGAAAGAGAGAGAGAAAGAGAGTGAGAGACTGTGTGTGTGTGTGTGTGTGTGTGTGTCTGTCCATAATCTGGATGTAATAACATTGCATAACAGCAATTGAGTTGGTTATGACACCTGGCTTTGCTGTATAATATTACTGCATGTGCCACTCAAAATTTGAACTGACTAGCAGTGAAACAATGTCAACTCTGCATATAATATTTTCCATCTGTTGTATGTTTGAATGAATGGCAGTATACTAGACTGAGTTATTTAGTTTAGTCTGTATCGTTCAGTTTACACAATACACTGACACATTCAGCTTCATTGTCTTTTCTTTAGATGAACAGATAAGGACAAAGCATTATGTGTCAAATGTCAATGCAAAGGAAAACAATCTGAGAACATAATAATAACATCTTTGTAAATAGACAGTTATTCCAACACATTTAAACAACAACAACACACACCTTTAGTTAATAGGCATGTATTATAAACAATACCATCCAAAAACATATATCTTTCATCTTGTAATTGTCCTACTGTGAAGCTCTGTAGAGTCTCCTGTACAGTAACAAACTTGGAAGCTCTGTACAGTATTATACCCTCAAACTCAACTGTGGACCTCGAAGCCAGTTCCACTGTGTTTCTTCATTCTGCCCCTCTAATCAGGGACTGATTTAGACCTGGGACACCAGGTGGGTGCAATTAATTATCAGCTAGAACAGAAACCCAGCAGGCTCCGGACCTAGTAGGGTAAGAGTTGAATACCCCTGGTTTCAGTAGCTCTGTATTGAATTATTCATGCCAAGAGAACATAACCTTTCAATAAATAAATTGCCAGGCTCAGGAGACTCCGCTGTAGACTAAACATGTTCCCAATGAGGCAGGTCACACAGCTACGGAGAGGAGGGGAATTATACTCTACAGTCTTACAGTAATAGTCATTGATATACATTCAAAATGAAACTGACATACAGTACATTCAAAATAAATAATTTAGTAAACGCTAAAGAGAACAAAATGTGCATTAATAGATTTGTAATTCAACAATCGGTCTCCTGAATTACACCAACAGCCAAAGTAGGTCATGTTCTATTGGCCAATGAATGTCATTTTGGATATTGTTTCAATTAGCTAAAGATGTTTTGGAATCAGTCCAGCGCCTTCCTCAAAACGGTGAAATCATGATGAGATGTTGGTTTCTCGTAAACTTGTATTAATAAACAAAAGGTGGAACAAATTGTAATTTTTTTCACAAGCAATCGCCTTTAAAACTTAATGGCCATTCTCCATTTGACACAGTACCAGTAGTCATAACAAATAATACACAGTGAGTAGAATCAACATTCATCTAAATGTGATCCTGCTGAGTAACAGTGTGTGTGTGTGTGTGTGTGTGTGTGTGTGTGTGTGTGTGTGTGTGTGTGTGTGTGTGTGTGTGTGTGTGTGTGTGTAACCATCCAGCTGGACACCTGTCATAGAGCCTTCCTAGTTCCTACAGCTGAAGCCTGACAGCTGACACACACACAGAGGTTTGAGGAAGTTGAGGAAATATTGACACTTTGTTAAAATATACAATAATGGGTTTCTCAAGACGTGGTTATATTCAACAGTTGGTCTGACATTGTTTTCCCTTTCTCTCAGCTTTATGGTATTACCAGATTGGTTTGACGCATTCCTACGGACAAAGAGAGAAACAGAGTGGCAGGATGAGTGTGTGTGTGTGCGTGTGTGAGTGTGTGTATGAGTGCTTGCGCGTATGTGTATGTGTGTGTGTAGGAAGGAACCTGTCCCACTCACTTGTCTTGTCAGATTCCACCTTGTCATTCACCAATCTAATCTGTGACCTACTGACCAATACTCAGAGAAGAGAGATAAGCAGGCAATTGTGGGTTGCCATCCGAAAACCATCAATCATCCACTCAATGACCTGTCCTGTACAGGTCCTGCAGCACAGAGCAGTAAGAGCAGCACAGTCCATTACACACCAGGGCACATTCACAGAGATGAAGTGATCTTTTCTAGGCAAACATGATAATCAATGATCTCAGTAAACCTCCAACTGTAGTACCTGTTTCAGCAAAGATCTGTACAACAGTGTATGTAACCCTGGTTCATCATGGCTAGTTTTCCATGACCAAGCGACTTGAGCAGGAAGAACTCCTGGTCAGATCACGTTGTCAGGAAAATGTCTGGACATGATCATCCTAGCTACGTACTCCCATCTAGAATCCAACATTGGTGAGTATTCTCAAAATATATTTCACGTGTAACGAAACAAACCGATCTGACTGATATAATGCATTTTTCTAAGTAAAACCATGTTTATATCTTGAAATAAACATTTCCATATCGACACAAACTTTCCCCATCTGCTCCTTGTTTTCAACCAAATCCTTATCGGGCATAAACATCATAAAACCACATGGCAGTTTATAACGTTAGTCTGGTGAGCCACTGTATACACAGCACTCCTGGTAGCTACAGACCGAGATCGAGGAGATTTTAATATTGTGAAAATATATCTTCCTCAGCTTTCAGGAAGGTAAATGTTTCTACAGTGGAAATGTCATAACTGATCGCTGCGATCTCAGAGAGGCATACGGCCAATAGAGGAAGACAATATGACATGTTCCTCAGATCAGAGGCGACAAGCTGTTCCACTGAGGAGTGGAGTGGAGTAGAGAGGAGTGAGAGTGAAGGAGGAGAGGAGAGGTGAGGAAGAGAAGTGGAGGAGAGCGGAAGAGAGGGTAGAAGAGAATAGAATAGAATAGATACAGACAGACAGACAGACAGACAGACAGACAGACAGACAGACAGACAGACAGACAGACAGACAGACAGACAGACAGACAGACAGACAGACAGACAGACAGACAGACAGACAGACAGACAGACAGACAGACAGACAGACAGACAGACAGACAGACAGACAGACAGACAGACAGACAGACAGACAGATAGATAGATAGATAGATAGATAGATAGATAGATAGATAGATAGATAGATAGATAGATAGATAGACAGTCAGTCAGTCAGTCAGTCAGTCAGCACAGCAGAGTACAGAGAGAGGTAAGCTGAGACACACTCCAAACTGTGCTTTCTGGGCAGGGGTCCAGCGATAGCCCCACCTCCAGCCCCCAGGCTGCCTGAATTATATGCCCAGAAAAAAGGCCTGTTTGTGTGGCTCTGCAAGTTCTGCCTCTCCCCTAACCCACCGCTGCTCCCACCGGAACGGGAGACCAGACCTCGCTAACCAACATTAAGAGACTCCCGCTGAGAAGGAATCAGGCTGTATTTACAAGGTGAAATATTGTCTCATGTTTGTTGATGTTTTTTTAGTTTTTTTTCAGACCGTATCAGGCTTTTTGAGGTTAGTATTTCTCTGATGCTGTATTATTGGTGGCGAGGCGTTAGGTGTTGCCAATAAAGGCACAGTAGTACAATACACAATGGAGAAGTCATTCTGTGCATATGAACATGTGGAACAAGTTCATAGACAATATGCTGATATTTACAATCAAATCAATTTAAATCCATTTGAGCATAAATACTTATAGTATACGCTTTCTCAGTATCTCAAGCTGTCTGCATGTACGTATATAACCCACAGGTGTGTGGCTGTGGAGTAGTGAGGTTAAGGGGAGAGAGAAGTGCTATGGCTGTGTGCTGGGCCCTCTCTCTCTCTCTCCGGGGTTAAAGCCAAGCGTCTCTCCTCCCCTCTCTCTCATTAGCCTTTCAGAGTGTATAGGATAAGGCAGGCACAGAGCCCCAGGTGGCCTCCACTGTTAAATGGCAGATTAAAGAGACCACTACTAATTTCTTTACTCTAATCTTATTAAAGGCAAAACAGCTGTCGACTGTCAGCAACCTAATACAAATGGTCTGGGACAGGGACAGAACATAACCTCTAACCGTGTTGGCTAGATGCACAGTGACACTGGGACTGCACACGCTGCCTAAAGTCATACATATTCATCAGCTGCAAATTGGAATATTACACAGAACATCTAGGCAGATAAAACCCCCAGAGGGTATTTCAAAGACTATAGGATGTCATAGAGGGCCTGGACCACTGCTCAATGACCCTGGATTCAAAATGATTTGCTCTGATGTTTAGGAATAGAACACACAAGTTAGTTTGTCATTTTGAATTTATTTTGGTTGGATTTCTTTTATTATCACGAAGAGATATGTGCTTTAAACTGGTTATTAAAATAAGACATGCTACATTTGAATAGGATTATCTGCTTAATCAGAGTTAAGAAAGATATTGAGGAGGGTAATCTCGTTGGTATGTTTTGTGATTAACAATCATCGAAACAGATTAATTATTATTACTAATATACCTTATTAGTAACTCCTTAGTCTGGACCACACAGACAGCCCTTTTAAAAAGCTATCTGTTTATTGTCCCCATCAACACCAGCTCATAGTACCACAACAGTGTACCAGTCACTAACTACACATCAGCCCCTCCCAGTCCCCAGGGATTATAACATTCACTGTTCAATGTTGGAGGAACAAATGGTTTGAGACACAAGCGGTTTATGATGACACGGCCCTGTCTTCCACCCAGCCAGGGGCTTCATCTACATCCCAGCCGTTTGATTGCTCCTCCTCCATATAATTGCCAGTGATGAACCTGCATATAATACTACCAGTGTGTGTTTGTGTGTGTGTGAGTGTGTTTGTGTGTGTATGTGTGTGTCTGTGTGTGTGTGAGTGTGTTTGTGTGTGTGTGTGTGTGTGTGTGTGTGTGTCTGTGCCAGCCTTCTCTATTCCCCAAAACCACAGCCTCCCTCTCCCCCTCCTCCTCTGTGCCCCTCCGTGCTGACAGGCCATGTCAGTGGTTTGGTGGGTGACATGCCTTCCTCCTTCTCCTGTTACTGGGGAAGTATGCCCCCTCCCCCCTCTCTCTCTCTCTCTCTCTCTCCCTCTCTCTCTCTCTCTCCCTCTCCCTTACTCTCTCTCTCCCCCTATGTCGCTCTCCCCTACCTCTCTCTATCCCCACTCTCTCTCTCCCTGTCAGACTTCATATCCGACATATCTGGCCTCCTAACAACCCGACTCCTCGCTTTAGTGCCCACTCCACCTGCACTGCCCGTGCCCGCCCGCCTGCCAGATTGCACGGGGTAACAAACAACGGGCATATTGTTAATCTCTCTCTCCCACAATACAGCCTTATCTTGTAGACATGGGATTAGGTTTCGGAGGGAGCTGGGAGCTGGCCTATGCTGAGGAAGGGGGAGAGAGAAGAGGAGATGCGGATAATAAACTGTGTAATCTCCTCACCTACTCTAAACAGATTAACCTTGTCAGCGGCTGCTGCTGGACCAGCGGATTGCAGGCCCAGGATATAAAGGGTTAATATTACTGTACAGAGATATGACAGGGTATACCCAGGATATAAAGGGTTAATATTACTGTACAGAGATATGACAGGGTATACCCAGGATATAAAGGGTTAATATTACTGTACAGAGATATGACAGGGTATACCCAGGATATAAAGGGTTAATATTACTGTACAGAGATATGACAGGGTATACCCAGGATATAAAGGGTTAATATTACTGTACAGAGATATGACAGGGTATACCGGGGCCAGATCAGGGCTCATGTTGGACTCTTAAGCATGACCTGAAAGAAACCTCTCACATAGGGTCTGTAGTAAATGAGCCTGTCAAAGGTTCTAGGGTGATATGGTACTAGTTTGAGGTAGTAGTGTCAGTATTATTTAGATCTGATTCAAGGCTCAGTGATGTCCAGTCTGAATTCCAGAACAGATGGTTTTGTGGGGGTTGGAGGGTTTGGGGTGGAAGGGGTTTGGGGGGTGAAGAGGATTAAAACAGTAGGCTACAGGAAGTTACAAATTACTTCTTTGAACTTGATGTGGAAAATTCAGCCACCACAAACTGATCCTCATCTTGTGGCTGATTGTTCCTTTGGTATAAATCCTGCCAAAAAATAAACAGGAAATGATTACTCATATAGCACAGCAAATATCTGAGTAACCTGCCAAGTTATTTCACGCAACATGTCCTCTAATACTCTCAGAGAATTAAATTACAATCTGAGCGGAACCCTTATGCCATCATCACACTATGACCCTCTGCAGTCTTAATCACTATTCACTAGGACAGCATATCTTCCTTTCACCTTTCACCTATCAGTTCCCCTATATAATTACAGTCTGTGAGAAAGTACAAAGTAATAGCTACTGTATAAAAAGGAAGCATTTTCTATGAAGTTTCCACTCAAAACTAAGGGGGAAAAGATGGGTCTGTGACAAATCATTGTGTGAGGAGTAGTGTTTGATGACAAATCCCTAAGCCTGTTAAGTCCTGTTTATTTACTCCTGTTGTTCAAATAACGTGTTAATATAATCCTGACTGTAATAGTCTACCAACAACAGTGTGAGGTATCAGATCACTAATTTCTCTCATATAAAAGATGTGTTGTTTTTTCTGCCGTTCACTGATCAGACAAGAGGTATGTATGTGTGTTAATCAGTTAGCAGCGTGTGTGTGTGTGTGTGTCAAATCAAATCAAATCCAATTTTATTGGTCACATACACGCGGTTAGCAGATGTTATTGCGGGTGTAGCGAAATGCTTGTGCTTCTAGCTTGTGCTTCTAGCTCTGCAGTACTATCTTCACACCATATTCCCAAATTCACATAAAACTAAGTAACGAATGGATTGAGAATGTATACATATATGTCAGTATCACTACTCTGGCATAGTAAGCTTTATAGTATGCAGTATACACATAAGAGGTTGGTGATGCAGTATATAAACACGATTAAGTGACTAAGATACTGAAGAATGGTGTAGCGTACAGTTTAAACATATGAGATGAGTAGTGCAAGATACGGAAACATTATTAAAATGACTAGTGTTTCATTTCCTTAAAGTGGCCAGTGATTTCTAATCTATGTCTATAGGCAGCAGTCTCTGATATGCTAGAGATGGTTGTTTAGCAGTCAGTGGCGCAGTATAGAGTACAATACAGTATATACATATCTGTGTGTGTGTGTGTGTGTGTGTGTGTAGCTTTGTCTTGTTGAGTCTCTGGAGGGGTTGTGAGTATTGGGCTTGTATATGCTGACAGCAGGCTGGTGCTGAGCCCAGATTCTAGGGACCAGAATCACACACACCTCCACTACTACATGTTCTACTGCCCTCCAGCAGCACCTACTGGAGTTACAATGGATCTGCACAAACCCACACACACACACACACACACATCCATGCAGGCACACACAGGCGCACGCATGCACTAACACACACACACACACACACACACACTATACCCCCCAGGTACACAGCCTAATTTCTCAAAATGTCTATTTCCTCTAAGCCAATAATAAGAGAATGTAGCTGCAGAGGGCCACTCAGAGCAGACATACTGGGATCATTAGTCCCCCATAGAGACAAAACAGACCCGCAGGGATTGACACACACTCACACGCACACCGTGCACGCACAGAAAATTTCAACGAAAGCAAGTGACAACCTGGAGAATCTACCCCATTAGCAGTTTGTCTCCAGGGGATTACTGTGGGGAGAAGATACTTGAACTGTACAAACTGTACTTCAACTGAACAAAACTACTGCTACATGACACTACCCATGTGTCATGTATCATTACTCAAATAGATACTGAAAGACTTTTATTTGAATGTAATATCCAGACATTGTGTACTGTATAAACAGGTTGCTTCAATGCTAATATATCTTGAAATGTCAGTAATATTTCATGATGTTCATACATTTAGAAGTGATGAAAAAACTCACCACACCCCATAAAATAAACTTTTGAAGATCTCTTTTGGTTCAAGGTAGAACCATTTCCACTAAGGGTTCTACCTGGAACAAAAAAGGGTTCTCCTACGGGGGACAGCTGAAGAATCCTTTTGGAACCTTGCAGAGTTAGATTTGTAGAACTAACTAACACTGTCGTATATCACGTCTTTGTAATCCCAAACATAATCTATCACGGGCTTCTCATAATCTCTCCTCCCCTGCATCACATGAATTACAGCAACACTTAACGTGGCCAATCTGCTGCCCGCTCGGTTCAACGAAACTCTGAGAGGGAGTAACATTACAAAAACAAAAATCAATCATTATCGGCCTCTGGGAGAGATGAGGGGAGGGGGGAGAGAGAGAGAGAGAGAGAGAGAGAGAGAAAAAAAAGCTGAGAGAGAGAGAGAGAGAGATAACAAATTGCTAATGTTGTGTTATTGGGGGACTTTGAGCGGTGAGTGTCTCTGAGAATGGCTGTACATATTCCTGAACACTCACGAGCTGGTTATTTATGTGCAACAAAAGCATTTTCTTCTCCAACAGCAGACACTTGACTTTCACTGGGACACTAGAAGGTATAGCACTGAAAATGTAAAACTGTATAAATACATTTAGGTGATGGTTTGTTGGCTTGTTTGTTTGTTTGTCTGTTGGTGTAAAATGAACAGGTTTGTAAATAAAATTGGACAAGGAGGACAATATTCCATTCCATTCTATTCCATTCCATTCTATTCCATTCCATTCCATTCCATTCTATTCCATTCAATTCTATTCCATTCTATTCCATTCTATTCCATTCTATTCCATTCCATTCAATTCTATTCCAAACCCCTGTTTCTACCGAAGATTCTGGGAGAGTGTCGCAAAGCCACGCATCACAGCATGTTAAAATAAAATGTTTTCAGTTACAAAATAAATCTCATTAATGGAATGATAACCAGATGAAAATCAATGCTCAGGGAGGAGGATGGTTTGAAAGAGGAGGATGTCTCGCCTTCCCCACTGTTGTGTTTTTAGTTCATCACTGGAGTAATTTAAGAGGTGGCGGTCGATATTGGAACTGGACGGAGATCAACTTAAGCTGAAGTTACTGTACGTCTCTGGCTGCAGTTCAGAGCTGGTCAGATCCAGAGACGTAGAGGAGTGATACTGACTGGCAGACTGGTATAGGATGATCCAGAGACGTAGAGGAGTGATACTGACTGGCAGACTGGTATAGGATGATCCAGAGACGTAGAGGAGTGATACTGACTGGCAGACTGGTATAGGATGATCCAGAGACGTAGAGGAGTGATACTGACTGGCAGACTAGTATAGGAGATCCAGAGATGTAGAGGAGTGATACTTACTGGCAGACTGGTATAGGATGATCCAGAGACGTAGAGGAGTGATACTGACTGGCAGACTAGTATAGGAGATCCAGAGATGTAGAGGAGTGATACTTACTGGCAGACTGGTATAGGATGATCCAGAGCAATACTGGACCAGAACTGACCTTGGTTCTGAAGCATTCAAATGAATAAAAGCACATCATATTTTGCAGTGAGAAACCCCCCCACAGAGAAAAACACCACCACCAATGATGGGTTTTATTTTTTGCCCTTTATAGCACTTTACACACAGTCCATTACCCGAAAGCCGTCCCTCTCCCTGGAGGGTCCCCAGAGGTCAGCATTGATAGGGTTATCACAGGTTCAGTTTAGAGCCGATATGGACCGCAGTTGAGATGCTGGGAGCCCTTACTGCCCTTACTGCCCTCACTGCCTTCCTGCAGCTCAGGCTTCTCCACACCACTGATAAGAAGGGGGATGGCTCGTATACCCAGCTGACCCCCCGGCTGACCCCCAGATCTCAACCCAGTCCCAGCACCAACATGCCCCTCCATTCAGCCATTCAGACATTCAGCCATTCAGCCACTCACAGGAAGCAGAGGTGCTGGGGAAGCCCCCTCAGCCTGGTCAGTCACCTTTATCAGCCTTCTCTGCTCTCCTTCTCTCTGCTATGCTGCTACCAATATGGATGACCAATATGGAAGTGTTTTGTCATGGAGCATTAATCTGTGATCACAAGCAGTGCAGCCATGCCCTAATAAACAGGCTAACCATCACAATAAGACTAATCATCAAGTTACCATTTGGGTCGTTCCACAAATAGAGTGCATTTTGGGTAGTGTAATTTGGTCAAAAATAACTATTTATTGAATCTAATGTTAACATTAACATAATAATAGCATTCTGTCATAAAGAGCACATGTTCAACTTCATAACAAACATGTTTTCCCATCTCCAGAAGTAAAAAATAAATAAACTACTATAAAAGTGGCAACTAAAGTAACAGGTTTGACCGTAACAGGTTTGACCGTAACAGGTCATCCATTATGTTTAGATTTACAATAATGGTGAAAACGTGGGGACATTCGGGGGATAAGTGGGTTAAAATCTTCCTAGAAGTCAGAGAAACATGACATGGTACAACATTTTTTAAAATAAAAAACATTACTATTCAAATGTTTAACATGGTTTTGTTTAGTTATAGCGTAGATGTATGTGATCCAACTGTTAACTTGAGTGTTTTATCAAAATGTACACTCATGATGTCATATGGACATAAAAGGCGTCTCTATTTGTGGAATGACCCATTTGCCTAACAACGTAAGGCGAAGGTCAAACAATGGGCTGAAGGAGTAAATACCTTCTCTCAATCAGGACCTTTATAGAACATGAAGAGAAAAACTAAATTGCTATCCCATCTACCTGTATCAGCACACAGCCACATCAACATTTTATAAGCAAAACCACACCCTGATCTAACAGACTTCCTTGTTTTGCCGTTTCAAACCATTATTTTCTCCCTAATGCAGAACTTGACTTCATATTCCTCCAACAGTGGTAGATTATGATATTGATCGTCCTTCTAGCCCTGTAAAAGCATTATAAATATACAGAGCTTTTCTACATTAATGGGCAGAAAAACTTAGCTAATGATAATGAGGGCTGGAGTGGCCATTCCAGTCCATTAGAAGCTTTTAGTGGTGGAAATGGTATGACTTCAGACTTACAGAGAGAAAGAGAGAGAGAGAGAGAGAGAGAGAGAGAGGGAGAATGATAACACAGAAATGGAGACAGACCCACAACTTACAAACAAGAATCTTCTCTAGTGATGAATAGAACTAATAGACAGTCGGTACATCAGAGGATGAGAGAGCGAAAAACAAGTGAAGTGGAAATATTTGCTTCTCTATAAACAACAGAGAAAAACTATGAATTTGGTTTAAATGCAAGCATGTTATTTTTTTTTAAGAGCTGTGCTTGATAACTGTGTGTAATTGGGGGTGGGGTATAGTTGCGCTACAGACGGCTAAAGCAATCCGCTAATACAGGACTAGTAAAGGCCCAGTGCACTACTTTTGTGGATCATTTTTTCCAGGGGGTGCTGCAGTATCTCACCACCTCTACTCACAGCGGCTATGTTTATGTTATGTGCATTTTTGAAAATCAAGTATGGTTTAAATACCAGAATGTTATATTCATTTAGGCTCTTCATATAGTAGAATTAGATGCACACTTGCATTGGAAGAGGTGGGCTGGGAGTGATAGGCCCTAGTTCTCTTCAAGTAGCCAAACAACAAAACGAGGCTACTTAATTGGGAAGATGCCGAATAGCAAAGCTTCTGCAGTGGTGTTCAAATGTAAGCTAAGTAGTTTTTGTTCTCCTTAAAATGATCACGAGTGTTGCATCGTAGGCTACATCTTTGAAAACACAAGTCCTTTTTTTTTCTTTTTACCAAAGTGAATTTCTGTTTTCTCATTGAAAAGTGTTTCCTGTTCTCTTGTTATTCGTCAGAGCTTTTACACTAAATACTAAACCATATTTTGATTTCTGAATGTGTCAGCACCAGGGACTCGCGATGTGGCTGCATTATTGATGTCATGTTAATCAGGCCTTTTTGGTTTAAACATATGTATTGTTTTAGTGTTGTAGGCTAGGCTATCTATAGATCAAGTCTTAACATCATTCTGATCTCGTTCCAATGATCACTGCTTTGGGGCGGCAGGTAGCCAAGTGGTTAGAGTGTTGGCCTGTAACTGAAAGGTTGCCGGATTCAATCCCTGAGCTGACAAGGTAAAAATCTGTCGTTCTGCCCCTGAACAAGTGTCAGGCTCTGGCCATAGGGAGCTCTTTGGCTCCTCTAGATAGCCAGGGTCAGAGCCTGACAGATCTAGTAGCCCTAGATCTATGTTTTCCTTTTTGTGCTGAATCCCCAATTAGAGACAGCTGCGAGCCATTGTCTCTGATTGGGGATTCTATTTAAGTTGCCTTATCCCACACCTGCTGTGTGGGTCATTGTTAGATATTACTACAGTGTTACGGTCAAAGTAAGTGTGTGCTCGTTTTGTTTTGATCGTGTTTTGTTTGTGTAGTTTCGACAGTGTTGTGTTTCACTTCTAGTTCTATATAATTAAACATGTCGAACTACGTCAATTGTTCTGCACCTTGGTCTCTGTATACACCCGACCGTGACAGAATGACCCACCAAAACGAGACCAAGAGGCGTAAGGGAAAGAGTCGACGGGCTAGAAAGGCGAAGGACCAGCCTGGAGCCCAGAAGAACCCCCAAGCTGTTTTGCGGGGGGGGGCTATGGGGGTGGTCGGGGATCGATGGTGAAGAGCCCCGGCCACTGCATTCGTGGGGGATCCAGGAGGAGCCCCTACAACCATGGGAGCAGAGGTACGGAGAGGAGTCGGAGGAAGACGACGACTATGTGCTTTTGTTCCCTCACTCGTGGGGGCTCCCGATGGAGTCCTCACAGGATGGGGATTGGCGATGGAGAGAGGAAGATGGGGCAGTCGCAGCCCTCCAACGGCAGTTCCCAACCCGGTGCTTCCAGCGTCGGCCCAGAGTCAGGTACGGTCCGTGCCTGCTCGGTCTGTGCCGACTTCGCGCACCGCACCTTCGGTGTGCAGCCAAAGCACGGAGAGGCTGGAGGAAGAGGATCTCCCACCACTTCGTCTGCCAACGATCCAGGATCGAGAGAAGCCCGAGGGGTTTTATGAATACCCGAAAATGGAACAGACGAGGTGGTGGAGAGCCTGGGTTGCTCTTCCACTAGAGAAGCTTCTCATAGAGATAGAGGAGGAGGAGGACTTCGGGCGCCGATATGCTCTCGTGAACAGGCTGATGGATATGCGGGAGCGGGCTTCTGAAGGTCAGCAACCCAAAACCTCCCGTGAAGGTCCGCAGCCCGGAACCTCCAGCGAAGGTCCACAGCCCTGAGCCTACAGCGAAGGTCCGCAGCCCGGAAACTCCAGTGAAGGTCCGCAACCCAGAGCCTCCAGCGAAGGTCCGCAACCCAGAGCCTCCAGCGAAGGTCCGCAACCCAGAGCCTCCAGCGAAGGTCCGCAACCCAGAGCCTCCAGCGAAGGTCCGCAACCCAGAGCCTCCAGCGAAGGTCAGTAACCATGAGCCTATAATGAAGGTCCGCAACCTTGAGCCTCCAGTGAAGGTCCGCAGCCCGGAACCTTCAGTGAAGGTCAGCAGCTCGGAGCCTCCAGTGAAGGTCAGCAACCCAGAACCTCCAGCGAAGGTCCGTAGCCCAGAGCCTACAGCGAAGGTCCGCAACACGGAACCTCCAGCAGATAGGCTCAGTAACCCTGAGCCTATACTGAAGGTCCGCAACCTTGAGCCTACAGTGAAGGTCCGAAGCCCGGAACCTCCAGCGAAGGTCAACAGCCGGAGCCTCCAGCGAAGGTCCGCAGCCCGGAACATCCAGCGAAGGTCAGCAGCCCGGAGCCTACAGCGAAGGTCCGCAACCCGGAACCTCCAGCGAAGGTCAGCAGCCCGGAGTCTCCAGAGCAGTCCGCTCTACCGGTGCCCAGTCCGGGGCCGGCCGTCTGCTTCACTACAGTGCCAGAGCAGCCCGCTCCACCGGTGCCCAGTCCGGGGCCGGTCGTCTGCTTCACTCCAGTGCCAGAGCAGTCCGCTCCACCGGTGCCCAGTCCGGGGCCGGTCGTCTGCTCCACTCCCATGCCGGAGCAGTCCGCTCCACCGGTGCCCAGTCCGGGGACGGTCGTCTGCTCCATTCCCATGCCGGAGCAGTCCGCTCCACCGGTGCCCAGTCGGGGTCCGGACGTCTGCCCAGCTCCAGAGCCGGAACCACCTGTCACACCGGTGCCCAGTCCGGGTTCGACCGTCTGCTACACTCCCATGCCGGAGCAGTCCGCTCCACCGGTGCCCAGTCCGGGGCCGGTCGTCTGCTCCAATCCCATGCCAGAGCAGTCCACTCCACCGGTGCCCAGTCGGGGTCCAGACGTCTGCCCAGCTCCAGAGCCGGAACCACCTGCCACACCGGTGCACAGTCCGGGTCTGGGCGTCTGCCCCTCTCCATGGCCGGAGCCGTTCGCCAGACCTGGTCCCATTCCAGGACAGGTCATCAGACTTGCGTCAGGGAGGAAAGTGTCCACTTCACCGGGGCCAGAACCGCCACCGAGGTGAAGTGTCCCTCCCCAACCCTCATTTATTTTCATGATAATTTTTTTTTTTTATATGTATCTAATTGGGGGGGTACTGTCAGGCTCTGGCCATAGGGAGCTCTTTGGCTCCTCTAGATAGCCAGGGTCAGAGCCTGACAGATCTAGTAACCCTAGATCTATGTTTTCCTTTTTGTGCTGAATCCCCAATTAGAGACAGCTACGAGCCGTTGTCTCTGATTGGGGATTCTATTTAAGTTGCCTTATCCCACACCTGCTGTGTGGGTCATTGTTAGATATAACTACAGTGTTACGGTCAAAGTAAGTGTGTGTTCGTTTTGTTTTGATCGTGTTTTGTTTGTGTAGTTTCGACAGTGTTGTGTTTCACTTCTAGTTCTATATAATTAAACATGTCGAACTACGTAAATTGTGCTGCACCTTGGTCTCTGTATACACCCGACCGTGACAAGGCAGTTAACCCACTGTTCCTAGGCTGTCATTGTAAATAAGAATTAGTTCTTAACTGACTTGCCTAGTTAAATAAATAGTCTATTATGTTGTGGTTCTGAATTTGAGATGCACCCGACTGTCCACGTTTTCTGTGCATAAGCCTTTTAACTTGAGCATTTGAAAAGTACTAGGCTATTTGATTTAATTTATATACTCTGAGTTTAACAAACATTATGAACACCTTCCCAATATTGAGTTCCTTTTTAAATAGGATAGATGGGCTATATGGACTACAGTATAGGTCCAATGTGATAGTCTGCCTATAACCAGCCTGAGTAGGTATATAACTGCTATTCTATTCAGAGTTTAGAGAAATGAATCAAATTGTAAATGAGCTATTATCAGGCTGGTTAATGTGATGCATGTCTGTTGAATGTGGAAAAATCCACCCGCACTAGGCCCCGCCCAACCTACTCAGCCAGTCAGGAGCCGCTACGGCGTTGTGGCCGTGGCATGCTGCATACCTTTTACTAAACGGTACGTGCTAAATAGTATGCGACGATGAGTACATAGTACGCAGTTTAATTATGCAGTGCGCTAGTATGGGTATTTGGACACGGCCAGTGAATTAAAGGCTTTCTTGAGAAGAAGATGAGAACCTTTCCCCTGTGTTCTCTGTAGCGGTGAAACACAGGCTAGGTTGGGGGCAGAGAAAGCAGGCTTCTACTGGGTAGCAGTGTATTGCAGTGCTTTACTGTGTGTAAAGAATGGAGGGTTTATTGGAGCCATGAGGAATGTGTGGGACTGGAGGAGGAGGAGGAGGAGGAGGAGGAGGAGGAGGAGAGGGATGGAGGAGGAGGAGAGGGATGGAGGGACGGATGGATGGAGTAGGGGAGGGGAGGGTAAGAAGAAGTAACAGCTACCTGCCTGCAGAATCAGTGTTGCCTCCGACCTGAAATATTACTCCAACTGCATTGTTCTGTGACGAGCAGAACAAGACACAGTCAAGAACAGCAAGCCAAGTCAGAGTATCAAATTATTTTCACAGAGGAAAGATTTCCCCTACCTCCTCCCCCTGCCCTGCCCTGCCCCCATCCCTCCCACCTTCAGAAGAGAGCTGAGGTGAAATCCGAAACAGAGCGATCCCCCAAAACATTCCTGCTAAATCTCAAAAGTGCAACCCCACCCCTCCTCACCCCCCAGTAGTCAGGGTGAGCTAGCACAACCACCCTGTCTCCATTCTACCAGAGGCAGGGAGGTCTGTCCTCATACAGGGGATGGAGAGAGAGAGGAAGGAGTCAATCTCCACCAAAAGAAGGCCAGCTAACCATGAGACACTTAGCCCATTGAACGACCTTTGAAAGGCAGGAATTCACTTCAGATTAAAAACACTCAGCAAGTGTTTAAAAACACATAATTTATTCATCATCCTTCTGCTTAATAGAGAGAGAGAGAGAGAGAGAGAGAGAGCGGTTCTGCCCTATTATTTGCAAATTATTGATCTTGTTCTCAAACAGCCTAATTATTTATTATTTTAATTTTGGAGATGTTTCTGTATTACATTAATTCCTGCTGTTGTTTAGCTAAACATTTTCAAAACCTACGTACGTAATTTGAGGCATTTTGACAGGCAACAAGTGAGGTCAACCGTAAACACACCTGGAATTAAGAGAACTGACAAACTGTGCTTGTAGTGGGACTTGAAAGTGCTATTTGTGTATCTTAAAATGAACACCAAACATCTTAACTGACTGACTGAGTGGTAATAGCTTTAGATTTCTCTGTCTGTGGTAGTCAGCAGTCAGGTAAGTGATATGTTTACATTTCTAACATATTGACCTACTTCCACAGATTCCTTTAGTTTAAAGATTCTCTGTTTGAAGAGACAGCAGTTTCAGAGGACCAGGGATGGGGTTGAAAATGGGGTATTACACCGCAGGAGTAATATCATCAACAAGAGTCTATGAAGCAGTATCAAATGTTACAACACTTGAGTGACTATTTAATCTAGTGTGGTTGTGTCTGTGTGGTTATGTATATGGGTTTTGGGGATGGTGTGATGATGGAGAAGGTTTGTCTAAAACAGTTCTAAAAGTTCACAGATGTTCACCAACTTGCTAACCATGCCAACTTCAACCAGACAGTGTGCCAGTCTTCCAGTGTGGGTGCTTTTGTCCTCTAGGCCTGCAAGCCTGAACACATTTCAATTAGGAACAGAGGAAGCTTTCCCCTCAATTGCATGTAAACTCCTTCTCTGTCAATCACTGACTAGCCACAATAAGTATTTTCCTAGTGATGAGGTACAAAATTCAAACGGCACTCGCATATCTGAGCTGTCTTTGTTGCAGGTGCATGGTAACAGTTGAATTACATGAGAAAAAAAGAAGAAACCCGCACACTGTTCTTGCTAGTTTCACAGCTCTTTATTAAGCTTTATGTATTGGCCTCAAAGCCTTCGTCAAGCAGTGATACTAGCAAGAGCAGTGTGCCTATTTCTTCTTTTTCCCTAGTGATGAGGTAGCCAGAAAAACTGACATGAGGAAAAATGATCAGGTTACTGCCAACGTCTATTGAATAGACTATAGTCTGTCCTCTGTTTAACCTGCTGTGTGGGGTAGATTAGAACTACACTATCTCTATGACAGACACATAGACACATCAACCTGCCGACTTGCAGGCACAAACAGCCCAACACCAGACAGTCCCACTCAGTACATACTGCAATACATCTCACTATCCAATCAACAGTGTCCGTTAGAAAGTTGCTACAGCATCCATCAACAAACCATACTGAAAATATCTTGTGGGGAGGATAGAGGTAGAAAAGTATAGTGTTGGAGACAACAGGATGGTCCTACACAGTATTCATATGAACATGGGCTGAGAGGACATTTCTCTCACTCGTTTAACTGACAGAGTCCTATTCAGAGACAAGTACAGAGAGAGGCCATTTTAAATTCCTGATAGTTGACCAAATATACTGAAAATACAGGACGGTGGACATTCTAACATTCTATCTTTTCCTCCTGACTTGTTCTCCCTCCAGGGTTAGACTGAGGCTAATTTATTATCTGCATCCCAAATGGCACCCTATTCCCTATATAGTGCATTACTTTTGACAAGGGCCTATAGGTCAAAAAGTAGTGCACCACAGTACATAGGGAATAGGGTGCCATTTGGAACGCAGCCTCATTCAACCATAAAGCCAGACAAACAAGAGGGGAGGGTTAGAAAGGAGGGAACGCACAACCCTGGCCCAAACTTGAATGACACAGCACAGCCAGGGAGTTGTATCCAATTATCATCCTTTGTGGCCTGCGTTCCACACGCTAATCAAAAGGCTAAGCGAAGGCTAATGGGCAGAAAGGACAGAGGACTGGGAGGAGTGGTGTAGTAGTGGGCAGGCCAGATGGGTCTTTGTACTCCCCACTCCTCGTCCTTGTACTCCTCCCACCCCTCCCCTCCCCTCCACTGCCACCACCTACGCTGACAGGGTGGGGGGAGAATAGAGGGGAGAGATGAGGAGGAGAAGAAAGGGGAGGAGAGGGAGAGGGAGAGGGAGGGAGGGCGGGGGACCTGGGGCAACAGATGGGGAACAACTGTCTGGGAGTTCATTAGAAGGACTAGGAGTGGTGAAGGGTGGCCCAGGGTGAACTATGCGCCTTAAGGCCTAACAGCCTGCTACTGCTACACCACACAGTAGTGAGAGCACATATACACAGGCACACACACAGGCACACACGCAGGCACACACGCAGGCACACGTACACACACAGGCAGACAGGCACACATACGTAGGCACACATACACACACATAGGCACACACACACACACACACACACACACAGGCACACACACACACACACACACTCAAAGGCATACATACACACACAGGCACACATACACACACAGGCACACATACATACGCAGGCACACACACATACGCAGGCACACACACGCAGGCACACATACACACACACACACATACACACACACACACACATACCGGCACACACATGCAGGCACACACAGGTAGGCACACACACGAACACATACACACATACACACACACAGGCACAGACACGCAGGTACATGCACACAAGCACACACACAGACTTTTTTTTGTTGCTCAAAATTGGAGAGATTAAATAATTGATTTGACAGAGCTGACCCGCAACACAAAATAAATCAGATATCACTTCACTCTATATTCTGGAGCAATTGTGGCAATTTCAAAACCATGAAAAATCTTTAAATGGCCAGTTTCTCAAATTGTTTATTTTTCCTTTTTTTTTTCTCAAATATATTTCATTTACAGTAGCATGATGGGAAATGGAAAATGACATACTGTAGCGTGTACTTCAAGAGTCCTAAACAAATGCCTAATAAAACCATGGTAAACACCCTGCAGTGTTTTCTTATACAGCACCAACAAAACCTTCTGGTAGAGCCAGAATCATTTTAATTCTAAATGCCACTGTCAATTAGCCAGTGTGATGATACATAAACACAGCTCCCAAATGAAGAAAATATGTTTACAGTTTACGGTGACAAGACACATTTATACGCAAATGTGGATGAAAGGTTAACAGGTTTGAGGGATGGGGGCGGGGCTCTGTGTGTATATGCAACCCAGTGTGCATAGGAATGCAAAATCCATACAATCAAAAATACAGGTCTTAAATACATTTTATTAATCCCAACTCATTCGTCAAAATACTGCTTTGTATGCATTAGCAATCCAATAAATCAAAAAGCTAGACGTCCAATACAGCCAATACTACCTCAGTTTCCTCCTCTCCCCCTTCTTAGTCCCACAAACCTTAACAGGATGAAGGAGTGTTTACTGTGAGCACCCCGCATGGAGACAGGATCTCCCACACTGGGACACCCCATCTACTACGACATAGCCCCTCTCTCTGATTCATCTATACAGACCTATATAAGATAGTCATACGCCCCCTCTCTCGCTCTCTGACAGTTCTTTTAAACAACAGTGGGAAACAAGGACCATCTCCACACTTCCACACACAAAAGAACAAAAACAGTTATTTCTCAGTGCCACAGAGGCAGGGAGTTATTCCGCTGACAGCACACGGCAGAGGAATGCCTAAACATTGCCTGATTCCCCATGTTCTATTCACTGCTAATCTTAAAAGCATAGAGTGTCAGTGAACCACAGTGAGAAGGAGATCAGTGGCTCCCTGGCTGCTTCCTTAGCAGAGCCATTAGTGGATGTCTGAAAAGAGAGTTGGTTTGGAGATGTCTGAGGAGAGAGGTGATTCGGGGATTTCTGAGGAGAGAGGTGGTTCAGGGATGTCTGAGGAGAGAGCTAGCAATATTTTCCATTATGCATAGCTAGCTAACCAAGTAAAGTGCATAATCAACACCAAATTGCCATGCTGCTAACTTATAATAAATGCAATGGGTATTGCTCATCCAGTTACTCTGGCATGATACAGTCAAACTGGCTAGATAACTATGTTTGCAGCCAGTCAGTTCCAGCACAAACACTACTAGCTAGCCTACATTTCCTCAAATAAGATCAGCTTCTCACAAACTGTAGCTGATAAAATGAGTCGGCATGCAAAGAAACAGTTAGCTATGTTGAATCTAAACCTGGCCCATGCACATGCAAGCAACGCATTGGCTATGCATTGCAGTGAGTGTATACATGCTAACGTAATAGGATGAAAGTTGAAGCCGCTAGACCTTTATTTTTTTATTATAGAGTGAAGGTCCTGATAATTAAACTAACTAACCATTAACAGAACACAGGTTCTTCACATCAGGGGTGGAGCATGGATCCAAATGTTTTTTCCACCATTCATATTTTCCCATAGGGGATTTTAGAAACACTTAAAATAAGGGCTGTGTTTTGTGTAGGCTTACCCTGGCGTGACGTTTTGATAACCGTGTAAATCTCTCTTGGACAAGGTGACTTTTAAGCTTTTAAGCTAGTTTTAAGAAGGTCATACCAATGATCATGTAGCTATTTGAATTGTAAGACCGCAAGTATCAAAAACATATATAAAAAATGTATTTCACAAATTATTGTGAATTTTTGTGTTATGCTAATTCGATTTACATGATTTGGAAAGGCACACACCTGTCTATATAAGGTCCCACAGTTGACAGTGCATGTCAAAGCAAAAACCAAAATAAGAGGTCAAAGGAATTGTCCGTAGAGATCCGAGAAAGTATTGCATCGAGGCACAGATCTGGGGAAGGGTACCAAAAAATGTCCATCATAAGGATCCCAAAAGGCACCTAAAGGACTCTCAGACCATGAGAAACAAGATTCTCTGGTCTAAAGAACCAATATTAAACTCTTTGGTCTATTCTTTGGCCTGAATGCCAAGCGTTACGTCTGGAGGAAACCTGGAACCATCCCTACAGGGAAGCATGGTGGTGGCAGCATCATGCTGTGGGGATGTTTTTCAGCAGCAGGGACTCGGAGTCAGGATCGAAGGAAAGATGAACGAAGAAAAATACAGAGATCCTTGATGAAAACCTGCTCCAGAGCACTCAGGATGGGGCGAAGGTTTACCTTCCAACAGGACAACGACCCTAAGCACACAGCCAAGACAACACAGGAGTGGCTTTGGGACAAGTCTCTGAATGTCCTTGAGTGGCCCAGCCAGAGCCCGGACTTGAACCCAATCAAACATCTCTGGAGGGTCCTGAAAATAGCTGTACAGCAACGCTCCCCATCCAACCTGACAGAGCTTGAGAGGATCTGCAGAGAAGAATGGGAGAAACTCCCCAAATACAGGAGTGCCAAGCTTGTAGCGTCATACCCAAGAAGAGTCAAGGGTGTAATCGCTGCCAAAGGTGCTTCAACAAAATAATGAGTAAAGGGTTGGAATATTACTCATTCAAGGGTTTTTCTTTATTTGCACTATTTTTGACATTGTAGAATAAAAGTGAAGACATCAAAACACATCTCAACATCAACTGTTCAGAGGAGACTGTGTGAATCAGGCCTTCATGGTCGAATTGCTGCAAAGAAACCACTACTAAAGGACACCAATAAGAAGAAGAGACTTGCTTGGGCCAAGAAACATGAGCAATGGACATTAGACCGGTGGAAATGTTTCCTTTGGTCTGGAGTCCAAATTTGAGATTTTTGGTTCCAAGTTCAACCAAATTTAGATGGTTTGGGATGAGTCGGACCGCAGTGAAGGAAAAGCAGCCAACAAGTGCTCAGTATATGTGGGAACTCCTTCAAGACTGATGGAAAAGCATTCCAGGTGAAGCTGGTTGAGAGAATGCCAAGAGTGTGCAAAGCTGTCATCAAGGCAATGGTGGCTATTTGAAGAATCTAAAATATTAAATATATTTTGATTTGTTGAACACTTTTTTGGTTACTACATGATTCCATATGTGTTATGTCATAGTTTTGATATGTTCACTTTTTTTCTACAATGTAAAAAATAGTGCAAATAAAGGAAAACCCTTGAATTAGTAATATTCCAAACATTTGGCCCCCAGTGTATATATAACTTTAATAGTAGGAAAAATCCATTATTCCTCTGAAGAGTATGAGTTAGGATGTTTGAGAGGGTTTAAGTCCTAAGCAACCTGCGTACACATTGTTTGAAGTACAATAGACCAACATAGCTACTGTAGTAGGTCAAAGCTGTGTGCTGGAAAACCATAGAGCATGGGTGGATTAGGCATTGTGGTGCTCATGTGAATTTCCTATCTTTTTCGGCTTCAGACCAATGCCTACTTCTCACTTAAAACATTGTTTTTTTGTTTTTATGCCAGTCACCAATCAGCCACACCAGGGACCCAGGAGCAAGGCCTTGACAACTGTCAAATGAGACTGCAAATACCCACCTCATACCTACCCCCACTTACCCAAAATACCCACGGCACAGGACAGAGCTGCTAGCCGAGTGTTTCTGACAGTCCCGGCTGTACCATAAACACAGTACATTCTCAACGTTTTATTTGAGAGCCAGTGGCAAACTCTCTGCACCGAAACATAAACATGTGAGCTCATGACTGGTTAAAGTCGCGCAACAGGGAAATTTGTCTTGAAAATTTGAGGGGGAAAATCGAAATTTGGTCTGACACAAACTAAACCATTAGTGGTCACAGAGGGAGCAGCGCAGAAGGGTCACAGACGTCGTCAGACTTTTTGGGGGGGATATCGAGGGGAGTGTGTCTGTGTGTGTGTGTGTGTGTGTGTGTGTGTGTGTGTGTGTGTGTGTGTGTGTGTGTGTGTGTGTGTGGAGGTAGAGAGGTGCTGCAGGATCTTATCCCCCTGCCTTTAAAGGGTGAAAGACAGAAAGTGGACACTGGATCAGATAGTGCAGCAAGGGAAAACAAATGTCAGGTAGGGTGGCTCCATGACATGAGAGATCGTGGTTAGGTCAAAGGAGGAGGAGGACATGGTCCTGACCTCCAGGACAGACTGCTGTAGAGGGGCTTCCAGCGTTGAACCAGGCTGAGTTTATTTACATCTGACTGGGGATTAGAACAGGAAGTGCTCCCTTGTCTGGTTCACAGGGCTGCCCTGCCCCTCTGGACCTCTCTGGACCTCCCCTATCCCACTGAACTAGGATGAGGAGCTAAGATGGTGGCAGCTCAGAGACCAAAACAAGGTTTCAAGAACTTAAGGAGATGAGAAGATCAAGCCTTTAGAAACACACTTACTTAAGCTCTGTGTCCGTCTCTGGCATAAAGACGTTTAGAAACACACTTACTTAAGCTCTGTGTCCGTCTCTGGCATAAAGACGTTTAGAAACACACTTACTAAAGCTCTGTGTCTGTCTCTGGTATAAGGAAGTTTATTGAATGAAAAGGTGGGACACTACGTCCATTGATGTGATTGCAGTGTTGCAGAACCCAAACTAAGCCATGGCATTTACCACAGAGTTACTGGACTTTCATTTGGTAAAAAATAACACAAAACACTAAAGCTCCCTAAAGGTCTAGTATAATCACTACATCTCATCCTATAGAATCAGTAGTATGGTGAATGGTGAATGGAGTCAGTGGTGTAACACTGTGAGTTGTCTCTGCTATTCTATTGAGTTAGGTGAGGATGGATATCTGATCTCTTCGCCCTACAGAGGGATGCCTAGCCCCGTGACCTCTAGCCCCTGAACCCCAAGGCATGGCCTCTGTGGTTGCCAGCAGATGCAGCTCACTGGAGCACAATCTCCTCCGGCATGACAGCTTGCACACTTACTGCTTCCTCCCTGAACACCACCTCTCCTGTTACACACCCCTCCCCCTCCTCCCTCTGTCCTCCTCCTCCCTCCCCTGTCCCCCTCCTCCCTCCCTCTGTCCTCCTCCTCCCTCCCTCTGTCTCCCTCCTTCCTCCCTTTGTCCTCCTCCTCCCTCCCCTGTCTCCCTCCGCCCTTCCTCTGTCCCCCTCCTCCCTCCCTCTGTCTCCCTCCGCCCTTCCTCTGTCCCCCTCCTCCCTCCCTCTGTCTCCCTCCTTCCTCCCTTTGTCCTCCTCCTCCCTCCCCTGTCTCCCTCCGCCCTTCCTCTGTCCTCCTCCTCCCTCCCCTGTCTCCCTCCGCCCTTCCTCTGTCCCCCTCCTCCCTCCCTCTGTCTCCCTCCTTCCTCCCTCTGTCCTCCTCCTCCCTCCCCTGTCTCCCTCCGCCCTTCCTCTGTCCCCCTCCTCCCTCCCTCTGTCTCCCTCCTTCCTCCCTTTGTCCTCCTCCTCCCTCCCCTGTCTCCCTCCGCCCTTCCTCTGTCCCCCTCCTCCCTCCCTCTGTCCCCCTCCTCCCTCCCTCTGTCCCCCTCCTCCCTCCCTCTGTCCCCCTCCTCCCTCCCTCCCTCTGTCGCCCTCCTCCCTCCCTCTGTCGCCCTCCTCCCTCCCTCTGTCTCCCTCCCTCTGTCTCCCTCCTCCCTCCCTCTGTCGCCCTCCTCCCTCCCTCTGTCTCCCTCCTCCCTCCCTCCCCTCCCCCCCTCATCCCTCTGTCCCTCTCCTCCTCCCCCTGTCCCCTCCCCTCTCTAGGGAAACCCATTAACAGTCCCTGGCTCCACCCAGTTATCAATGATTGACACCATTAATTTTCTATCTCCCCGCCCCCCAACATGTGTGATGTGTCTGGTGATTCCCAGGCCCACAGGTTAGCAGCAGAGTTACAGCTGGCTGGCCAGTAGAAGGGACTGTATATTCGCCTCTATAGAACCACCATGGCAGCTGCTACTGATTCGTCTACATGGATCGTATTGATTAGGGTGAGAGGGGAGTAGTGGAGTAATGGGATGTCACTGGTGACAGGGCTGAAAACCATGGACATGAACGGTAGGCGGTCAGACACACATCTATGCTTTATTAGATTTTTTTTACTATTAGCTGTCTAGGCTGAATAATGATCCAGGATCAAGACAGGTTAAATGATGATAGAGATAGAGATAGAGAGAGAGAGAGAGAGAGAGAGAGAGAGAGAGAGAGAGAGAGAGAGAATGATAACACAGTAATGGAAACAGGCCCACAAATTACAAACAAGAAGTGTCACTTGTTCTCAGCATTAGGCCTTGAGTAGATATGAAAACAGAGATCAGAAGGCCATGCTATGGCTGACATGCTTGTTTATTTGGCCTGTCTCTGGTTTCCTGGTTTCTCCAGCGCTCCAATTTTGAGAAGACCTGGAAATGACCATCCAGTAATGGCGGCCGCAGCCCAGCTCTCTCTACCAGTAAGTCAATAGTGTTCCATTCACAACAGAGTTCCTTATTAGGGATAGACAGTGAGTTAAATAAAAACAAAGGGACATTTTAAAACAATAACAAATATAACAGATATGGAGGTTCCTACCAACAGGAAACATCACAATATTTATATTTTGTAGTATTATTATTATTTGTCTGTCAGGGCTTAGGCTAAGATAATACAACAGAAAACATTATATTTCCCATAATAATGTGGGGTAGCCTGGTCCCAGATCCATTTCTGCTGCATAGTCAACTCCTATGGTCGTTGCCATTGGTTAGATGTGTGGGGTGGTCTGAGGCAGGCCAGAGCTGGGCTGATAGATCTGTCTGTCTGTCACTACCCAGCCCTGACACTTAGATAAGACTGCTGAATCAGATCCAGCCAAACCAGACAAGACTTCCTCTGTCAGCTGACTGGAGATAAACTGGAGACAACAGAGTCCAGAGGTAGAGAAAGCAGACTCACAGCACCTATAGGTCTCCTTAGCACCCGTCAGTCACAGTGAGTCATGGCTATAGCAGGCACAAGGAAACCAGGGACAATCAGTCAAATGTGAAAAACGTAGAACGGTTTTGGCTAAAGTAAATCATGGACAGAGATGACTGAAGAAAACAATCCAACATACATCCTTCCATGTACTGTTTTCAAACACTTGTAGCACGACACGCAGATTAACAATCTTTGTATGAACCATGCTAGGGTTGAGACTTGAAACGAAAAACACAACAATGCTATCTGGAATGTTAGAGGTCCTGGAAGGAAAAGCATGTATCTGGAATGTTAGAGGTCCTGGAAGGTGAAGACATTTATCTGGAATGTTAGAGGTCCTGGAAGGAAAAACATGTATCTGGAATGTTAGAGGTCCTGGAAGGTGAAGACATTTATCTGGAATGTTAGAGGTCCTGGAAGGAAAAAACATGTATCTGGAATGTTAGAGGTCCTGGAAGGAAAACATTTATCTGGAATGTTAGAGGTCCTGGAAGGAAAAGCATTTATCTGGAATGAAATAGGTCCTGGAAGGAAAACATTTATCCGCAATGTTAGAGGTCCTGGAAGGTGAAGACAATTCCAAACAGTTGAAAGTCATGAAATGTACCGTAATCCCATAACAATGAATGGGATGTGGTTCAGTATGACAGAATAATTATACAAATAAGATATCAAAAGATAAACAAGTTCAAAAGTGCTCAACAAACATCAGATAAGAACACAGTACCATATTATAAATCACAACTGTGCATCATTCATTGCATGTTTTATTTAACCTTTATTTTACTAGGCAAGTCAGTTAAGAACAAATTCTTATTTACAATGACAGCCTAGGAACAGTGGGTTAACTGCCTTGTTCAGGGGCAGAAAGACAGATTTATACCTTGTCAGCTCGGGGATTCGATCCGGCAACCTTTCAGTTACAGGCCCAACACTCTAACCACTAGGCTACCTGCCGCATGTAAATGTGATCAGATCACACAACATGGGAGACACCTTTACAAGTGTGATTCTCATCATCAGTCCAAACTAACACTTCTTTAGATGTCCCTCAGTGAACCACCATGTTAATCCCTCAGCTCTAAACAGAGGAGTGGAACCCAAAACAATGCTCAGCTAAAAGCAACTAAAACATCTGTAGCTGCGATGCTGTGTGTGTGTATCAGTCTGTATCTGTGCGTGCTGTCCAAGACAGAGGGGATATCAGCACACTCTGACCCAGCCAAACAGATGGTCTGGCTCCTGCATCACTGACACACAGCCCAGTCCTGCCCTCCCTCCCTCTCACACTGTGATATAGAGAGAGACATGGGAACTAATACCCCAGCCTCATAATGTGTGTGTGTACGTGTGTATGTATATGTGTGTGTGTGTGTGTGCGCGTTCAAGCATGAGTGAGTATGGGCGTGCGCAGGGCCGGACTGGGAACAGAAATTGGCCCTGGCATTTCGAACACACCGGCCCATTTATTTAAGTTCACACATCTGCCTATTTTTTTTTCTTGAGGCACCAATAATTAGACAGATAATGATAATTTTCTGCAACCAAAAAAAACTACTTAGACACGCCCACTAGGCAACAAATGGACTAGCCCATCTGTCATTTCGGAGAAATCTGGCCAGTCCGCCCCTGTACATGTGTATCTGTTAATATATGTGCATGCGTGTGTGTGTGTGCGTGTGTGTGTATCAGTCTGTATCTGTGTGTGTCAGAGTGAGTGATGGATGACTAGTTCCTTAGTGTGTGTGGCTGTGCTGGAACGTGCTGAGTGTGGAGCAGCCGCAGACCTGTTGAGACAGACACAGTAGGGTGAAGCCCTGTTTAGACTGGACCGGCGCCAGAGATCCCACTACAACCCCGCCAGCCAATGACAGGTGAGAGCCTTCACCTGTCAATCACACCACACCACACCATGCTAGGGTTAGAGGGCCAGGGACAGGACAAATAGACATGGACACAGCTGGACACAGGGAGAGTGGAGACATGGCCTGAAACTAAGGTAGTTATTAGTTATTATTAGGAGAAGACCCTGTGCCATAAACCCACTGAAAAACAAAAAGGGTTTAGAATTTTTGTTTATGTAAGATGGACACTATTATGGAAAAGTATTAATATTCCTGGAAAATAGTTACTTATTGTGGTCCATGATGCAATCAGATCCATTTGTTTTTAGCTATACAGGAAGGCCAAATTGGGACATGCTCTCAGTCAAATTCTAGGTGTACCTGATGTGAGCTGCTGTACACAGACAGTCACACTAGGAAAGGCTGTAGCTAGGCAGGCTAGCCGTTGTAGTAATGGGAGAAAGCCATTAGCGTCCAGTGTCTTCAGCAGATACAGCTATAATGGAATAAACTATAAGGCTCAGGGCTCTCTCTCTCTCTCTCCAGCTCTGATTATGGCAACGTTAGTGTATGATCCCTGTCACACACACCCAGAAATGACACTGATTGAGAATTATGCGCTTTGCACAAACGGAGAAAACAATATTACATCAAGACAAAGTCAACAATTTGAATGTATTGTCCCGCAGTAAGTGGATAGGGGTCAGATATTTTTTCCACTCGCACAACTGATTCAAAAGATTGAGCGATGGAATAATTTATTTGGATAGAGAGGGAGAAGGAGAGGGGGGGAGAGAGAGCGAGAGAGGGGGGAGAGAGGGGTAGGGAGAGAGGGGGGAGAGAGAGAGGGGGGGGGGAGAGAGAGAGGGGGAGAGAGAGAGAGAGAGGGGGGGGGAGAGAGAGAGAGGGGGGAGACAGAGAGGGAGAGGGAGAGAGAGAGAGAGAAAGAGAGGGGGGGAAGAGAGAGAGAGGGAGAGGAGGATCCTTGCACAACACAACAGTTCCAATTCACAGAGTACCACAGTAAATCACATATTACATACAGTATGTCATATGTCATATACTCCATATACTGTATACCCCTAAGGAAGTCATACTAACATGGGGGGGGGTTCTTGCCCCTGTGTATTCTCATTGGGAGTTCAGAAGCAATCAGCCACACACTGACCGACAGCTGCAGGACCAGCCCATAATATCCTGAGTATATTCTCTCTATTCTCTACTAATCTCCTGCAGACACAGAACCAAACTCCAAAGTTTCCAATTTCTCTCTGTTTCGGTCGAACCTGTCTGAACCATATTTGGCATCCTTCATCAAGGTGAATATTACACTATTCCTGTGTGACAGCTTTACAATTGCCAAGGTTAAACAAGGACCAATTGCTGGGCCATATATTACGGTTACAGCAGCCCTAACAGCAGGCCCAGTTAAATGGGCCGGGGTTATAAATATGAGTAATCAGTCGCAGCAGGGAAAACACAGCGAAGGCTTCAAAGCCTGAACTAATAATCAATCCATCAGTTAGCTGTCTCTCCATTCAACTCTACTGAAGATGGATGCAGACAGCTTGTGTCATAAAAAGAGCTCGCTGAGGAATTTCTGTATATTATTTAACGCTGCTTACCAGAAAGTGACAGAACACATATATCTAGTTTAATGGCAGCCTGTGTGAGCAGTGAGCACATGCGTTCATGAACCAGAAACACAGAACATTTATTTCAGAAAATGTTGCATAAACAGGTCGTCCTGTGTTTGTCTTCAATTGAGTGATCTGGAAGTAGATGGAGACATGAAAAAAGACTGAATCATTGAATTCAAGATTTTAAAGAAGAAAGGAGCGGTAGAACGGAGGGAGTACATTTACTGGAAAAACACACACAGCAGATTCAAGACTGAAGAAAAAGGGGGAACCTTTTAGAACAAAACACAAATACAGCCCAGTATTTAACCTCCCTGGTCTCTGGTAATCATGGGTCTGTCCATGTGTGAGAAAGCATTTGACAGGTTATGTGCGGCAATAAAATGGCTAATCTCACCCTAGTGGTGTTCACCAGCCTGGACTCTCTAACCCCCAGCCACACATACACACACACACCTCCCCCCCCATCGCCATGGCCATTTACAACCTCTAAAAGCTTTTTCCTTTTAGCAGCAGCAGCCAGCAGCAGGCCTGCATGGGGTTGTGGTGGTTGTGTCTGTGAGTGGCAGGGAACAGAATGCCCCTCGTGTTGTCACTCTCTCACCACTGGGCCTTGGCCTGAACGCAGCAGGCTGGCCGACACACACACACATGCACGCGTACACACACACACACACTGGTGTGTCAGTCCCTTAATTTGACTATTCAATCTGAGGGCCATTTTCTGATAAACACTAGAGTGCTGCTGCTAGCAGGCACAAAGTCACAGGTACAACACCTAATAATTGAAGGCGATGGGGTGTAAAGCTTTATTCAGACCAACTTTCACAACAGGAGCAGGACACACTTGGACCAGGCAGTCTGTGGCTGAGTGGTGAGAAAAGTGCTAAGTGGGATGTGACACCAGCACACTCACGTCTTTACATCACAGGACATTCATTCAACATTTGTCAGGTCAGTGTGCAGACCCTTTTCTAAACTTGATTTTTTTCTCCAGTATTGACATGTGTTATTGTTATTACGGTACCACTTTATGTACATAAGAGAACTGGGGCACTTAGCTACTGTAGAACAGACCACTCAATGTATTTATTGCTCTGTATAAAAGCCCTGTACATCAAATGATGTCATCAAACTAATACAGAACGTCTAATTCAAAGGACTGATATGATCAGAGAACCTACAGTATGATAACACCTGCAATAAATGACTGATTCAACTGTACCAAAACACAAAAGTAGGAATTCTGCCTGACAACACAACCATCATCACATCAACATATTCATTCCAAAATACTCAATATGTTTCGCTTCGTTAAAACTATATCTGCCTGGGTGACGTTGTGGCCCCAACGTTGGCTCAACGTTCAGGTATGCAGTGTGTAAGGAGAGCTGTGGCAGAGACAGATGGCTAGGTGCTGACGGGTAGTGGCAGGTAGACTACCTGTTTCACAGTTCACTAGGACATTCATTAAGCATTTTGGACAGGTTTCTTTGGATTGGGCCTTGGTTGAGGGTAACATGATACACAGCCTGGGGATACTGTAATGGTAATGTTTTTAAGACCCAACCGAAGGTGACTGCTCCGTCACAGGGTGAGAAAAAGAGGAGGGAAGAGAGGGGAAGAGAAAGAGGAGAGGAGGGAGAGAGGAGACACCAGGAAAGGGGGATGATCATGTGAAGGGAGGGGTGTGGACATCAAACATGCCTGTCATCTCTATCCCGCACCTCCATGCTCCCTTGCTTTTCCTTTTGCTCTCTCTCTCTCTCTCTCTCTCTCTCTCTCTCTCTCTCTCTCTCTCTCTCTCTCTCTCTCTCTCTCTCTCTCTCTCTCTCTCTCTCTCTCTATATTACAATATTACAATGACAAATGATTCATTCCATCCCACAACTCACTTTCCATTCCATCCAGGTTCCCAACTTATTTTTTCCCCCTTCCCTCCATCCTTACATGTTGTGACAGGCAGCCAAATTGATTAAGCCCAACCCCTGGATGTGACACTACAGCGCGTTGCCTTCTATTTGTTGATTACTATAGATTTTCTTTGATACTTCATTTAAAAA
Source organism: Thymallus thymallus (assembly GCA_023634145.1). Lineage (NCBI taxonomy): Eukaryota > Metazoa > Chordata > Actinopteri > Salmoniformes > Salmonidae > Thymallus > Thymallus thymallus. The sequence continues at coordinate 11,312,318 of CM042380.1, read as the reverse complement.
TCAATAGCCCGAGGGGAAGAAAAATAGGCATGGTTTAACATACTTTAACATACTACTGTGCGTTGTCGGAGGACACAGCTTCCAGCAGGAGTTTTGGCAGCAGTCTTAGTCTGCATTACAAATGGCATTTATCCGACATAGGGAATAGGATGCCATTTGGTACGCAACCCCAGCCACACGGGTAGCAGCCAATTATGAGGAAAGCTCTTAACAGGTGAAAGAGAGGGCCTCGGATCGATCCTCAGCTTTCTTCTCCCATCCCAGAGAGTGGCCATAAATGATAGCGCATCTGTGTTGTTTTGAAGACAGCAGCCATGAAGCGTTCAGCAACTTATTCTGCTCATGTCTCCACTTCAGCGGCTTGCTATTCATAAACCCTTCACTTTTTGTGTCCTCCTACCCCTCCCTCTCCCGACTACTCATCACGGGAGAGGATGCTCAGAGAGAAAAAAGGACAACTGTGTCAGCTGAGTTCCTTGGATGAAGGAGAGAAAGGAATGTGTGTATTTTCAGTTTCTCTTTCTCAGATCTTTAAGATACGTCACACAAAGCAATCGGTCAATACATCTACAGCTTATTTGATGACAACTTTCACACATACATCTTAACATTGCTCCTGTAGATAAGGTTGTATGAATATCTCCTAACTTCTCAAGCTAAGATCAGTATTTCTGAGTAGAGTGGGCAGTGGGTGTAAGTAAGGGGTGGAGACTGAAGATGTTTACAGGTGGAGATGTCCTTATCTTAGTTCTCATCTCTTATCTGCTTACTCCTCTTGTATCCAGTGACATGAGAAGATGCACCTCTCCCTCCCTCTGTCTATCTCTCTCTCCCTCTCCCTATCTCTATCTGCCTCTCCCTCTCCCTATCTCTATCTGCCTCTCCCTCTCCCTATCTCTATCTGTCTCTCCCTCTCCCTATCTCTATCTGTCTCTCCCTCTCCCTATCTCTATCTCCCTCTCCCTATCTCTATCTGTCTCTCCCTCTCCCTATCTCTATCTGCCTCTCCCTCTCCCTATCTCTATCTGTCTCTCCCTCTCCCTATCTCTATCTCCCTCTCCCTATCTCTATCTGTCTCTCCCTATCTCTATCTGTCTCTCCCTATCTCTATCTGTCTCTCCCTATCTCTATCTGTCTCTCCCTCTCCCTATCTCTATCTGTCTCTCCCTCTCCCTATCTCTATCTGTCTCTCCCTCTCCCTATCTCTATCTGTCTCTCCCTCTCCCTATCTCTATCTGTCTCTCCCTCTCCCTATCTCTATCTGTCTCTCCCTCTCCCTATCTCTATCTGTCTCTCCCTCTCCTTATCTCTATCTGTCTCTCCCTCTCCCTATCTCTATCTGTCTCTCCCTCTCCCTATCTCTATCTGTCTCTCTCTCTCCCTATCTCTATCTGTCTCTCCCTATCCCTATCTCTATCTGTCTCGCCCTCCCCCTCTGTCTATGTGTTTCTCCTGTTCCCTCCCTCTGTCTATGTGTTTCTCCTGTTCCCTCCCTCTGTCTATCTGTGTTTCTCCTGTTCCCTCCCTCTGTCTATCTGTGTTTCTCCTGTTCCCTCCCTCTGTCTATCTGTGTTTCTCCTGTTCCCTCCCTCTGTCTATCTGTATTTCTCCTGTTCCCTCCCTCTGTCTATCTGTGTTTCTCCTGTTCCCTCCCTCTGTCTATCTGTGTTTCTCCTGTTCCCTCCCTCTGTCTATCTGTGTTTCTCCTGTTCCCTCCCTCTGTCTATCTGTGTTTCTCCTGTTCCCTCCCTCTGTCTATCTGTGTTTCTCCTGTTCCCTCCCTCTGTCTATCTGTGTTTCTCCTGTTCCCTCCCTCTGTCTATCTGTGTTTCTCCTGTTCCCTCCCTCTGTCTATCTGTGTTTCTCCTTTCTTAACTTTTTGTTTATTTATTTCACTACCTCGCCACTCGTTCTACCGACCTCCTTCTTCCACTCCCTGTCCAGTCTCTCTGTCATCCTTCTACTCTCTCTGTTTCTCCTCCCTCCCTCCTGCTTCCCTTTCTCCCTCTCTCCTTCCCCCTTCCGTCACCCCCTCTCCTCTCCCTCCCTGCCCAAGTCAAGCATGCAGAACAAGTCAGGTCTCTCTAGCAGACCAGAATGCTTTCTCAGAGTTCTCACCTTTCACCCAGGGCGAAGGAGAGGCGACATCACACACAGACAGGGACACATATAGAGCTCCAGCACCTCAGAAAGAAGAACACAAAAACACAATAACACTGAGCAAATAGGAAGAAACACACACACACACAGTGTCCCACCACATCTAATTAGAGACTGCAGCCCTTTGACACTGTCTGTACTCTCATCTCCACACCTCAGCCATGACGGATGCACATCACATGTCACACAAAGCATTGACACCTGCCTTTTCAATGGGCTAATGCTAACCACACACACTAGAACCAAAAAGGGTTCTTCGGCTGTCCCCCCAGAGCGGATATCTTTGATATGTGTCAAAGATATGCTCAAAACGAATTATCCAATTATCCTGTCATCCAGAAGACAATCCACTACTGGACAGACTGTGGAGTGGAGGGCCTTTTGGTTTATTGTTTCTATGTTTTAATAAATAAGATACACAGTAGAGTAGATCAGGTTACACTCTCTGACATGAACAATAGTCTTGTTGTCATTATTACAGACCTGGTGAGGAGAAATGGAAGAATAAATATTTTTCATTTTTCACCCAAATTTACTGTAAAATGTAATAAGATGTACTTGTTTCAAAACATTATAATCTGCTAGTCATGGTCTCTGATTACAGTCTGTCCATTTTCTGTCAGCATCTCCAGGGGTCCCTGACCAGCTCTCTCTATGTGCCCCTGGGGAGTGGAGGGAATGACCGGCCCTGTGGGGACCTTCCCCTGGCCATCCAGTAGTACTAACAGATGCTCAGTAATCTGTGTGAAAGGCAATCCACCACTTAATGAGATTGTTTCTGTTTCTCTAAGACACCCAGTCATCCAACCAGCAGTCCAAATAGCCGTCCGGCCCTATGTCCCCACCCCCACTCTGCTCTACCACCACCACATCACTACATTTACATTTTAGCAGACACTCTTATCCAGAGCGACTTACAGTTAGTTAATGCATAGATGTTCATACTTTTTTTCATACTGGTCCCCCGTGGGAATCGAACCCACAACCCTGGCATTGCAAGCACCATGCACTACCATCTGAGCTACACGGGACTAGCACAGCTGCTCTGCTCTGTTCCAGGTCTGTCCCCAGATGGACATCAGGAGTTCACACCTCTGAATGCTCTAACAGCTGAGAGCCATGGTAAGAAGAGGAGTGGGAGGAAAAGAGGGAGGAATCATCTCACTTGAAGCAGAAGGGTGACATATTGACGAAGCAAGAAGTGCAGTTCTGTCAGCCTTAGAGTTAGCTGGGGGAGGGGAGGAGACGTGAGAGGAGGTGAGGTTGATTGACAGCTGCCAATTGGGATACAGAGAGGCACGCCTGGGGCAGAGAGAGAGAGAGAGAGAGAGAGAGAGAGAGAGAGAGAGAGAGAGAGAGAGAGAGAGAGAGAGAGAGAGAGAGAGAGAGAGAGAGAGAGAGAGAGAGAGAGAGAGAGAGAGAGAGAGAGAGAGAGAACTTCCTAACCTCCTGCCAAACATATTACCATATTAGAGACAAATATTTCCCTCAGATTATTCTTTTGGAACTTCTGTGAGTATAATATTTACTGTTTATTGTTTATTTCACTTTTGTTCATCCATTTCACTTGCTTTGGCAATGTAAACATCTGTTTCCCATGACAATAAAGTACCTTGATTTGAATTGAATTGAGAGAAAGAGAGAATAAAACAGAGTGTGAGAAATAAAAAAGAGAGAGAACTAGTGAAGAGAAAGAGAGGGAGAGGATAATATCCCCATCTGCTCTTGTTTCTCAGAGGGTAAGCGTACTGTAACATCAGAAATCTCTCTTCCATCACCATGCCTACGGCAGCAGCACTAAAACTGTCCCTGTCATAAACTACATGACAGGGACATGTACATGTCAAAATTATATGTTTAACCACCTCCTACCTATTGTGTGGCTGACTCTGGCACAATGGCCAAACAGTGTGGATTTCCTTCTGGTTGTGAAATGACAGATTTCAGTCCTTTCTTGCAGAGTGGGCACTAGGCTTACTGTTACCCTTCAAAAGCCAGCTATGTGTCATCTGAGAGTACAATGTGAAGAGTATGGAGGATAGGGTTACCCTGTGAGAGGTAAGCATGCTGCATTCATGCTTTTGATTCATTTGTTGTGTTCATTCCTTTGAGATGCTAAAAGTCCAAAACAACACTGGATGGGAAGATCTGCTGGAAGATCTGCTTAACGTGAACACTACATAGTTGTTATGCCAACCTCTTAAACACAGTTAAGGAGAAGATTAATAGAAGGAAAGGGGATACATAATCAGTTGCAAAACTGAATGCATTCAACAGAAATATGTCTTCTGCATTTAACCCAACCCCTCTGAATCAGAGAGGTGCAGGGGGTTGCCTCAATCGACGTAATCGGCGCCCAGGCAATTGTTGTTGGCGGCTAACTGCCTTGTTCAAGGCTTAGGGGAGGGTTTGGCCGGCGCTGTAGCGACTCCTGTGGCGGGCCGGGCGCATGCCCGCTGACACGGTCGCCAGGTGTACGGTGTTTCCTCCGACACATTGGTGCGGCTGGCTTCCGGGTTAAGCAGGCATTGTGTCAAGAAGCAGTAAAAAAGGCTAAACTCAGACAGACAGACAAACAGACAAACAGACAGTCCCATCCTATCCTGACACTGTTCTTTAATCCTGACACTGTTCTTTAACCCTGACACTGTTCTTTAACCCTGACACTGTTCTTTAACCCTGACACTGTTCTTTAACCCTGACACTGTTCTTTAACCCTGACACTGTTCTTTAACCCTGACACTGTTCTTTAACCATGACACTGTTCTTTAACCCTGACACTGTTCTTTAACTCTGACACTGTTCTTTAACCCTGACACTGTTCTTTAACTCTGACACTGTTCTTTAACCCTGACACTGTTCTTTAACCCTGACACTGTTCTTTAACCCTGACACTGTTCTTTAACCCTGACACTGTTCTTTAACCATGACACTGTTCTTTAACCCTGACACTGTTCTTTAACCCTGACACTGTTCTTTAACCCTGACACTGTTCTTTAACCATGACACTGTTCTTTAACCCTGACACTGTTCTTTAACCATGACACTGTTCTTTAACCCTGACACTGTTCTTTAACTCTGACACTGTTCTTTAACCCTGACACTGTTCTTTAACCCTGACACTGTTCTTTAACCCTGACACTGTTCTTTAACCCTGACACTGTTCTTCAAGCCCGGTGACACAGTTCAGGGGTCCCACTCCAACTCAAGCGGTACACCTCCCAGGCCTTGACTAAAAGCAGACTACTGTCACACACACACACACACACACACACACACACACACACACACACACACACACACACACACACACACACACACACACACACACACACACACACACACACACACACACACACACACACACACACACACACACACACACACACACACACACACACAGGACCAGTCTCCTGTGTTCTTCACATAGAGAGGTCAGTAGTAATAATTTAGAACAGGTTCGGTTCAAAGGTGAGTAATAAAAAAATCCAATATGGCAAATGTGTGGGGTCATAGTTATATCAATATACTGTATAATACAGAAACGGGACAGACGACAGCCTAGAAGCGTGAGTGAAGCGATTGAAATCCCTGGTTTCTCCACATCAAGCAGCCTCTGGACGGCATCAAGCTATAGGTGTTGATCATTAAATTAAGGACTAGCTGTGATTAACGAGTTCTTCAAAAAGCAGGAATCGGCTGCAATTTGAGTCCTGCAGGCGTTGATGGGCTCCATTCTAAGGGGAAAACTATGTATGCATCCCAAATGGCACCCTATTCCCCATGGGGCCTGGTAAAACGTAGTGCACTAAATAGGGAATAGGGTTCCATTTGGGACGCTAATTATTTGTGACGTCTATAATGTTACGCTTTAGCCAGCGGTCTTCATTTTAATTAAAAATCTCTCGCTTACCTAAGAGTTATGGAATGTTCTCTGAAGGCTGTTGGCAGGACTGTGAATGAAATACCACATAACAAATTGTGTTAGAGAATCAAGTAAGCAACAGCCAATAGCTACACCATCAGCCGGGAACATGTGCCCAGAATATATCAACTTGCTATGCTTCGTTAGCTAACACCCTCTGATATGAAATGAACCAAATATAACATATATTATATATATAACTAACACATATATTATCTACCGTAGATAAAACAAGCTGAATAAAACTTGTGGTTAAAGATACCTACAGGACCTCAATATAATGAATCATGTCCCATTTGTACTAATGTCACGTCAGCCATTGAATTCCCATGTCTGCTTGCTGTAAATAGTTTAACAATATAAGGATCCAATGTCTGCTTGCTGTAAATAGTTTAACAATATAAGTATCCAATGTCTGCTTGCTGTAAATAGTTTAACAATATAAGGATCCAATGTCTGCTTGCTGTAAATAGTTTAACAATATAAGGATCCAATGTCTGCTTGCTGTAAATAGTTTAACAATATAAGGATCCAATGTCTGCTTGCTGTAAATAGTTTAAACAATATAAGGATCCAATGTCTGCTTGCTGTAAATAGTTTAAACCAGTGGTCACCAAACAGTCAATCGAAGGCATTTCGAGTAGATCGCGAGGCGTTTTGTAAAAAAACATTTTTTTCCCCCAACTAATTTCATTTTAAATCACTTTTACCTCTGTGATTGGATGTGTGTGGTTTGGTTTGCGAGGGAAAATATAATCAAGCCAATCAGAAGGTAGTTTCGAGCAACGTGCCTAATTGCGCTATAAATTACAGTGCACACTCATAGATGTTCTTAACTAGCTTGCTACCTGCCTGACAAGCAACATGTCTGAGAAACCTCAGAAAAAGCGGCCAAAAACATATAATTTCCATGTGGAATGGGAACATCAATTTCTGTTCACCACAGTGAAGGGAAAGACAGTATGTCTGATATGTCAGCAGGCTATATCTTTATCTAAAAGAAGCAATTTGAAGCGCCATCACAGCAGTGCTCATCCGAAATTCAAAGACACCTACCCACTCGAAAGCGACCTACGAAGAAAGCGTGCGGAGGAACTGAAAGGCCTGTTGAAAGCACAGCAGACACTTTTTACGAAGCCTACAGCTAAAAACAAGGCTGCAACAGAGGCATCATTCCATGGACTTTCTCACTCTGATTACAATGAAAGAGAGAACAAGGGGCCAGGATGTGTACAACGAATTCAAAAAATATGTGAGTGAGAAAAACATTCCAATTCAGAAATTAGTGTCAATAACAACTGACGGGGCACCCGCAATGCGTGATGTGCGTTCAGGCTTTTGCGCACTGTGTAAAGAAGATGCTGATTTCCCGCCGTTTGTGAATTACCACTGTGTTATCCACCAACAAGCATTAGCTGGTAAAGTAATTGACTTGTCCAATGTGATGACCGTGGTCGTTAAAATTGTTAACTCAATTCGCGCAAAAGCACTTCAACACCGATTATTCAAGTCATTGTTAGATGAACTTGACTCTGCATATGGAGATCTGATTCTCCACGCAGATGTGCGGTGGTTGAGTTTTTTTTTTACAGCCAAAATTATTACAATTCAAGACTATAGTGCACTACTTGTATGTATGAATCCTGTAATTGAGCAGAGTGTTTAACAAAAACAAAAAGCATTGTGGCTATGTGCAGTCCTAATTTAACAGGAACTAGTGTTATTGTGTGTTTGTGTGGGTTGAGCCTGTTACTGAACATAGTTATAGTGCTGATAATGCTCTTGCTTTGTTAAAATGTTTTTAAAACACTTTTGCTGTTTGCGTGTGTGAGTGTGCTGAGCGTGAGTGTGCTGAGCGTGAGTGTGCTGAGCGTGAGTGTGCTGAGCGTGAGTGTGCTGAGCGTGTGTATGCTGAGCGTGTGTGTGCTGAGCGTGAGTGTGCTGAGCCTGTTAGTGAGCTTAGTTAGGTCTGTCAATGTTCATGCGTACAGACAGAAAAATTGTGATTGTTTTAATATGAAAATAAATGTAAAGATTACATTTTATATTTCTAGTGTTTTTTGCGATGGTAGCTCTCGGCTCACATTTTGAATGAAAAGGTGATCTTGGGCCTAAAAAGTTTGGTGACCACTGGTTTAAACAATATAAGGCTCCCATTTCTGCTTGCTGTAAACAGTTTAAACAATATAAGGCTTCTGGCCATATTCCTTGACAACGGGGTTTAACGATTTTGTATGTGTAACGATAACTATTTAGCAAATCATGTTTAAACGCTGTAAATTAACTAATAAGTAAATGACCTGGTACCTCACTGGCATCAGATAAGATCATCCATCCGTTTTACTCAACCCAGGGTAATACAAGATAATATACCCCCAAATACATAACCCTCCTACTTTACATTGGTAGAATAAATACCCCTGCTTTATATCATATTATTTTTACTGTAGCCATTACCAAAGCCTAGGCCCTGCATTATGCAACACACATTTCCATGTTCCTAAACCACTGCAGTCCGTCATCTTTATTCAAGTTCACTTTGCAAAGACCTCCATCACATCTCCTGCTGAGGCTTAATAGACTGGGGTTCTCTCAATGTCACCATAACTCACAAAGCTCTACACTCCTCTGAACTACAGACTATTGTTTACCATGCTTCTACACTATAGAGCCTATTAAATTGGGACACAACAGCATTGAGGAGGTACTTCAAATATCACATCAGCATTTCCACTGTTGCAATAAAGACCAACACAAATATTGTCACCATTAGGGTTGCAACAATCCAGTAACTTTCCCCCAAATCCCAGTAACTTTCCCCTGGTTTTCCCCCTGAAATCCCTGTTGGAAGATCCAGGAATCAGAAGGGAATAATCAGGAAATCTAGAATCCTCCAACCAGGAGTTCTGGAAAACCTGGGAATCTTGAGAAAGTTACCATATTTTTGCAACCCTAGTCACCAACTCATAGTGCTACGGTATTCTGACCTACAGCTATTGTAACCCATGCTGGCTCCTTTCTCTATAGGAACTGGGGATACAATAGCATTGAGGAGCTTCAAACATTAGGCCAGCATTGCCACAGTAGCAGTGGGGGTCAATGAGGAGGAAAATGGGGGGGTGTTGTGGGGGTCTGGATTGGGTAGGCTATGCAGGAGGTGATGAGGGGGACATGGCGGGCGTAGTGATGGGGGGGACATGTTGTGGGGGTCAGTGGTGCATCTTGTTTATGTGTCCAGGCTGAGAGAAGAAGAGGGAAGTAATGAATTAGAGTGGAGCCTGTGAGGCATTAGAGATTAGCCTGGAGAAAGGCTTCCAGAGATGAGAGGGCAGGGGGTCAGAGGTGAGACATATACCACCAACAGTTGTCACATACACTGCATGTTTATCAACCAGGGCTAGGGGACAATCTCTTATTGCAGGACAACGAGGAGAGATAACATACATGTTATAAGGGTTATAAACTGACCAGTATTGGACTGTCAGTCAGTTAGAGTATGTTCTAATTTAAAACAAATACATTTGGCATGGCAGTTATGCAAGGCATTATTAACATAAACACAGATGATCAATAGGACTTACAGGAAGAGAGACCACAAAGACAGCATTTGAGCAGATGCTCAAACAGGGAATAAATAATAATAATAATAATAATAATAAATGTCTGACATATGAGGAGGAATCCAGCAGTCCTAGCTGCAGCCGTGGGGCCTAGCCCTTCTCTTCTGCTCTGATGGCCGATGAATAAAACAACTCTATAAATAAGTTTTCGCAAGGCACCATGGTCACAAACTCTTTGTGCTCCCTCTGATCCCTGAGAGGGAGAGAGAGAGAAACAAGCAAGAGAGGAAGAAAAAGAGAGAGAGAGAGAGAGAGAGGACTGAGTCAGAGAGCTACAATCATGAACACCGTGGCAGTACCTTTGTGTTTATGTCTGACAGAGGTCTTGTTATTCTAACAGTGAAACATTGTGGGGACGAAGACTTCTGACGGAGTCATAAAAGCCAATGAGGCCTCAGACGATCTGAGTAATAGGTGAACCGGTCGACAGGTGTGCATTGTTGTGGCTTGTTATGACATCATTTCCTGTGGCTGTGACAGTAAGTGAAGACGGCAACTTGCGTGAGAGAACCAGAACCACTCAGTGTGTGATGAGCTCATCTTTCGTTTAATCTTTTTACATAGACAGTATATCACATAAATATCTTCTTGCCTGAATGGTGAAAAACGATTCAAAGTTTCGACCACTAAGTTTGTGATACCGGTTCTCTAAAGGTTCTCTCCAATGTCACTGCCCTGGAATGGAGACACACTCTGCCTCAAGTCTAAATTCCTGTATGCGAAAATGTTAAGTAAGTCAACTCAACTTATGTCTCCTGTATATCATATACTGCACCAGAGGCTGATGAAAACATTACAGGCGAAACGTTACAAACAATGATAAACTGGGTGAACAAGATAACCGACAGATATGAAGATGAGATGGTGGTCGACAGTGAAAAAGTGTGTAGTTCTCTGACACCCTGGAACGAAGCTGTCTGCTCTACGCTCTTTGGCCACCATGGTCCATGCCTAATGTTATTAAACAGAGTGCTGCCTCTCTCTCTCTCTATGTATTTCTCTGACCTAATGATGATCACTGGTGTCAGCTGCTGCTAGCCTGCTACTGGCCAAGGGCATCGGACATTTTTAACAAGATTTGATTCTCCATCACTGTTTATCTCCCCCTGTTGGGTCCTCTCTCTTTCTCACTTTCTCTCTTTCTCTCTCCCGCTCTGTTTTCTCTTTCTCTTCCTTTCTTTTCTCTCTGCACCCTTCTATTTTTAATCTCTCTCTGTCCCGCTTTTCTCTCTCTCTCTACCTTACCCATAATTGTAATCTCCAGTATGTGTGATGATGTTCATTGTCTAACCCTGTCCTCTGTCCCGTCTCAGATAAATGTTCCTCATGGTGATTTGTAGCCTGGCGGTCTCCTCTTCTGCTATAAGAATAAACACAAATGACCATAAATCAAATGGCATATATTATTATGTTATAAATTACCACACTTACAGGTAATGTTTACATAATTAACATAGTTAAATACTCATTTAAATGTCTTATCCACAATAGTTCTGGTCTCAGTGTCAGGAATGGCTGAAAAAGCATGCAATTAATCTAAAATTGACTCTAGAAATAGCATTGTTGGGAAACTTGGAAAGACCTGGTCAGTCAATCGATAATATATTAATACTCTTAGCAAAAGTACTCGCAATTAGATAATAGTTGAAAGATGTATGGAGCTTAAAAATCTAAAGACGGTGGCAAGCAGAGATAGGTGGAATGGGATGAGGGAAACCGAGGGTTGGAATGTGGAATTGGAGATGAGTGAAGTTGCTGAGTGAGGGGTAAAATGACTAAATACCAACAAAAAAAATGAGACTAAAAAAGAAGGTTGTTACATCCAATGCCTGTTTGCCTGAGACACGCATGCACACACTTGCACTTGGAATCAAACGCACACACACACGCACAAACACACATACACACGTAAATAGTGCCACACAAACACACACACACACATAAACAGTGCCACACATACAGACGTAAACAGTGCCACAAAAACACACAAACACACATACACACGTAAATAGTGGCAAACAAACACACATACACACGTAAATAGTGGCAAACAAACACACATACACACGTAAATAGTGGCAAACAAACACACATACACACGTAAATAGTGCCACACAAACACACAAACACACATACACACGTAAACAGTGCCACACAAACACACAAACACACATACACACGTAAATAGTGCCACACAAACACACATACACACGTAAATAGTGCCACACAAACACACATACACACATAAATAGTGCCACACAAACACACAAACACACATACACACGTAAATAGTGCCAAACAAACACACAAACACACGTAAATAGTGCCAAACAAACACACAAACACACATACACACGTAAATAGTGCAACACAAACACACATACACACGTAAATAGTGCCAAACAAACACACAAACACACATACACACGTAAACAGTGCCACACAAACACACAAACACACATACACACGTAAATAGTGCCAAACAAACACACGTAAATAGTGCCAAACAAACACACAAACACACATACACACGTAAATAGTGCAACACAAACACACATACACACGTAAATAGTGCCAAACAAACACACAAACACACATACACACGTAAACAGTGCCACACAAACACACGTAAATAGTGCAACACAAACACACAAACACACATACACACGTAAATAGTGCAACACAAACACACAAACACACATACACACGTAAATAGTGCCACACATACACACGTAAATAGTGCCACACAAACACACATGTTGTCTTTTGTTTTACACTGTTGTTTTGTTGTTGTTTTCATTTGTTCTTGTCTTTTAAAAATGTTTAGTATTTTTATTGGTTGTTGGCACATCGGATGAGTAGTTGTTTGGTTGCGCTGGACTGGTTGGGTAGGTCACTGGTTGGCGTCCCCGAGTCGAGTGAGGGATCTGTTGATATGCCCTAGAGCGGGGCACTTGACCCTGATTACTCCTAGGGGTCGTTCTGGATGGGAGCGCTGCCAAATGACTAAAATGTCATGTGAGTGTTGAGCGTCTTCACTGCAAGTGGATTGTATGTTTTAAGATTTTAAGATGAATAATAAAAAAATCCCTAAAATAAAAAAACACCTTAAGAGTCAGTTATTTATACCTACTGTCAAATAGATAAGGGAGGGAGGGGCTAAGGATTCAGTGTGCTTGAGTGACTGAGCCTACTGTATCTGCCATTATGAAACCCATTGAATATATCACAGTATTCAGACCCTTTACTCAGTACTTGTTGAAGCACCTTTGGCAGCGATTACAGCCCCAAGTCTTCTTGGGTATGACGCTACAATCTGTATTTGGGGAGTTTCTCCCATTCTTCTCTGCAGATCCTCTCAAGCTCTGTCAGTTTGGATGGGAAGCGTTGCTGCACATCTATTTTCAGGTCTCTCCAGTGATGTTCGATCGGGTTCAAGTCCGGGCTCTGGCTGGGCCACTCAAGGACATTCAGAGACTGCTCTGACATACATTGTCAACTGTGGACGGGTGTGTGCCTTTCCAAATCATGTCCAAACAATTGAATTTACCACAGGTGGACTCCAATCAAATTGTAGAAACATCTCAAGGATGATCAATGGAAACAGGATGCACCTGAGCTCAATTTCGAGTCTCGTAGCAAAGGGTCTGAATACTTATGTAAATAAGGTATTTCCATTTTTTATTTGTAATAAATTAGCAAACCTGTTTTCACTTTGTCGTTATGGGTTATTGTGTGTAGATTTGTTGTATTTAATTAATTTTAGAATCAGGCTGTAACTTAACAAAAAGGGTGAAAAAGTCAAGGGGTCTGAATACTTTCCAAATGTACTGTATATGATTACTCAGCTCAATAAAAAACAATACCCTAATTACAGAAAACATACTCTGAATTAAAAGATTACAGTAATTACAGAAAACATACTCTGAATTAAAACATTAACCTAATTACAGAAAACATACACTGAATTAAAACATTACCGTAATTACAGAAAACATACCTTGAATTAAAACATTACCCAGTACTATCGTGTATGCTGACAGAATCACTTGAAAATTATTCTGACACATTTATCTACTAAACACACACACCTCACAAATCTATGCACGGACACACGGGCACGCGTACCTACACACGTGCACGCACACACGTACATGCACACACACACATACCGTGAGTAGTGACATGTCAATAACGCCAGGGGGAGATAGAGAAATTACTAACAGATTCAAGGTAGGTCTCAGAGAGGGTAAGGAAGATGATCTGCTCCACTGAATGACTGGAACACATTAGAATGCTGGATGTTTCTGCTCTGCAGCCCCCGACACCGGCCCTGATGGGGACAGGAGAGGCATTACAGGAGGGTGGAGGTGTGTGTATGTGTGGTAGGTGAGTGAGTGAGTGAGTGAGTGAGTGAGTGAGTGAGTGAGTGAGTGAGTGAGTGAGTGAGTGAGTGAGTGAGTGAGTGAGTGAGTGAGTGAGTGAGTGAGTGAGTGAGTGAGTGAGTGAGTGAGTGAGTGAGTGAGTGTGTGTGTGTGTGTGTGTGTGTGTGTGTGTGTGTGTGTGTGTGTGTGTGTGTGTGTGTGTGTGTGTGTGTGAGAGAGAGGCCTCAGATGGACAGCGCTGACATCCCATCCTCTCAACCCTCAGAGTAGCTCAGCTCAGTCTTTACTAATGGAGTCAGAGCTTTAGGAGACCTGACCTGACAGACACACAGAGGTCATCTACAGACAGGCTTTTATACACCTGTCTACTACAGAGGGCCACTGGCTTGTATGAGTAGAGTTTGTGGTGATAGCCAATCCACACTCAGATGTTCTAACACTGCTCTGTCTGTGGTTTACGCTCAACTACCTTCTGAAACTCTAAACTTGTAAGCCAACACCAACAAGTAATGCTACACGCCGATTATGATATTAGTCTGACAAGTGGAATACATCCTCCCAGACAGACTATCTGAGATACCACAGGCCAGGACAAGATGGGACGGCCTATCTCTTTCCATTTGTTCATACAGACTTTCCTTCCTCGTGTGATCTAAGTCTAACTGACATGTGACATAACCATAGCAGACACCCCAGAGCTGATAGCAGGGGAGAGCAGGGCAGGCTGGGTAATGATCCCTGGGTTTGTGGTCTGGTTTGATACCTCCAAACAGATACCCACACAAGATGGCAACAGCACCCATCTGAACTGGCTGCCTGGCCCACTTCATATGAATATTTTAACTCTCCAAAATTAGGTTGTCAGGCCTTTGGCTGGTTACAGAGCAAATAATTCATACAATCTCCTGTCATGTCAAACAAGTCCTGAATCCAAGTGTAGAAAGCGGTGAGTTTCATATCCATGGCTTTCTAAGGGGAGAAATAGTTATAGAACCCAACAGCCAGAGGTGTTTTGAAGAAAGAAAAGGGAAGATGGAGGAGAGAGAGAGAGAGAGAGAGAGAGAGAGAGTAGAGAGAGAGAGGGGGGGGGGGGGGGGGCTGGTTCTGACAAGGTAAATAATCTGTCGTTCTGCCCCTGAACAAAGCAGTTAACCAACTGTTCCCCGGTAGGCCGTCATTATAAATAAGAATTTGTTCTTAACTGACTTGCCTAGTTAAATAAAGGTACAAAAAAAAAAAGAGAGAGAAAGCGAAACCTCTTGTGATGGTTTTCCTAACATCTGTTGACAGGCCCATGGCCAATTTATTCTATCTACCCTTTGTTTATATAGGTAAGTCAATTAAGAGATTCTTATTTAAAATGACAACTTGTCAAAGGTGTAACAAAGGTATAACAGTGTCTAAAGGCTGCATACCGTAAAGGTGAGGAGTATGGTTCAATGGCCCTACACAGGCCTCGGCAGCAGGAGAGGAGAGAGAGAGCGAGAGAGAGCTAATTACCCGCTAATTATCAAAATCCAGAAAAGAGCTGTTAAATTCTACAACCACCTAAAAGGAAGCAATTCCCAAACCTTCCATAACAAAGCCATCACCTACAGAGAGATGAACCTGGAGAAGAGTCCCCTAAGCAAGCTGGTCCTGGGGCTCTGTTCACAAACACAAACAGAGCCCCAGGTAAGCAACACAATTAGACCCAACCAAATCATGAGAAAACAAAAAGAGAATTACTTGACACATTGAAAAGAATTTACAAAAAAACTGAGCAAACTAGAATGCTATTTGGCCCTAAACAGAGAGTACACAGTGGCAGAATAACAGACCACATCAGCTCCCGACAAAAGTCCCGACACCACAGCAGAACAGTCCACCCCAGACCCTGACCATAGCGTCGACATCACAGCGGGACAGACAAATGAAGAACCCCAAGCCCAGGGGATCTCACCCCCTCTGTCAGCCACCCTGATAGCCCTCCTGACAACTTCCCCACACCCACTGAGGACATACACAAGACACAAATTGTACTCCTTATGGATTAAAACGGGAAATATATACAAGAACTAAAACACAGTCTAAACTCTGGTGTCCAAACACCCAGCGCGCCCTAGACCTTCTGTCTGAGGACCAACTAGGATCACCCAGCCATATAATAATACACACAGGCACAAACAACCTAAGAGCAGGAAAGGGTGGCCACAGCACTCAAGGGAGTGATTAAAAAAGCTTATTCTACTTTCCCCAATGCACAAATGGTTATCTCCACCTTGCTACCACGAAAAGACCTCCACCCTGCTACCATAAAGCGGGTAAACGCAAGTATTTCCGGTGACTGTGCCTCAAAACCAAATGTTTACCTGGCCCACCACTCCACCCTGGACTTGAACAGCCTTTACGACCAGGTCCACCTATACAAGGCAGCAGTGCCCACCTTTGCCCCGACCCTAAAGGACATCGCTGTCAAACGCAGCCCCAACACTTCACACAGGAGCAACAGATCAATAGACACCCCGCCCAGACCTGCAAGACACTCTCCCAGACCCCCCCCACCCCCCTACACATAGAGGACCCACGCCGAGAGGACCTACATCCAGACCACAACACCACCAGCCACATCCACATCCCCACCCCAACCAATCAACACCCCCAAGTCAAACATGCCCACACCCCATTTAGGCCCCCTCAGATCAGACCTATGCCCCTCCTGCACACCCCATGCCCTCCACTTCCGCAAAGAGGGCCTCAACATGGAAGTCACACATGCACCCAGGCCGTGAGCAGGCAAACAGGCCTAACCCCCACTCTTACACTAGACCAGGCCAATGGCATGTACCAGATGCTCAGCAGGCTCTGCTCACACTTACTGGCCTGAGGCCAAACCACACGACAAAAAACATTGGACACTTTATGGAACACAAAGCCTTCACTATCTCATCCTGGAATATCCAAGGCCTGAGGTCATCTGCCTTTGGCCTAAAGAATAGGAACCTGAAATACAGACATTGTCATCCAACAAGAAACATGGTATAGAGGAGACGGACCCACTGGCCCTCTAGGTTACAGAGAGCTTGTAGTCCCATCCACCAAACTACCAGGTGTGAAACAGGGAAGAGACAGGGGGTATGCAAATTTGATATAGAGCAGACCTAACTCACTCTATTAAATTAATCAAAACAGGAACATTTTACATTTGGTTAGAAATTTTAAAGGAAATTATCTTAACAGAGAAAAATTTCCTCATGTGTGCTACCTATATCCCCCAACTAGAATACCCATACTTTAATGAAGACAGCTTCTGCATCCTGGAGGGGGAAATCAATCATTTCCAGGCACAGGGACATGTACTAGTCTGTGGCGACCTAAATGCCAGAACCGGACAAGAACCTGGCACCCTCAGCACACATGGGGACAAACACCTACCTGGAGGTGACAGCATTCCCTCCCCCATATGCCCCCTTAGACACAAAAACGACAACATAACCAACAAAAACGGGTCACAACTCCTGCAGCTCTGTCGGACGCTGGGTATGTACATAGTCAATGGTAGGCTTCGAGAGGACTCCTACGGTAGGTACACATATAGCTAATCTCTTGGCAGTAGTACTGTAGACTATTTATCACTGACCTCAACCCAGAGTCTCTTAGAGCGTTCACAGTCAGTCCACTGCCACCCCTATCAGATCACAGCAAAATCACACTTGAACAGAGCAGTACTCAATCATGAGGCATAAAAGCCAAGGGAACTGAGTAATATTAAGAAATGCTATAGATGGAAAGAATGTTGTGTGGAAACCTACCAAAAATCAATTAGGCAACAACAAATTCAATCCCTTTTAGTCAACTTCCTGGACAAAACGTTCCACTGTAATAGTGAAGGTGTAAACTTGGCAGTAGAAAATCTAAACAGTATAGTTGACCTCTTAGCTTCCCTATCAGATGTCTACTGTTTGCTGATGATCTGGTGCTTCTGTCACCAACCAAGGAGTGCCTACAGCAGCACCTAGATCTTCTGCACAGATTCTGTCAGACCTGGGCCCTGACAGTAAACCTCAGTAAGACCAAAATAATGGTGTTCCAAAAAAGGTCCAGTTGCCAGGACCACAAATACAAATTCCATCTAGACACCGCTGCCCTAGAGCACACAAAAAACGATACATACCTTGGCCTAAACATCAGCGCCACAGGTAACTTCACAAAGCTGTGAACGATCTGAGAGACAAGGCAAGAAGGGCCTTCTATGCCATCAAAAGGAACATAAAACTCAACATACCAATTAGGATCTGGCTAAAAATACTTGAATCAGTTATAGAACCCATTGCCCTTTATGGTTGTGAGGTCTGGGGTCCGCTCACCAACCAAGAATTCACAAAATGGGACAAACACTAAATTGAGAATTCTGCAAAAATATGCTCAGTGTACAATGTAAAACCAAATAATGCATGCATAGCAGAATTAGGCATATACCCGCTAATTATCAAAATCCAGAAAATAACTATTCTATAACCAAACCTTCCATAACAAAGCCATCACCTACAGAGAGACGAACCTGGAGAAGAGTCCCCTAAGCAAGCTGGTCCTGGGGCTCTGTTAAAGAACACAAACAGACCCCACAGAGCCCCAGGACAACAACACATTTAGACCCAACCAAATTAAGAATTAAGAGAACTACTTGACACTTTGGAAAGAAAACAGAGTAAACTAGAATGCTATTTGGCCCTAAACAGAGAGTACACCGTGGAAGAATACCTGACCACTGTGACTGACCCAAACTTAAGGAAAGCTTTGACTATGTACAGACTCAGTGAGCATAGCCTTGCTATTGAGAAAGGTCGCCGTAGGCAGACTGCCAAATGTATGACCATATTAGTGACACATATTTCTCTCAGATTACACAGATCCACAAAGAATTCGAAAACAAATCCAATTTTGATAAACTCCCGTATCTAATGGGTGAAATACCACAGTGTGCCATCACGGCAGGAAGGTTTGTGACCTGTTGCCACAAGAAAAGGGCAACCAGCGAAGAACCCCATTGTAAATACATCCCATATTAGTTGATTTATTTTCTCTTTTATACTTTAAACATCGCACATCGCATATATACATAATGAGTGTAATGTTTACTGTTAATTTCTATTGTTTATTTCACTTTTGTTTATTATCTACTTCACTTGCTTTGGAAATGTTAACATATGTTTCCCATGCCCCTTGAATTGAATTGAATTAAAAGAGAGTGTGGGGGGGGGGGGGGGGGAGAGAGAGAGAGAGAGAGAGAGAGAGAGAAAGAGAGAGAGAGATCCTACTATAGGCCTGGTGCTGTTGACTAGCTTCTAATTGACTGGGCTGTGGAACACAGAGCTCCTTCACAGAGACTGGTTGGAGGGCCGAGAGCCTGAGGAGACATGGAGTGTCAGGTAGCTGGGAAGAAGAGTGAGGCCTGTGATACGCTGCAATATTAGCTGTGCCAATAAAAACATGACAAAAAGAGCCTTCCATGGCGTGCCACGAGAAGAGTGGTGAAAGTGGGTTAGAAGGGCCATGTTTGAGGAGAGATGGGAATGCTTGTGAGTCGTGAGTGAGGATAGCCCAGACAGTTGACCAAGCAACTTTACTCCAAATTCAGCAAGAAGTGCACAGAACTAAAGACAAATATTATAAATAATACCCTACCATAATGAAGCTGCCTTTTTAATCACCTACAACTAATGTTTATCCCATTGATACAGTAATACACCATCACTCCGCCTACTCCTTATCCACTCCTCTATATTGTGTTTACTGTAGGCCCAGGGCTGGAGTTCCCTTCTCCTCTGCACTATGTTTACTGTAGGCCCAGGGCTGGAGTTCCCTTCTCCTCTGCACTATGTTTACTGTAGGCCCAGGGCTGGAGTTCCCTTCTCCTCTGCACTATGTTTACTGTAGGCCCAGGGCTGGAGTTCCCTTCTCCTCTGCACTATGTTTACTGTAGGCCCAGGGCTGGAGTTCCCTTCTCCTCTGCACTATGTTTACTGTAGGCCCAGGGCTGGAGTTCCCTTCTCCTCTGCACTATGTTTACTGTAGGCCCAGGGCTGGAGTTCCCTTCTCCTCTGCACTCTGTTTACTAGGCCCAGACCAGTACAGGACTGGAGTCTCCAGTCAGTCTACAGTCCCTCCTCTGGAACATTGCATTCAGTCTAGACATCCATCAGAGCCACAGCTCCAGCACAGCCCCAGCCCCCTACAGCACTCTCCACACGGACACTTGGCATTTTCACACACTAACCAAAATAAACAAGGGAAATCAATACCACAAGTCTGCCACACTATTTATACCTGTGATGCTGAGAAAACACTTAGAAACCAGCAAACAATATGAAGTACTGTAAAATGTTTGGAAAGGAATGGCCTAAAATGAAATCTGTATGTTACGGTCCCACATAGATGGAGCATATGAGAGCTTTAGGGCAATCATGGCTGCCCCACCCAGCAGTAATCCAGTATAGATGTACCCCAGCCCCCACAACAACAGTAGTAATCCAGTATGGATGTACCCCAGCCCCCACAACAGCAGTAGTAATCCAGTATGGATGTACCCCAGTGCCCACAACAGCAGTAGTAATCCAGTATGGATGTACCCCAGCCCCCACAACAGCAGTAGTAATCCAGTATGGATGTCCCCCAGCCTCCACCACAGCAGTAGTAATCAAGTATGGATGTAGCCCAGCTCCCACAACAGCAGTAGAAATCCAGTATAGATGTACCCCAGCCCCCACAACAGCAGTAGTAATCCAGTATGGATGTACCCCAGCCCCCATATCAGCAATAGTAATACAGTATGGATGTACCCCAGCCCCCACCCAGCAATAGCAGCCTGGACAGCCCATTTTGGCAGTATTTGCTCAACAGGACAGTCGCGCAGTCCAGAGGGGAAACTGGAGCAATGCTCCCTCTAAGCTGTGTGCGGGCGGGAGGCCCAGAGACTGTCATGCAGAGAGCAGAAGAAATATCAGCCAATGGAGAGAAGCACAAGATTGAACTTTACTGATAGAACAACTATTTGCCACTGTTAAAACTGAAATGTAAAGCGAGTACAGCCTCAGTGTTCACAGTAAACACGCGCTGGAAGTTGCACAGAATTTTCACAACGTTCAAGTTTGCGCTCAGCAGACCTAAAATGTCCTCAGTGCCAAAATAAATTAGAGGGAACATTGCTGGAGAGCTGTCTAGACCCCCATAGAGCCGGGCACTCAGTCTGCTGAGAGATGAGGGGGTGTGGGGGAGGAGGGGAAGAGGGGAGGGGGGAGCAAGGGGTGTTGGGTCCCACTGGGGCCTCGCCTGAAGCCTAAACAAATTCAATCTAACCCCTTTACCCTCCAGCCGTACTGCTCTGACCTTGCTACACATATACACGGCCCCCTTCAAAACAATAGCCTGAGCAGCCAGCCAGCCAGTCACTCTCACTGTCACACACAGAGACTTACACATAATGAATGAGAGTCTGTGAATGGATGGCTGTGTGCACTTAGAGCTGTACACACTGAGGCCTGGGCTGGATGATGAATTGACAGCAGCTCTGTTAGGATGACAGCAAACCCTGGTCCTCCGCTTCCCCGGGCCCGGTAGCTGCCTGCCTGGAGGGAGTACGTGTTTCGGTCAGGCTGCGGGGCTGTGGGGCCTGCCGGCTGCCATGGCAGAAGGGAGAGAGAGAGATGGAGAGAGAGATATAGAGAGAGAGAGAGATAGAGAGAGAGAGAGGAGAGAGAGAGAGAGAGAGGGAGAGGGAGAGAGGGAGAGAGAGAGAGAGAGAGAGAGAGAGAGAGAGAGAGAGAGAGAGAGAGAGAGAGAGAGAGAGAGAGAGAGAGAGAGAGAGAGAGAGAGAGAGAGAGAGAGAGAGAGAGAGAGAGAGAGAAAAGAGATATGTGGGGTTGATGAAGCACGTAGGCAGCCATGGCTCAGATTTCCTGTCTCTGATGTTAGGCCTTCCTGGATCGATGGCTCCGCTGGGGCCAGGCCCAGCACACTCCAGCCTCCCTCCATGCCTGCTCTCTCTCATCCTCTCTTTCTCTCTCTTCCTCTCTTTCTCTCTCTCTCTCTCTCCCTCCATCTTCCTCTTTCTTTCTTTTCCCTCTACCTCTCACTCTCCATGTCTCTCCAAGCATTTCTCTCTCTGTCTCTCTTTCCCTCTCTCTTTCTCTGCTGCAGTCACAACAAATCCTCCAGCCCATCTGCTCCCACTCAGTCACATGAGCGTCTCCTCTCCTCTTCCCTCCTTTACCCTCCTCTACCCTCCTCTCCTGTCCTCTCCCATCCTCTCCTCTCGTCTCTTCTCCGTCTCATCTCAGTTTGACTTGTCTGAGGGCTTATTTTGGAAAAACTCAAATAAAGCCCTCCTTCGCTTCTGAGCGTGTCATATATCTTGCATATATCGTTCAGTTTAGGAAGTCATTATTTTTACACATAGGCCTTGGAGGATTGAAGGATTGCTGATGGACAATAGCAATATAGGAGATCACCAATCAAATCGACATCTCAATCAACACCAATCAAAATAAGGGTTTGACACTTCAGCTTCCTCCTTGGTAGTGTAATATTAGCAGCATTGTGGGGTATGAGGAGCATCTGCAGGGTTAAATTAAGATCAACAACACTTGTGCTGCTGTATGAAGACCTGCCTAACATATTGAGATGAATGGCTTTTTAATGGCATATGGGAGGTGCTGCTATCTAAAGCCAGATCAAAAGTAGACCTGGGCGTTGGTCTAGGAGTGGTCCCGACGCCTTGCTGGGTGGATCAGATAAGTAGCCTGCTGTTTAGACTCAGCAGTAGGCTACTTGTTAAAGACGAACAGAAACACATTGGCCACGGTGATTAAGGAACAATCTATCTATCATTTTCCTCATTTGGCTAAATTGCAGCCTTGGTTCTTCTCGAGACTGTTGGGCTATTGTTAGCCTAGCCTGTTCAGAGTTGCTTGGCTCCAGTGTTGTTTGTCGAAGTGAGGATAAGGATTATATATTTCAGACTGACACCCTCCAAAAGGAATCAGGTTTGACTCACAACCCAAAAACAATAGATATGTTAAATCTTCTTAGATTCACTGTCTTACGTCCTCCTTGATTTAGTGATCAATGACCCTATGCTTTCAACACATTTTCAAAAAGGTGAGTAAAGGGCATTTACCCTCCACTACACTGAATATCCTGTACTGTACATCCTGCTAGTCTGATCAACCAATCAATGGTGATGGAATTCCCCGGATGAGTCGGATGACAAAAACTCTACATTTCCATATAAATAATTGTGGTGACATCAGTGTTGGGGACTAAGAACCAGAAAGATTGACACCATAGCTTTCGTCTTGTTTTGGTGATACAGTTTGTTAGGGTTAGCAATGCAATCTGTCTAAATCAGATAAGCGTTCATATTTTCAACATGTTGAATACACTGTGTTGGTGTGTGAAATAATGTGTTGCATTCAAGGCACAGGTCAAAGCATAGAAAGGAATCAGTTGTTACAAACTGGAAATCCCACTAAGTCCTCCTATGGATATGGAGCAGAATATGGAAGGAATATGTTGAGATTTATCCACTTCAGGCAGGAGTATGGCATCAGCCAAGAGGAGGAGGAGAGGTGAGCCCAACACACCCACGTCCCATTACGATGTAGCCTGTTCTGACTCCATCTCACATGCATGACTAGTTACTGGTGCATTTGGCCCAGGATTAATTTTTCAACATGGCAGGTACAGTACAGCCAGCCTGATAAAAACACTGATGCTAACGGAAGCTAGCAGAGAGCCAAGTCGTGACTTGAATAATGCAAATGCTAAAGGAGGAGAGAAACTTCACAGCACTGGTTGAAGTGCATTTCTACCAGCTCTTCTGGATCACACATACGGTACATCACATGTAACTCTTCTTCTTCTTCTTCTGCCCTATATCTGAGTCCAGCACGGCCTCCACTCACTCCATTCGCTTCCACAGTGACTAAATGGTCATCATGATCAATATCTATTTCCTGTGGTGTCGGGTTGCAGAATAATGTACATATTGAACCAATGTTTCAGCAGACTCCAACCACACTTTTTACACTTTTATTTTTCTCTCCACTGTTTCCGTGCTTAAGGAGGGAAAATCCACACAAATCAAATTAAACAAATGATTTTCAGGCAGCGATTGATCCTCTAGTTTTAGTCCAATGGAGGCCTAGGATCCTGGCAATGTAGACTGGGTATTTGAGAAGGGAATGTGCTTGTAATCTAGTTAGCCTTTCTGTTAATCCTTAATGGATCAGCAGTGTTAATGTAATAGGTGAAACCTCTAAGTCACATTGTCTCATGGCAGATCAGTTACAGGAAATCTAGCTCTAGCATACTGCAACTTCACCTCAAAGAGAGCCTGATTATCACTCTTAGAAAAAAGGGTTCTAAAAGGGCTCTCTTACAAGGACAAGGGTTCTACATGGAACCTTGTTCATCCCAAAACAATAGTTATAAAACGGTTTTGTGTTGGTTGAAATGGTTCTACCTAACACCATGAAGGGTTCTTCTACACAGGGACAAGCCAAATAACCCTTTACGGTCCTGTGTTTCATTACGATGATGATGATTGAAGTTCACCATTACTGCGTCCCCCAGTGTAATACTACCAAGTAGCTCATGTAAAATACATGTCTACATCCAGCAAACTGAGTTATTATCCTTATGGGAAACAAAGCCATGTGCAGTGCGTATGTACCATATGCATGCAAACAACTGGTAAACCAATCAATGTACAGTCCGAGCTAAAAGCACAAATTGTGGTCCTGTTTAAAAGCCCTGCACTTTTATGCCTTAATCAATTTAAGGGTGTACTGGTCATTCTGTTAGAGCCAATAAACTGGTGGATCACCTTGAATTACAGCTCAGCCCATTGACCCACTCTGTTTATGATGCCAGTTGCAGCAGGGCAGCAGTTTTTCAGTTTTAGGGTTCTTGACATTTGGACTGGTATACATTGGTCACAATGAGCCAGGGAAACCAATCTATTCTGGGCATCTGTGTTCAACCTCTGTTTGTTTTTAACTGGAATAAATCCCAGTACTGTAACAGTTTCCTGTGAAACACAACCAGCCTTTTATTTAAGTCCTAAGAAACGTTGGACTGCTGTTTTACCAAGAAGCAGAGACTCAGGCGTTCACAGTATGATAATATTTCCCTCAAATGGAGGTAGAGGAAGAGCTGTCAGAGAAATGTGTCTCTCTCTCCATCTCTCTCTCATTCTCTCTCTCTCTCCCTCTCCCCCACACTCCTCCTGGCCTCTCTGGTTCCACTATTGACCACCGATCCCCCTCTTCCCTCTCTTCCTTCTCACACTTCCCTCTCTCCCTTCTAATCCCTCTCTCTCCCCTCTCTCTGCTGTTCCAGACCCAGTCAGGTTATTTCAGGACTAATTGAGAGATTGATGCTTCCCAGAAACCCTATCACCTCCACATGCCTTCCTTCCCCATTCATCCACTTCCTCTCAGAAAGACTAACAAGTTGACACATTGACTGCTGGCTGACTGAAACTGACCTTTGAGAGTTTTTCAGTCTATGCAAAACCAAGGACATTACACAATATAATATATGCAGGAATCAAACCCACTACCCTAGTATTGACCAACTAAGCCACAGAAATAAACAGTCATAAGGGAGTAAAAAAATCCCAGCTTGGTACTATATAAAATAAGCTTGTTATCCCATCTGCTCCACTCCTACACCCCCCACCATTCTTAGCCTTCCCCACC
Source organism: Thymallus thymallus (assembly GCA_023634145.1). Taxonomy (NCBI): domain Eukaryota; kingdom Metazoa; phylum Chordata; class Actinopteri; order Salmoniformes; family Salmonidae; genus Thymallus; species Thymallus thymallus. The sequence continues at coordinate 11,286,487 of CM042380.1, read as the reverse complement.
ACCTACCTGACACATTATCAGTCCTATAGAAAGTCTGAAAGGCAGAGAATAGCCCTGAATAGGCTAGGAGAATAAGGCTTCACTCCCAGCTAATGGCCCTATTTGAGGGGAATGTCTGGAAAGACCCAGAGCCCAGGGCTGTGCCTCTATCGCGTCCCATCGAGGGCCACTCAGGAGGGGTATAGCCGTAACCTGAACCCTCCGTATCCCCTGTCCACCCCTCTGTCCACCGCATACAAGACACAAACAGGGCAAGCAGCTGGAGGAGTGTGTGGGTATGTGTGTGTGTGTTCGCATGCGTGTGTGTGCGTGTGTGTATGTGTGTGTGCATGTGTGTGCGTTCGTGGCAGGCAGAGTCACTGGTTAACGTCTTTCTCCAACCTCGGCTGCCTCGCCTCCGCTATTCATTTTGTTCAGGTAGATCTATGGACAGTCACAGAGAGAACAAAAGTCCCTCAGAGAAGGACCTCGGCCGGCCCAGGACCCCTGCGATTGCCGCAGCTAGATGTCCAGTTGAAATGACCAATTAGTTTACCAATTGGCTGCAACAAATTAGATTGGTTTGTAATTAATTCTTGTTAGTGGCGCGTAGAGCAGGACGGGTGGCGCCATCTCTTTGTCCTACTGACACACTATCCCACAGAGCCCTGCCCAGGGGAGGCAGCTAGCAGACATCAATACAGGCCCCTGCCTGCCTGCCTGCCTGCCACACACAGCAGAACCCCTTCCACACACACAAACACATACATACACACACACATCACTGATACACAAACACATACATGGAGACGGAGACTTGCACACACAGAGACACACACACAGATACACACACACACACACACACACACACACACACACACACACACACACACACACACACACACACACACACACACACACACACACAGGCCCCTGGCAGCACTCGCCAGAGTTTGGAGAGAGAGGGAGAAATCTCAACCGCCTGAGAAGGTGCTGATGACAAGCAAAGAGAACAGGAACCTGTGTGTGTGTGTGTGTGTGTGTGTGTGTGTGTGTGTGTGTGTGTGTGTGTGTGTGTGTGTGTGTGTGTGTGTGTGTGTGTGTGTGTGTGTGTGTGTGTGTGTGTGTGTGTGCGTGCGTGCGTGCGTGCGTGCGTGCGTGCGTGCGTGCGTGTGTGTGTGGAGAGTGCAGCGGGCCCGGTGTGGAGGTCACATGGCTCTGTGATACCTACCACGCTGAAGGTCAAGTCTGGGAGGGGGAGGAGTGAGGAGTAGGGGAGGAGAAGATGAGAAGGGGAAGGAGGTGAGAGGAGGAGGAGGTGGGAGGAGGGGAGGAGGAGGAGGGAGAAGCAGATCGATGAGGCTGATGAAAAATACTCTGAGATTCAGTTTGTCTCCTTCACACAAACACAAACACCAAATGACTTGAATACCATAAAAATGATCTTAGCCTCCTTCTATTGAAAGTGATAACCTAGGCTACAGCAATGGGCTGAGGTTATGATAATAATACAGCAATAGAACACAGTAAGAGATCATAACAGTTTAAATGATGAGGTTTCCTTCCATTGTTGCTCCAGGGCCTAAACCTCTGGCAATCAAACAGCCATTGCACTCGATATAAAAGGGGACAGGTTGAGGTTAGAGGTACAGCTACAGTTACAGCAGAGTGCAGCGCTCCCAGCCTGGTCCCCTAAGGAGAGTGTGTAGGCAGTGTGCGTGTGTGTGTGTGTGTGTGTGTACGTGCGTGCGTGCGTGTGCATGCGTGTGCGAGAGAAAGAGAGAGAGTGAGAGAAAGAGAGAGAGAGAGAGAGAGAGAGAGCTGCCCCAGCCCTGCTGCCCAGACGTGTGCGTGCGTGTGTGATTTATTTCACCAGAGAGGGGAGTGGTAATAGGGATTAAAGCTTCACAGTGCTTTTAGTTAATGACAAGTCAACTAGTGAGAGATGTGTCAGCCAGCACCCAGGCGGATCACAACTGGTTAACAGTGGAGAGGCCTGTAGCGCTCTACACTCATCAGGTAATGGATGAGCCTGGTGTCTGAGGAAGGATGGGGCATGCTGGATCTATAGGCAGGCTGTGACAGTAAGAGAAAACACAATAAAGCAGCTCTTCGTCCCAAATGGCACCCTATTCCCTATACATGTATAGTTCACTACTTTTGAACAGAGCCCTATGGGAAGTAATGCGCTATATAGGACATAGGGTGTCATTTGGGACACAATTTAATGTTCTTAGGCGTGAGAAATAACCACTTAGTGTGAGGAAATGCATCAGACAGACACATCTTTGATCTCAATGTGCACTTCTCTTCAACTCTAACACATAACATAGCCGGCATCCCCAATGGCACCCTATTCCTTTTATAGTGCACTTCTTTTGACCAGGGTCCATGGGGATCTGATCAAAAGGAGTGCACTATATAGGGAATGGGGTGCCATTTGTGACATACACATAGATGGATGATCTGAGATGAATCAATATAAACTACATTGTGTTGTTCATTGAGAATACAGATGAGATGGGATCATTTAACCTTATCTGTACTACACAGAAATGGTGATGTTTCCTAAATAGGAACACAAAGGTATAAATATACAATATCCTCCTTTGTATATTTGGGTATTATTCTCTTTTTAATGAGCTCTGACGCCAAAAAAGACCTCTTTTGTTTGGTCGGGACCAAATCTGAACCAATCATAGACGTATATGTTTTACAAAGGTGGACATCAAAGGACAGGACAGTGGAGCTCAGTAGAGTACAGTAGAGTGTGGCACAGTACAACACAACACAGAACAGTAGAGTACAGTACAGTTCAATAGAGTACAGTAAAGTACAGTAGAGTACAGTAAAGTAGAGTATAGTACAGTACAGTACAGTACAGTATAGTTCAGTATAGTACAGTAGAGTATAGTTCAGCACAGTACAGTACAGTATAGTACAGTATAGTATAGTTCAGTACAGTACAGTAGAGTATAGTTCAGCACAGTACCCAACTGTGGTTTGTGACTACTATGATTTCCCATTGTAGCCAATTCAATTCAGAAATTCCAATAACAATTTGGTAACATAATTCTATTTTTAATCACGTAATAGTTAATCAACTAAATTGATATCAGTAAAAACATTACAACTAATTGATAGGTCTACCTTTACTATTTACTTCTGTGAACTTAAATTATCTTCCCTCCTTATGAGGGAAAGAAATGAGAAAATATCTTAAAGATATGTGGGTTTTTGGGGACGGAATTTCAAGTCACAAGGCAATGTTTCTTAAACTTACAGAAGGCAGAAAAATTTCACCAAAACGAAATATACAGTAAGTGTTGATATTAGTTTTCATCCAAATTTTGGGGATGGAAAATGGTGGAAAATGGATATATGCTTTAATTTCTAAAAATAAATATAGACTCTTAGCTTTCATTTGACACCCAATTTGACATGCTCCTATGAACTTCACATGTTAGTGCTCATGGGTCCTTTTACATGGAAATTACCTTATCATAACTGACAAGCTAACTAATCTAACTTGTCATTTCAATAGCCATTTTCTGAAACTCAAGAAACTAATTTAACTACTTATGTGGTTTCAAAAACCATTGTACTACCATAGAAAATCAAGCAAAGGCATTGACATGAAATTCACTCAATTATACAAGTCGCCAATCCAATCTCTTTCACGGTTAGACACAAATTATGCTAATGTTGTTATACCAGGACATGAGATGAGAGCCTCTCCTGCTTGTATGAGCTGGTATAAATCAAGGTGGGCTGGAAGGAAAACTTGAATATAACTAATCAAACATCATATAAATCAATATATTTGATGATGTCCCAAATCTGTTAGGATGACGTCAAAACATTGCCAAATATACTGAAAGGTGCATGTGAAACTCGGTGTGCTTGTGGCAAACCTCAGCCAGATAGTGTTTGTGTTATGTGTTGAAGCCCATGCAGAATTGATGAAACCATGTGAGTATGGTCTGCAGCAGGGCTGAATCAGAGCGCTGTTCCCTGCTGCCCGCAGTACTACCCGCTTCCCCTCGGGCTGATTCCACCATTTATCAGACCACTGCATTAGTTACAGGCACTCGGCTGGGATGCATTTGTGGTTGCATGTTGTGTGTGTGTGCTCTCTCACGACGGGGGCCGTTAGGACGGGTGGCCAGGGTGATGCCTGAGGCATGCTGGAGGGTGAAGGATAGGTGGGGGGCAGGAATGAAGAGAAAGGAGGTTTGGGTAAAGAGAGAGAAGAGAGAGAGAGAGAGAGAGAGAGAGAGAGAGAGAGAGAGAGAGAGAGAGAGAGAGAGAGAGAGAGAGAGAGAGAGAGAGAGAAGGAGATATAGAGAGAGAGAGCAACAAAACAATAAGGCATCCTATTCCAGCAGCTACTCCTCTTACACAGCCTGCCCTGCTCTCTTTGTATCTGTGTGTCTGCAGTCTAACCACAAGCCTCCTCCCTGCAGTGCTGAGCTGATGATCTGACCGCAGAGCAGTCAACAGAGCCACGCTGCCACGGCCATTATCCTGCATGACACACCACAGCACAGCGCCGCCAGGCCGGTCGATAATCATGCACACCACTGCATAGCACAAAACCACTGATACCTATCACACCATAACACAACACACACCACTGCAATGGGGATACCTACCTCCGCATGGCCTGCCTGAGCCTACTGCATAAACAAAGTGTGGAAGGAGCCACACTGCCACTGCTATGTTAGGTCTGCTATGTCAGGTCTGTTATGTCAGGTCTGCTATGTCAGGTCTGCTATGCCAGGTATGCTATGTCAGGTCTTCTATGTCAGGTCTGCTATGCCAGGACTGCTATGTCAGGTCTGCTATGTCAGTCCTGCAATGCCAGGTCTGCTACAGTGGGGAGAACAAGTATTTGATACACTGCCGATTTTGCAGGTTTTCCCACTTACAAAGCATGTAGAAGTCTGTAATTTTTATCATAGGTACTCTTCAACTGTGAGTGACGGAATCTAAAACAAAATTCCAGAAAATCACATTGTATGATTTTTAAGTAATTAATTTGCATTTTATTGCATGACATAAGTATTTGATACATCAGAAAAGCAGAACTTAATATTTGGTACAGAAACCTTTGTTTGCAATTACAGAGATCATACGTTTCCTGTAGTTCTTGACCAGGTTTGCACACACTGCAGCAGGGATTTTGGCCCACTCCTCCATACAGACCTTCTCCAGATCCTTCAGGTTTCAGGGCAGTCGCTGGTCAATACGGACTTTCAGCTCCCTCCAAAGATTTTCTATTGGGTTCAGGTCTGGAGACTGGCTAGGCCACTCCAGGACCTTGAGATGCTTCTTACGGAGCCACTCCTTAGTTGCCCTGGCTGTGTGTTTCGGGTCGTTGTCATGCTGGAAGACCCAGCCATGACCCATCTTCAATGCTCTTACTGAGGGAAGATGGTTGTTGGCCAAGATCTCGCGATACATGGCCCCATCCATCCTCCCCTCAATACGGTGCAGTCGTCCTGTCCCCTTTGCAGAAAAGCATCCCCAAAGAATGATGTTTCCACCTCCATGCTTCAAGGTTGGGATGGTGTTCTTGGGGTTGTACTCATCCTTCTTCTTCCTCCAAACACGGCGAGTGGAGTTTAGACCAAAAAGCTCTATTTTTGTCTCATCAGACCACATGACCTTCTCCCATTCCTCCTCTGGATCATCCAGATGGTCATTGGCAAACTTCAGACGGACCTGGACATGCGCTGGCTTGAGCAGGGGGACCTTGCGTGCGCTGCAGGATTTTAATCCATGACGGCGTAGTGTGTTACTAATGGTTTTCTTTGAGACTGTGGTCCCAGCTCTCTTCAGGTCATTGACCAGGTCCTGCCGTGTAGTTCTGGGCTGATCCCTCACCTTCCTCATGATCATTGATGCCCCACGAGGCGAGATCTTGCATGGTGCCCCAGACCGAGGGAGATTGACCGTCATCTTGAACTTCTTCCATTTTCTAATAATTGTTGCCTTCTCACCAAGCTGCTTGCCTATTGTCCTGTAGTCCATCCCAGCCTTGTGCAGGTCTACAATTTGATTGAGTGTGTGGACAGGTGTCTTTTATACAGGTAACGAGTTCAAACAGGTGCAGTTAATACAGGTAATGAGTGGAGAACAGGAGGGCTTCTTAAAGAAAAACTAACAGGTCTGTGAGAGCCGGAATTCTTACTGGTTGGTAGGTGATCAAATACTTATGTCATGCAATAAAATGCAAAGTAATTATTTAAAAATCATACAATGTGATTTTCTGGATTATTTTTTTTTTTAGATTCTGTCTCTCACAGTTGAAATGTACCTATGATAAAAATTACAGGCCTCTACATGCTTTGTAAGTAGGAAAACCTGTAAAATCGGCATTGTATCAAATACTTGTTCTCCCCACTGTATGTCAGGTCTGCTATGTCAGGTCTTCTATGCCAAGTCCTGCAGAGACGTCTGATGTATACGCTCGTCTGAGTGATTAAAATGCATATCAAGTATTTCCATATTCATTCAAATTAAGAGTTTATACATTGTAATAATGACCTTATAGCTTACATTTGCATTGATAAAAACATTTCAATGGGCATTAGATATACTGCAGCACAAATTTACAACAATGTTTTAGACTTAACCTCGTATATCTAAAAAATGCACTAAGAAATGTATACAACCACAGCATTGCATGTGAGAGACTGGGGTCCAACCTGACCAAGGTAGACAGAGTAGAAGCCTCTGCCCAGCGTTCATCACATATACAGTATGTGTCTGAGTCAAACACTGATGACCCATAGCATTGATATGAATGGCTGTGTTAAGTTTTACCAGGGTAATAAAACTAGTGATGTAGCGGCCTCAGCCTCCTGCGTCAGTAAGAACCCTGGCATGGGTCCCAAATGCCACCTTATTCCCTATGAAGTGCTCTACGTTTGACCTGGACCCTGGTCAACAGTAGAGCACTTTCTAGGGAATAGGGTGCCATTTGGGAAGAAAAATGTTATACTCTGCGCAGCTCTGAGGTATGATCTGCATACGATCAAAGACAGCCTGTCACATATAAACTACTGAGGCTAGCTGGGGAACTCTGCTAAACTACTGAGGCTGGCTGGGGAACGCTGCTAAACTACTGAGGCTAGCTGGGGAACTCTGCTAAACTACTGAGGCTGGATGGGGAACTCTGCTAAACTACTGAGGCTGGCTGGGGAACTCTGCTAAACTACTGAGGCTGGATGGGGAACTCTGCTAAACTACTGAGGCTGGCTGGGGAACTCTGCTAAACTACTGAGGCTGGCTGGGGAACTCTGCTAAACTACTGAGGCTGAATGGGGAACTCTGCTAAACTACTGAGGCTAGCTGGGGAACTCTGCTAAACTACTGAGGCTGGATGGGGAACTCTGCTAAACTACTGAGGCTAGCTGGGGAACTCTGCTAAACTACTGAGGCTGGCTGGGGAACTCTGCTAAACTACTGAGGCTAGCTGGGGAACTCTGCTAAACTACTGAGGCTAGCTGGGGAACTCTGCTAAACTACTGAGGCTGGATGGGGAACTCTGCTAAACTACTGAGGCTAGCTGGGGAACTCTGCTAAACTACTGAGGCTGGCTGGGGAACTCTGCTAAACTACTGAGGCTAGCTGGGGAACTCTGCTAAACTACTGAGGCTGGATGGGGAACTCTGCTAAACTACTGAGGCTAGCTGGGGAACTCTGAGTCACAGAGACAGACGGAAGCTCCTTCCTCCCTGTTCTAACATATATGCATGCATACAGCACGCAGGCATGGACACACACACACACACACACACACACACACAATGGCACCTTTAGACAGTCTGTCCCTCACCTTTTAGCTACACACACACACGCACAGTGTTTACCCTCTGTTATCCATCTCTGGTCTGTGCAGGATGACCAGGGGAATGGCTAGTGATAATTCTCTCACCAGGAGCCGTCACAGTGCTGTGATACTAAACAGAAAACAAAAGGAATGTGAGAGGAAACATTAAGAAAAGGTGAAGTCTCAATAGCCCAACCTGCTGGTGGAAATATATTATTGTGTCTGTTATCATAAAAAATGTCTTCAACAGAGACTCATCATTTGAAGTAGCACTATAGTAGGGAAGCCAGAAATGTTTCAGCGGACTGTATTTCATCTTAAATTTGATGCTATCATTCTGTGGTATTGCCTCAGATAACAGCCACGTTACCACTATAATTGTCAAAATAATGGATGTGGTCACTGAAAGCAAACAAAAAAGCAACAACATCTACAGAGCCTGTTAGTATGTCCGGTCAGCTCCCTGTGTGGGCTGGGAAGTGTGTAGCATGTTAGTATGTCTGGTCAGCTCCCTGTGTGGGCTGGGAGGTGTGTAGCATGTTAGTCTTTCCGGTCAGCTCCCTGTGTGGGCAAGTGTGTAGCATGTTAGTATGTCTGGTCAGCTCCCTGTGTGGGCTGGGAAGTGTGTAGCATGTTAGTATGTCTGGTCAGCTCCCTGTGTGGGCTGGGAGGTGTGTAGCATGTTAGTCTGTCCGGTCAGCTCCCTGTGTGGGCTGGGAAGTGTGTAGCATGTTAGTATGTCTGGTCAGCTCCCTGTGTGGGCTGGGAGGTGTGTAGCATGTTAGTCTGTCTGGTCAGCTCCCTGTGTGGGCTGGGAGGTGTGTAGCATGTTAGTCTGTCTGGTCAGCTCCCTGTGTGGGCTGGGAGGTGTGTAGCAAGGTTAGTATGTCTGGTCAGCTCCCTGTGTGGGCTGGGAAGTGTGTAGCATGTTAGTATGTCTGGTCAGCTCCCTGTGTGGGCTGGGAGGTGTGTAGCATGTTAGTCTGTCTGGTCAGCTCCCTGTGTAGGCTGGGAGGTGTGTAGCATGTTAGTATGTCTGGTCAGCTCCCTGTGTGGGCAGGGAGGTGTGTAGCATGTTAGTATGTCTGGTCAGCTCCCTGTGTGGGCTGGGAGGTGTGTAGCATGTTAGTCTGTCTGGTCAGCTCCCTGTGTGGGCTGGGAGGTGTGTAGCATGTTAGTATGTCTGGTCAGCTCCCTGTGTGGGCAGGGAGGTGTGTAGTCAAGCAGAATCCCTGTCCTCTGTCAAATGGATGAACCCACTTAGCAAATTAGCTTCCTTGCCCCTATCTCTCAGGACCCACACACACACACACACACACACACACACACACACAGCGGCCGGGATGGCAAAAGGCCAGGACATGAGAACCTCACCAGGAGGGATAGAAACATGAAGAGGCCTAAGCGGAGAGGGAGGAGAAGAAAGAGAGAGGGATGTGTAGGAGGACAGGGCAGTATGGAGAGACCTGGGTGTAGGAGGACAGGGCAGTATGGAGAGACCTGGGTGTAGGAGGATAGGGCAGTATGGAAAGCCCTGGGTGTAGGAGGGAAGGGCAGAATGGAGAGCCCTGGGTGCAGGAGGACAGGGCAGTATGGAGAGACCTGGGTGTAGGAGGATAGGGCAGTATGGAAAGCCCTGGGTGTAGGAGGATAGGGCAGTATGGAAAGCCCTGGGTGTAGGAGGGAAGGGCAGAATGGAGAGCCCTGGGTGCAGGAGGACAGGGCAGTATGGAGAGCCCTGGGTGCAGGAGGACAGGGCAGTATGGAGAGCCCTGGGTGCAGGAGGACAGGGCAGTATGGAGAGCCCTGGGTGCAGATGCAGAGGACAGGGGTCCCCATGGAAGGACCAGCTGTGGGGCAAAATAGTTCAACACCAGCATCCAGTCTGTCAGTGGGACCCAGGCAGAGCCAGGCAGGGGGCAGGTTCTGGCACGCATCATCTCATTGGGGTCACCTAGCAGCCCGCTATACCCCCTCTGGTTCTTCTGAACATCCATTTGTCCCCTTTCAGGAGAACTCAACTATCCTTTACAGGACCAGACCACAGGATGTTGAAAACAACAACTAAAGGATCATGTGTTGCCAGACTGTGACATCAGGGCTGATCAAATATTTAATAGAAAATCCATATCAACATACAAGTGTGTGTGTGTGTGTGTGTGTGTGTGTGTGTGTGTGTGTGCATTCTAGTGTGTGTGTGTGTGTGTGTGCATTCTAGTGTGTGTGGGTGTGTGTGTGTGTGTGTGTGAGAGAGAGAGAGAGAGAGAGAGAGAGAGAGAGAGAGAGAGAGAGAGAGAGAGAGAGAGAGAGAGAGAGAGATCCCCCAGCCCTGCTGTCCAGACCCCAGCGGCCATAGGGAACACAACAGGGGAGAATGGACGAGGAGGATCAAATTGATTAAGCCCCTCTCTCTTAGGACTGATACGGCGGATTAACCCTGTTAATAAATGTTTCATTTGAAGCCAGATTTAGATCAAATGTGAAAAAGCCAAAAGCCTTCAGCTCGCTTTGGTCATTGGCTTGGGTCCTGGGTTATAATTAGTGTCCAAAATGGCACCGTATTCACTACATAGTACACTACTTTTGACCAGATTGCACTACCTTTGACCAGAGCCCAGGGTCCTGGTCAAAAGTAGAGCACTATTTAGGGAATAGGTTGCCATTTGGGACAGATTACAGTCCCCCTCCCCAGCTGTTGGTTTTATGAACTGTATTATTATGACAGCCACCGCGGATCATCTCACTAACAACTACAGGCCCCTGCACTGCTGCCTACACATCATTAGCCCTCCATCTGTCAGGATACTAACAGGTTTGCACTAACGTGGCCAATCAATGCTCACTTCACTGCATTCCCACTCACCAGGGCCAGAGTCGGAGTAGGGGATACACAGCTCACGCACACGCACATACGCACGCGCACGTGCACGCGCGCGCACACACACACACACACACACACACACACACACACACACACACACACACGCACATACGCACACACAGCACTCTGCAGACATGTACCCAATAGTCAACTGGGGATTACAGAGGATGGAGGGATGGAGAGATGGAGGGATGGAGAGATGGAGGGATGGAGGGATGGAGGGAAGGAGGGATGGAGGGATGGAGGGATGGAGAGGTGGAATGATGGAGGGATGGAGGGATGGAGGGAAGGAGGGATGGAGGGATGGAGGGATGGAGGGATGGAGGGATGGAGAACGTGTGGAAGCAGTGAAGTCACTCACTGCAAGCACTCAGGCAGGCTAACACTCAGGTCAAGTCCGAGGAATGTATGCTTGGCCAGTTGCACAGCACACACACCTACATACTGTATATCAATATACACATTCTGAATGGACAACTCTATGGCAATGTGGACAATGGACTGGTCAAATGGTCTGCCTCTCTGTGTAACCCTATCTGAGGAGGCTGAGGAGGGGGAATACACCAGTGGTTGGGTAATGGGAAGGTCCTTTAGAGAGAATCCCCCAGGTAGGAGGCTAGTCCTGGCCCTGACACGGCTCGTTTGTCACAGTTCAATAACTGTCACTCCAGGGAGCCCCTGTGTGGAGGCTGTGTGTGTCCGTGGACCCGTTGGCCTGGGTAGGAGTTGACTACACAGCTGATTCCCAGTGCTGCCTTGACCCTCCATTAGAGCCCTCACACGGGGTCCAACACGCAGATAGACCTGCTCACACGGAACCTGGTCTGCAGGAATCAGTAGCCATAGCTAATAGGCTGGATAAATGTCAATGCTCCTATTCATGTAGACTGGAAGGAATAAAAACTTTTGAGGATGATGTAAACTCTTAGAAAAAAAAGGTCCTTTGGCTGTCCTCATAGGAGAACCCTTTTTTGGTTCCAGGTAAACTCTTTTGGGTTCCATGTAGAACCATCAGTAGGAAGGGTTCTACCTGCAACCAAAAAAGGGTTCTTCAAAGGGTTCTCGTATGGGGACAGCCAAAGAACCCTTTAAGGTTTGAGATAGCACCTTTTTTTCTAAGACTGTAGAGAAGGGGCAAAGCTCCATCAATAAAACCCTTGAGATTATTTATGGTCTGATGACATTATTGGTAATAAGTGAGTTGATGACAAACAATACAGAGGAGTTGAAAACATTCACTTGCAACTTGCAAGCCCAATACCTCAGGCCTATTGTTTTGTCAGAGTGCTATAATTCTAGTGCTGAACTGTCTGTATTGATTGGAATGCTCTCTGTAACCTGTTTATGTCTCTGGGTAGATAATAGTAACTAGGTGATTCCCCTGCTAAGAGAGAGAAACTTCGGATTTTCACACATTTTATTGACCAGGAGGACAGTGAGAGACTGAGACACCACATAGCCATCCTTTCTCACTCTGAAAATCAATAGACTTTCATGTGTTTGTTCATCCATGTGCTACCATGTCCTCAGTCACACATGCCCAGGGCACAATTTCGACATAAAACTGAGATTTAGGTTTTGGGTTGTTTTTCAGTCTAGTGGGATTTGGTGGACCTATACAGTATTTTATTGTCAGGTAAACACAGCCATGAGGAGCGCAGAAAAGGTCTGTGTCTCCCTCTTGTGGTCATATTGTGAAACATTAATTTATTGTAACCCTAATCTGAATGATGTATGTTTATTTGCACTCGTTTAGAAATTAGAAAAACAATATTCCATAATCTAGTGTATAAATGCAATTTTTTTAAAATATATATGGGGAGCAGTACCTTAATGTGATACTTAGGCCTATACCCATGGGCAAGTGGCGGCACTGAGAACAGTGCCAAAGAAAAATGTACAAAATGTGTAGTTGCCTTACTATGTCCACTCCATGGGATGTCCATTCTGAAGTATGACGTAGTCATCTTGTCATAGGTACGTGCGTAGGCTAACTGTAGGCTAAACCTATTTAGCAAGTTATTGAAAAAAAAATACACACAGATGATCAGAAAATAAATATCTTGGGTCGAACCTCGACATCATTCTGCCTCTTGGTTTACCTCCCGTCCCGTTGATGGCATTTTACCTTCATGGACCTTTTCAAGAACTTGAATATTTAACCACAACACTAGGCTAATATTTATAGTTGTGCTGCTACATTGTTTCAACTTTCAAGGTGGCTCATTGTAACATTAAAAAGTGATGGTTTATGTGTTTCCCTGAGTAAACCACTAGAGGTCAGCTGTTAAAATTCAGTTGGTTGTCTAATGTTACCAGGTGGATATGATGGCTTTTACAAGCAGCAGTTACTTGGAAAGCACGTACTGTGTAGGCATATCAAACGTATTATTAAACATAAATAAAAAACGATATTTATACAGAGATTATTTATCATAAAATTGATCTGTCCATAAAGGCGTTTGTTAAAACATATAATATATTCCCCCATGGCTATTCCTCATGAACAATATAGTCAAGGAATCGGTTATAGGTCTGAAATTCTATATGATCTATTATTCAAATGATAATCAAAACTGTAGTTATCTACATATCTCAGCAAGGGGCTGTGTCTGTGGATTGTGACATAATACGGTGCTTCTTCCTCATTCAAGCCCAATTCAAAGTTGAACAGTGATATTGCAGTTAGAACAGCTGAGGCATTCTGGAGTTGTCCTTCATATATATATATATATATTTATCTCAATAAGGAATCTGTTAAACTTAAGTTGTTTATGTTTTTTGTAAGAGTTGATAAAGAGGATATTAACATTGATCTTTGAGGAAGTACATGTATAACACAGAATGACTCCCTTGCTGTTTAAAGATGCCTTTTGGGTAAGTTCACTCAGTCTGCTACCATTGTCTGTTGATGTGCTGCACTGGTGTGTGTCTTGATCGAATGATATACAGTATATAACTAGATAGGTAGCTGATTAACTGTAATGTATTAATTTAAAATCTTTCTATCCAGAAATATTTGTATTTTGTTGATTCTCAACAATTTACAGACTTGAAAGTGTAGTGAGCCTTTTAAAGAAAACATGTATTAGGTTTCTAAAATATTACAATTGTCTGACAGAATATGACGCCCACAGTAATAACATGCAAATGATATTAGGAACTGAACTGAGTGCTGTGGAAAAGCTGAAAAGGTCTGTGTTCAACTCTTCCTGTTAACCCCTTGGATATGCACTGTAGGTGATTGAACCATTTCCACAATCTAATCTGTTATATTCTGTTTAACTTGTAAGGTATCATAGTATATTGGCACAGGTGTCCCCTGAGGCGTTGGTTGCTATGGCTCTCTTCCTGCTCATGGTGGTTATGGATTTAGCCCTTTTATTGTCCAGCTAGATTTGCATCCAAGGCAACAGTTGATAATCTACCTGTTATCTTCACACATGAGAGAGAACATATTACATTTCTATTATGCGGTGTGCGAGTAAAAGTTGTTCAAAGTAAATATTCTATTGTCCTCTGGCAAGTCCCCTGACCTCTGTTGTCTGTTGTTGTTTGTATGTCCTGTAACAAGTTTTATAACGCACATTTCTGTGAAAACAGAAAATATTATCTTAATATTAATCTTACATTTGTAAATGCTTTCACCAGGCTCATATACCATGTTGTAAAGACACTAGGCCCCTAAACAAGTTCCAAATTCTGTGGAATCTAACTGTTGTGCCACTAAACACCAAGGGAAACCACTTGGCAGTTTGAGTCAAACGTTTATGTTGTAACTATTGTTGTGTAACTATGGATTACAACATCTCTCTCTCTCTCTCTGTAGGGAGCAGATTTCACTAATCATCTAGGTTACGAGGTTCTGATACAGAGACTATGTGATGGCAGGCGGATGTGCAAAGATGTGGAGGAACTGCTGAAGATGAGGTAGGGTTTAAAACTTCCTACAAAACACATGGTCAGCAATGATTGCTCACTGACTCGGAATGTTAATAGGACTCAAAGATTGGTCTGCCTGTCTGCCTGTCTGCCTGCATGCCTGCCTGCCTGCCTGCCTGCCTGTCTGTCTGTCTGTCTGTCTGTCTGTCTGTCTGTCTGTCTGTCTGTCTGTCTGTCTGTCTGTCTGTCTGTCTGTCTGTCTGTCTGTCTGTCTGTCTGTCTGTCTGTCTGTCTGTCTGTCTGTCTGTCTGTCTGTCTGTCTGTCTGTCTGTCTGTCTGTCTGTCTGTCTGTCTGTCTGTCGGTTGACAGGGCCATGGCAGAGGAGAGGTATGGGAAGGACCTGGTGACAATAGCACGTAAAGCTGGGGGGCAGACAGAGATCAGGTAAATGGTTGGTTATGTACATATATAGAGATGATATTGATATGTTGATGCTATGTTTGGAGCAAACTTCCATAATACCTTCTATGCAAAAGTTAGCCAAAATGCAGTCATAACAGATAAAAATAACATTGGGGGGGGCGTTGGCCCAAATCAAATGTAATGTTCGTTCTTTTCTTTAAATAATTTTCCAACCTAGCGTGGCGTGCTCACCACTTGCTTATAACACAGCCACTTCACAGGCAATAGAATAGGTAGTCAATAGAATACTATAGTTGTATTGTTAGAACACAGAATGCTAAATCTTAACTCTATAGAGTCCAATGATAGCATAATAATGATAGAGTCAGGGTTCAGCAGTGGCACACTGCCATTGAGTCACGCATACTGGCCCTCAATCCAGTTTCCTGTTCGCACAGTTAATCTTTGCACCATTGCTAACAAGCCAGTCATTGATATCTAGATACAGTTGGATGCAGTGATTTGGCAGTCTGTGTATGCATACTGTGTTACGCTATGCTACACTACCTGTTATTGATAAATGTATCATTCCTATTTTTTCAGCACTCTGAAAGCCTCCTTTGATCAACTTAAAACACGTAAGTTTATCCTGTCTACTGCATTTCTCCAGAACCAAGCCCAATGACAAAAATAACGGTTTCCTTGACAGAAATCGAAAACATCGGGAATCTGCATATCCAGCTATCCGGAATGTTACGGGAAGAGGTCAAGAAGATGGAAATATTCAGAGAGCGGCAGAAAGAACAGAGGAAAAAGGTTTGACGCGTTATTGAGTGCTTATTTCATTTTGAAAATACATTTAGAAAACCTGTATTTATGAGCTGCTAGAAAATGTCAACCATGTTGTTTGTCCTCGTTCAGTTTGAGGGGATTATGGAGAAAGTTCAGAAGATGAAGGTGTCCTTATACAAGAAGACCATGGAGGTAGGCACACTATTTACTCAGGGAATTACATACATACTTAGTAAATCAGATTAGATAGATAGATAGATAGATAGATAGGTACTTTATTGATCCCCCGGGGGGGAAATTTCATAAAATTAAGTACAGAGGTACTTACACAGAAGGTTATAGAACAGTCTGAAAGACGAAAGTTGTAAGGGACTTTATCCACACACGTAGAAAAAAAGCTATCTAGAACTTAAGGGTGCTTCGGATGTTTTTTTCTAAGAGTGCAGTGTAAGAGTTCATACCCAGAAAAGAGGAAGGCTGACACTACAGCCAGTAGACCTAGCTACCTCTCAGAGAGGGGTGAGCTACCCAAGAGAGAACACACATCAGTGCAATTCTGCAAGAGGAAGAGGCTAGGAAACAGAATATAGACACTCACACACACACCAACCACATACTTTGGCCCTGTTATAGTGGGGAACTGGTAGGATAGCACAGGCCTCGATACTGAAGCATCAATACTGATCTCACCTCTCTCACCTCTCATGAGAGAATGCCAAGAGTGTGCAAAACT
Source organism: Thymallus thymallus (assembly GCA_023634145.1). Taxonomy (NCBI): domain Eukaryota; kingdom Metazoa; phylum Chordata; class Actinopteri; order Salmoniformes; family Salmonidae; genus Thymallus; species Thymallus thymallus. The sequence continues at coordinate 11,269,977 of CM042380.1, read as the reverse complement.
GTCATCAAGGCTATTTGAAGAATCTCAAATATAAAATATATTTTGATTTGTTTAACACTTTTTTGGTTACTACATGATTCCATATGTGTTATGTCATAGTTTTGATGTCTTCACTTTTATTCTACAATGTAAAAAATAGTGCAAATAAAGAAAACCTCTTGAATGCGTAATATTCCAAATGTATGGCCCCCAGTGTACATAAACCTGGGCCTATATCCGTGAGTATCATTACAGTATCACACTGAACACCCTGTATTCTCTATGCAAGCATTTACATACTGAATAAATGAGCTAAATTAGTAGGCTACTCTGTGGTGAGACAAGTGACAAGAGCCAATGGCAGCGTGAGATAAATGGAGCTAAAGCTGTGAAGACTGATCATCCTGTAGAAGAAAATACATCAACCAATCTAGAGAGAAATACATATGAACCTAAATGTTTGCTTGAACTGCTAAGTGAGGACTGAACCATTCACCATGATGACATTCGTGTGTTATTGAATTGATGGTTGCTGACCTGCCAAACACTGCATATTACTGTAACTCTGCCATTCTAACGGTTGCATACAGTTTTACAGAGATCCACCGTTGCATATTGATTGTTGCATAAAACATATGACACCACAGACCACTGTGGCTGCTTCAATGATGATTCCCTGCATGCCTCTACTGTCCATCTCCAGTCTAAGAAGTCCTATGAGCAGAAATGTAAAGAAGCAGATGAGGCAGAGCAGGTTGCTGACAGGAGCGCCACAGCCACAGCCCCCAAGCAGTCTGAGAAGGTAACACCACCTCCCCATACATGGAATTACACACACACAACCACAACACCAAGCCAGTCTGAGAAGGAAACACCACTGCGAACTCTATGTAAAACACCTAGTTATTCTGTGCATTTGGAAAGTTTTCAGACCCCCATTTTGTTACGTTACAGCTTTATTCGAAAATGGATGAAATAAAAAAATCCTCATCAGTCTCTACACATTACCCCATAATGACAAAGTAAAAACTAAAATACTTTATTTACATAAGTATTCAGACCCTTTGCTATGAGCTCTGGTGGATCCTGTTTCCATTCATCATCCTTGAGATGTCAGTGGTATAGTGGAGGAAAACACAAGTAAACCAGTGGTATAGTGGAGGAAAACACAAGAAAACCAGTGGTATAGTGGAGGAAAACACAAGAAAACCAGTGGTATAGTGGTATAGTGGAGGAAAACACAAGTAAACCAGTGGTATAGTGGAGGAAAACACAAGAAAACCAGTGGTATAGTGGAGGAAAACACAAGAAAACCAGTGGTATAGTGGTATAGCGGAGGAAAACACAAGAAAACCAGTGGTATAGTGGTATAGTGGAGGAAAACACAAGAAAACCAGTGGTATAGTGGAGGAAAACACAAGAAAACCAGTGGTATAGTGGAGGAAACACAAGAAAACCAGTGGTATAGCGGAGGAAAACACAAGAAAACCAGTGGTATAGTGGAGGAAAACACAATTCCTGGAATTGAGTTGTCTATTTATTAGAAATGTTTGTTCCCTGTGCTTTCTGAGAATGGAGGTCTGTAGAGAAACAGAGAGTCAGGAGAGTAAAGAGAACACATCCTGATATTTTTTTGTTTAGCAGTCACGTTTTGATTCAGAGCGTAACCAGTTCCTCTACTGCTCGTCTTTCTCAGGCACAACACAAGGCCAAGCAATGCAGACAAGCCGCCACTGAAGCAGGTCTGAACCATACCATACAATATACTGTACTTTTCTTTGTTTGTGATAATATCAATGGATGAATGAATCAATGAATATGTAAATCCATTTTGAATTTATTATAATTGATATGATTATTGAAAAAACATGTATTTATTATTGTAATCCAAGTAAAGAAGACTGCTTAGGATGCAACAAATGTAAAGTATTCCCTAACCTCTATTGTCCTTCACCTGTATAGAGAAACAATACATGTTGAACATAGAGCAGCTGGAGAGAGTTCGTCAGGACTGGGAGGGAACACACAAGAGCACGTGTGAGGTTAGAGCTCTCTGTTACATAGCCACAACTTTTCACATTTCACCCACCCACAACTGTTACTAGACCAACTACGGCCTCACATCTCAGCACACCATGCCCCCTTTCGCTATATGTCTGAGTACGCCTATATTTCTCAGCACAAACCCCCCCCCCCCTCCTTCTGAATCAGCTATTACATTAGCTTGTAAAGTTATTTAGAGTCTGGTTATGCCTGGTTAGCCTCCTTAATGTATGCAGTTGCTTTTGAGCGAGATTGTATATTGAACAAAAATATAAACGCTACATGAAACAATTTAATTGATTTTACGGAGTTACAGTTCATATAAGGAAATCAGTAAATTGAAATAAATTCATTAGAATTTCACATGAGTGGGAATACAAAAATGCATTTGTTGGTCACAGATATCTTCACAGAATTTTTGTGCATTCAAATTGCCATCAATAAAATGCAATTGTGTTCGTTGTCTGTAGCTTATGCCTGCTTATACCATAACCCCACCGCCACCATAAGGCACTCTGTTCACAACGTTGACATCAACGTCATGCTCGCCCACACAACGCCATACACGTGGTCTGAGGTTGAGGCCGGTTGGACATACCGCCAAATTCTCTAAAACGACGTTGGAGGTGGCTTATGGTAGAGAAATGGCAAAAGTTCTGGTGGACATTCCTGCAGTCAGCATGTCAATTGCACGCTCCCTCAAAACTTGATACATCTGTGGCATTGTGTTGTCCCCAGCACAAGGTGCACCTGTGTAATGAACATGCTGCTTAATCAGCTTCTTGATATGCCACACCTGTCAGGTGGATGGATTATCTTAGCAAAGGAGAAGTGCTTACTAACAGGGATGTAAACAGATTTGTGCTCATAATTTGAGAGAAATAAGTGTTTTGTGTGTATGGAACATTTCTGGGATCTTTTATTTCAGCTCACGAAACATGGGACCAACACTTTACGTTGCGTTTATATTTTTGTTCAGTGTGTATAGGGATAGGGTTTGTACGGTATGTGTGTCTCTGCTGTTCCAGGTGTTTCAGCAGCAGGAGGGGGACCGCATCACTATCCTGAGGTGTGCCCTCTGGGACCACTGTAATCACTTCTCTATGCAATGTGTCAAAGGCGACGAGGTGAGCTCAACAATGACCACACTTCAAACAATAAACAAATGGATTATGGAACTACTGTCTATATTTAACTCTATTAGTACCAGTGGTTTATCTGGTGATCAACTGAAATGGATCATATTTGTCGACCCAGTATAATTTTGAATCAATGAAGCCTCTTTGAAGGCTGAGCATTATATATGATAAATCTTTTTTTGGGGGCAGTTTTACGAGGAGGTGAGGAATATTCTGGAGATGTGTGACATCACAGCAGATAACAACTGTTTCATAGAGATGAAGACAACAGGTTCAAGTCCACCAGGTAAGAGCTCACTGAAGACAACAGGTTCAAGTCCACCAGGTAAAAGCTCACTGAAGACAGGAACAGAGCGTGAAGGGCCAGGGGTGCTGTCAACATTGGTGCCAATGGCAAACACTTCTTAGAGTAACTGTAACGGGTTTGTACTGTATGTGTGTCTCTGCTGTTCAAGTGTAACAGTTCCTCTGAATAACATTTGCCATTTGAAATATAATACGCAATACACCCTCTCTTTTGGCTATCAATTATTTTCTGGGGACTGTCTTTCCTCATCTGTCTAGACCCTGTTGTGTTTGAGAACTACTATGAGAGGGAGCCATCGCCAACAGGCGGCAACAACGGCAGTGCCCGCTTCGGAGGGGGAGGGGTCAGGAAAAGGTCAGTTAGCAGAACCTGGGAATCGTAGGGGCAGTTTCCTGAAGACAATCGAGGACTAGGCTTAATTGTGTCCAGGAAACCACCCCATAGTGTTTCTGCAACCTTTATTTAACTAGGCAAGTCAGTTAAGAACAAATTCTTATTTACAATGACGGCCTACCCCGGCCAAACCCGGACGACGCTGGGCCAATTGTGTGCCGCCCTATGGGATTCTCAATCACGGTCGGATGTCTGTAGTGACTGCTGCACCACTCGGGAATAACAGTTGAATGCATAGGAATTAATATATGCCCATTGTATCACTACATTCATATAGCTATATGTCATCAACACATTTATATATATTTAAGAATGTGACATGAAATATATTTTTGCAGGTTCTCCAATCTTCTCCCAGGAAACTCTGGTTCAAAGATGAGTATCAGTGAGGGTTCAACTTCCCAGCCAGCAGTGCTACCTAGTGGTCAAGCAATACCTGAGAGTTCAGATGGCGTGTATGCATCCATACATGGCTTCCAGTCTGCAGCTGCAGCGGCCCTCCCTGCTGTAACAACCGATGAGGATGATGATACCTTCACGGTGTTCTATGACTACTCTGCACAGGTGAAACCTGCACACACGGTTACAGATGTGAAGTTACAGGTGAAACCTGCACACATGGTTACAGGTGAAACCTGCACACACGGTTACAGGTGTCAAGTTACAGATGTAATTACAAAACTCTCTGATGCATCTGACATTATGAAATATCACTATATAACTAGTTGAAATATTAATGGATCATGTTTACATAAGCTTTTCCAATGATCTGTATTATACTGTATGTATGTACTGTATATGAGCCATACAGTAATTCAAAGCCTCATACTTATATTACTAACAATGTGTTCCCTGTGCTCCCAGGACCCAGATGAGCTGTCAGTGTCTAAAGGGGATGTGGTGGTGGTGATAGAACAGAGTGAAGACGGCTGGTGGACGGTGGAGAGAAACGGCCTGGTTGGGCTGGTACCTGGCTCCTACCTGGCCAAAGTATAGACATAGTCACACACACATTAATGCATGGGCACACACACACACACTCATGCACACAGGTTCACACACACATACTCATGCATAATCATACATACATACCGTAGTCTTCAAAACCTTACTATGTGGAGTGCCCTTTCCACTTCTTTTTCAGATTATAATTTGTTCAAGACTTTGGAATAATAGATTCTTCAGCAGTAGAGATGACTCATTGCACTGACTTGGAACGAGTCATGACTGGGTTTTCCCCATTAACTATTGTGCTATGCTGCACCAGAGATAGTCAGTATTTTCTCCCAACAGGCCTACTACATACATACAGTGCTGTGAAAAAGTATTTGCCCCCTTTCAAATTGTTTCTACTTTTGCATATTTTTGATACTGAGCCTTATCAGACCTTCAACCAAAACCTAATATTAGACAAAGGGGACCTGAGTGAACAGATACTACAACAATACATACTTATTAAATTTTTTTCATAAACAAAGTTATGCAACACCCAATGCCCGTCTGAAAATGTAATTGCCCCCTTACACTCAATACCTGGTTAACTGCAATGACTCCAACCAAACACTTCCTGTAGTTGTTGATCAGTCTCTCACGTCGCTGTGGAGGTATGGCCTGATATTCTCCTGTAGAATTCTCTGATACCGACCAGAATTCATGTTTCCTTCTATGAAGGCAAGTCGTCCAGGTCCTGAGGCAGTAAAGCATCCCCAAACCATCACACTACTACCACCATGCTTGACCGTTGGTACAAGGTCCTTACTGTGGAATGCAGTGTTTGGTTTTCACCAGGCATAACAGAACCATGTCATCCAAGAAGTTATACTTTTGACTCATCTGTCCATAGAACATTCTTCCAAGAGTCTTGATCATCCATGTGCTTTTTGACAATTTTTAAGTCAACTTTTTGGATGATATGGGTCCCATTTTTGAAGTTTTGGAATGGCCTAGTCAAAGTCCGGACCTAATCCCAATTGAGATGTTATGGCAGGACTTGAAACGAGCAGTTCAGGCTTGAAAACCCACAAATGTTGCTGAGTTAAAGCTGTTCTGCATGCAAGAGTGGGACAAAATTAATCCAGATCGATGTGAGACTGATCAACAACTACACGAAGCAATTACTTTTTTTTTACACAGGGGAATTGGGTATTGCATAAGTATCATTTTTTATTTGTAAACTCAGGTCCCCTTTATCTAATATTAGGTTTTGGTTGAAGATCTGATAACATTCAGTATCAAACATTTGCAATAATAAAGGAAATCAGAAAGGGGGCAAATACTTTTTTACATCTCAGATACCATACAGTACATAAAACTAGTCAAACTTTAAAATGTATCAACTGTAAATGTGTGTGAGGATAAAATAGCTGCACTGGTCTACACCAACCTGAGAAGTGATCTACAATAGAAAGTAGAAGTGCATCAGAATCAAGACCAACAATTGTACTATATTTGATGTGATATTTGATTCATAAAATATTTAATGTTTAATGTAGTTTCCTTAGTTTGGATACATGGAATAGTGGTGCTATGGTTCATCATTGAACAATAAAACATGTTTTAGTTGAAATGTTGAGGTTTATTTCAATCAAAGTTCTTTCCTCTCCCCAATCTATTTACACGATTTTGTTTCACATTTTCTGCAATGCTGCATGTCTAAATATCAACTTCTGTGTTTGAAACATAATACACAATGACACATAAATACAAAACAGTGACTCCCTCTCAGTCCCAGACCCAATTCTTTGGTGATTTACATCAAATGCCCAGGCAGGGTTGAATCTGAGGTTTCTCCACTTGGATCTTCTCCTCCAAATGCATTTTATAAGGAGGCAAGGAGAGGACAAGGGAATCAAGAAAATACAATTGAGATTCACCCCTTCCCTTTCATACTTGGTATTAGAATGTGTGTGTCAGAAAACACCTACGTATGTACCAACTTGTAATTATTACAAAGCGTTATCTTCCCACGGGTCTTAGGTAACACTGAAAAAGTACTTGTACACTACCTATGAATGGAGAGACTGGAGATGGGTTGACTGACTCACAATTTAGTGGTACACTACAGGGTCCATCTAGAGGCGAAAGAAATGCACACCTGTTTGGGCGAGGTGCTGGCCAGCGGAGTGGAACACTTGAAAAAGAAAAGGAGAGCCGCACACTACAGGGTCCCTCATAGATAAAGGTACTTCTAATATTCACATGATTAAATATTCCTTAAATACCTCCAGAGCACTCGTCATAGTGCAAACTGACACATGAGAAACGATTTCATTCCACATAATGCGTTGAACAGTAGTTCTCCTCTATAAAGAACCCCTAATCATCCCTTATGTGCCCCATAGGGAAAATAAATAGGCTGTATTTCTTAAGCAAAAGGAAAACAACAATATCAATTCGCCATTTAACAACTTTGGCCTTAGGCGTGCCATAGTGGAAAAAAAAAATGTTACAAAGCATGTCCAATAAACAATTATTTTCACAGATCCCCAATCACCAGTGTATACCTAATAGCTATCCTGTGCAAGGTGTGCTTGAGCTTACTACAGCTGAAAACTACAAACTGTGGACTTATTTTCTTTATTCTTATTGGTGGAGCCCTTGGTGCGGGCGGGGCCTCTGTCCTCCTCATGCGTAGGTTGCTCCGGTGACCAGTAGCTCATAGGCCGGGTCGTGACCCCTCCTGCACAGCACCACACAGGCACACAGCATCCCCAGCATCTACGGGCAGATGGAAGAGTACAACAGTATGCATAGTTAGCATTCATCATCCCGGCACACAGAATCAAATTTCATGTGCACTGGCCAGCTACTCAAAGTCTTGACGCAAGAGACTAGAATTTCCAGGAGTCGTGCTCCCAGAACGACAGTAGTGCAGGGTTTCTGTCCCAGCCTTGTGCCGTGCCATGCCATCACACGTGATTCAATTAATTTAAGAGAAGTTGGTGTGTGAAGTGAAGTTCTTCGAATGAAGGAGAACCAGAAGGAGAACCAGAAGAATCATACCTACAAAAAAGGTAGAAAACAATCCAGATCGAGGCCCTCGAGTCTTCATTAACCAGGTACATTAAGCATTAACACCTGCATAATGTTGCCCATGCCTTCAACAGGTTGGGGTTTTAATGCTCTTTATGCCTGGAGAATAAAAGGCTCTCTATATTAAAACCCACTAGAGTGCTTCAACCTCGAGTGTTCTAACACTTTACACCTTTTTGGTGGATATGTTTCTTCCTGATCTCCCCCATCCCAAAGACAGCAGTGACTGTTTGGGATACCTGCAGCATTCTACATTGTTATGGCTCATGAGACTGCATTTGAACATTAATTTCATAATTACTATGCATCCAGTGACGCAACAAGTTATTCTCATATGGAGAAGGGCAGTGACTGGTCAGCAGAACCCATGTTGTGATGTCCACATTAGGTAGTGTTGAAACATTAAAAAAGCGATTTAACACAATCAGGTCAGCTTCTCAGCAGCAGCAGCAGCTTAAGGCCTACTAGACTAGAGACTCTACACTGCAGGAGGACATTACAGCAGCTCTAGTTAACATGCTCCTGATAGACATGGTTCAGATGTTATCACAGAAAGACTCAAATATCATATTGTTATCCGATATATGTGTTTACCTGTATTGCTGCGAACGTCAGAGCAGCCCAAATGACATACATCATGATGTCTTTCAGCTTTTTCACAACAAGAGCTTCACAGCCCTAGAGGAAAAATGACTCATATTAAAAACATGCGCGTGTGTGTGTGTCAGTTTTTTCTTTAGGAAAGAAATGTGCCGGTCGAATGTCAAACCAAATCAAATAGAAACCCATTTGAATGCCGTCATGTGTCAGGTAATGGTTTTCTAGGAGTGCCCACTGACAATTCATTGACATCACATGCAAGTGACTACAATAAATATGCAAGGAGAAATGAGAGCCTACCAAGTGAATGTTGGCTCCTCGCACAATGCATGTCTCCATCTGCCTTGTCAATATCCTCTGTTACACTTTTCTTTCTGTGCCTCCATCCTTGGTACAGTAGCTAGTTATCTAACTAGCTAGCTTGATTTACACAGTTTCCAGCATTTTTAAGCTAACTGACTAGGCATTAGGAAGAGGATGGAAACTAAATTACTTCATCTAAATATTCCTCCTTGGTGGACTTGTATGACATGTCTGTAAATTATATTTTAAATACATTTAACACTTTCAGCCTCACTAGCGCAGTAAACCTTGTGGGCCGATACAATGCTGTAAGTACGCTAGCGAGAGTGCGATCTCAAGACAGATAGGCATAGTAGAGAGATGATACGATTGAAAGACAACCTGAACCAACCTCCATGCATAGCCAACAGGATTTATAATCTATGCCATTTCGCAGATGCTTTTATCCAAAGCGACTTACAGCCATGCATGCATACATTTTATGTTGGTGTGGTCCTGGGAATCACTATCCTGGCATTACAAGCGCCATGATCTACCAACTGAGCTACAAAGACAATATTATAGACAATATTCATTTTCATTCAGATATTTACAGGCTAACGGAAAAACGTTTGTTCTCTTACCTCTGGGTAGAGGTCGCCAGGCCGGCTCATGGTTCCAGTACAGTTGCTGATGTTGGGTTTACAGCAGCTGACTGGAACACTATTGTTTCTGGACTCCTTGAACCAGCGAGTATTCCTCCAGTCAGAGTAGTTGTGGATGCCACAGCAGTGGAGCTATGATGGGGCAGAGGGTGGGAGGAGAGAGAGAGAGAGAGAAAAGGAAAGAGCGAAACAAATTGAGAGAGAGGAGAGAGAGAGAAAAGGGAGAAAGAGGAGAGAGAGAAAAGGAGAGAGAAAAAAGGAGAGAGAGAATTGGACAGCGTTGTTTCTCACCTGTCTCTGCACATAGTCGATGGCACGGCTGGGGGCGTCTGTGTTGGTGCCATTATATTCATCATAGACCTTCTGAATGGAGTGGTTCACCTGATCTTCCACCTGAGTACAAGCAACAACGTCAATTTAATCTGTGTAAGAATTGTCAAATTCATATTAAAATGCTAACTGCATTCCCATTCACCCTTTTCTATTGTTATTGTGCGATTATACACTAGACCAATACTAACCCTTGCTCTGTAGATATAGCCAAGAACCACCACAACAACTTCTGTGACAAACACCAGCAGGAGAATGACAGCAAACTGCAGTGCAAAGAGAACAGATATGATCAGCTCAATATATATAGTCCAAAGAATATAAATTACTTTCAATTGCATTATACAAATTACATTTGTATCCATGTGTTTTTTTTATACTTACAGCTGTTAGTCCGCAGGAGCTTTCCCGTATTGTGGCACAGCATCCAATCAGCCCAATGATAAACAGCAGAGTCCCGACCGCTATTATAATGGACGCTGGGATCAAGGTGTACACATCCTCAAAGAAGTGGTCATAGTCATCATATGTGATGAACACATAGGCTCCAATGTAACACAGAATTCCAGCTGCAGCCTAGAGAGGGGGCAGTGAGAGAGACACACAGAGCAAGAGAAAGATCAGTGGTGTAAAGTACGTAAGTAGAAATACTTTCAAGTACTACTTTTTTTGGGGTATCTGTACTTTACAAGATTTATTTTTGACAACTTTTACTTCACAACATTCCTAAAGAAAATAATGTACTTTTTACTCCATACATTTCCCCTGACACCCAAAAGTACTCTGTATATTTTGAATGCTTAGCAAGACAGAAAAGCGTCCAATTCACGCACTTATCAAGAGAACATTCCTGGTCATCACTACTACCTGATCTGGCGGATTCACTAAACATAAATGCTTGGTTTGTAAATGATGTCTGAGTGTGCCCCTGGCTCTCCATTAACTTTAAAAAAAAGAATGTGGTGCTGTCTGGTTTGCTTAATAGAAGGAATGTGTAATGATTTATATTTTTGATACTTAAGTACATTTTATCAATTACATTTACTTTTGATACTTAAGTATGTTTAAAACCACATACTTCTAGACTTTTACTCAAGTAGTATTTTACTGGGTGATTTTCACTTTTACTTGAGTAATTTTCTATTAACGAATCTTTACTTTTACTCAAGTATGACAATTGGGTACTTTTTCCACCACTGAGAAAGTGTGTCAGGCAATGTAACCTCCAAAGTGTTTCGCTTATCAGCAAGAAAACCCAATATTGTGTCCAGACTGAGACATAACATTGTTTTAACAAATACACACACAAAGCTATGTCGTCACTAGCAGGCAGCTGGTGTGTAGAAAGGGAATCCTCAGTTTCGCTTTCAAATCTGGCACAAAATATACCCTTGCAATAGATTTTCTAAATTAATAGACTTGGAGGACATAAGCCTTTGTGATAAAGGGGAAACTAATAGTATTATTCTGTGTGACTGAAGTTATTTGGAGCGAGTTAAGTAAATACACATTTTAATTTCATTAATAAGACATGTATTTACAATGAAAGATGTAATATGTTATTATTCAAATAGAAACAAAACTACTCTCTGGTACATTTTACATACACAAAAACAAATATAATCCCCAAATGCTATTTATTTTTACTTGAAATCCAATATTTAATAAAATCTCTAGAATTAGTCAATAAAAATAATATTATAATATCTATATATACACACACACACACACAGTGGGTGAAATAAGTATTGAACACGTCACAATTTCTCAGTAAATATATTTCCAAAGGTGCTATTGACATGAGTTTCACCAGATGTTGGTAACAACCCAAGTAATCCATACATACAAAGAAACCAAAACAAATAAGTTCAGAAATTAAGTTATGTGTAATAATGTGAAATGACACAGGGAAAAAGTATTGAACACATGAAGAAAGGGAGGTTCAAAAAGGCATGGAAAGCCAAGACAACAGCTGAAAACTATCAGTAATTAAAAAGCAATCCAGCCCCCTGTGAGTGCAAATTAATATCAGCTGGTTCAGTCCCAAATGATGGCCTACAAAAACAAGGACCAGTTGCACTCTGAGGCGGCTGATGTTGGTGGGATTTGGAGGATGATGGAGGCAACAGGGGAAAGAGCCTCAGATACACAAAGTCCCTTCCACCAGGTGGCTGATGAGATATGTTGGCACGACTGCCATATTGCATCTCCATCTCAAAGCCCTTCCTTGGAAGTGTACTTCGCCAGACTGCCAAGAACCGTGCCCTCATCCAGGCCAAGGTGGCGAGACACGGTAGTGATGACACCATAGGCCTTGTTGCACCAGACAGGATGCTCTTGCCATCATACTTGGGGTCCAACATGTACGCTGCGGCGTATATGGGATTCAGGCAGAAGTCTTCACACTTCTTGATGTATTTCAGAACTGCAGTTTCCTCTGCTTGGAGCAACAGTGAAATGGGCTATGCAGTACGGATTTCTTCTCTTACAACTGCAAGCAGAGACTGAACATCAGACAGGATGGCATTGTCTCCCTCAATCCGTGCAATGGCTACTGCTATAGGTTTCAGGAGTTTCAGGCTGCTTACCACTCTCTCTCAAAATACATAATCCAGGAGGATCCTCTTGGTGGGGCTGTCCATATCAGCAGACTGTGATATGGCCATTTCTTGGAGACTCCTTCACCTCCAGGAGACTGTTGATGACAACACCACCCCAACGGGTGTTGCTGAGCAGCTTCAATGTGATACTCTTATTCTTCTCACTTTGCTTGGTGAGGTAGATTGCTGCTATAACTTGATGACCCTTCACATACATTTGAAGTCGGAAGTGTACATACACTTAGGTTGAAGTCAATAGATTTCAGGTTAACAAACTATAGTTTTGGCAAGTCGGTAAGGACATCTACTTTGTGCATGACACAAGTAATTCTTCCAACAATTGTTTACAGACAGATTATTTCACTTATAATTCAATAAATCACAATTCCAGTGGGTCAGAAGTTTACATACACTAAGTCGACTGTGCCTTTAGAAATTCCAGAAAATTATGTCATGGCTTTAGAAGCTTCTGATAAATTATGTCAATTAGCCTAAGTCAATTGGAGGTGTACCTGTGGATGTATTTCAAGGCCTACCATCAAACTCAGTGCCTCTTTTCTCGACATCATAGGAAAATCAAAAGAAACCAGCCAAGACCTCAGGGAAAAAAATGTAGACCCCCACAAGTCTGGTTCATCCTTGGGAGCAATTTACAAAACGCCTGAAGGTACCACGTTCATCTGTACAAACAATAGTACACAAGTATAAACACCATGGAACCACGCAGCCATCATACCACTCAGGAAGGAGACGCGTTCTGTCTCCTACAGATGAACGTACAGCAAAGGACCTTGTAAAGATGCTGGAGGAAACAGGTACAAAAGTATCTATATCCACAGAAAAACGAGTCCTATATCGACATAACCTGAAAGGCTTGCAAGCCGAAGAACACCATCCTAACCGTGAAGCACGGGGGTGGCAGCATCATGTTGTGGGGGTGCTTTGCTGCAGGAGGGACTGGTGCACTTCACAAAATAGATGGCATCATGAGGAAGGAAAATTATGTGGATATATTGAAGCAAAATCTCAAGACATCAGTCAGGAAGTTAAAGCTTGGTCACAAATGGGTCTTCCAAATGGACAAAGTTGTGGCAAAATGGCTTAAGGACAACAAAGTCAAGGTATTGGAGTGGCCATCACAAAGCCCTGTCCTCAATCCTATAGAACATTTGTGGGCAGAACTGAAAAAGCGTGTGCGATCAAGGAGGCCTACAAACCTGTCAGGAGGAATGGGCCAAAATACACCCAATTTATTGTGGGAAGCTTGTGGAAGGCTACCCAAAACATTTGACCAAAGTTAAACAATTTAAAAGAAATGCTACTAAATACTAATTGAGTGTATGTAAACTTCTGACCCACTGGGAATGTGATGAAAGAAATAAAAGCTGAAATAAATAATTCTCTCTACTGTTATTCTGACATTTCACATTCTTAAAATAAAGTGGTGATCCTAAATGACCTAAAACAGGGATTTTTTACTAGGATTAAATGTCAGGAATTGTGAAAAACTGAGTTTAAATGTATTTGGCTAAGGTGAATGTAAACTTCAGATTTCAACTGTACCTAACCATTTCCTTGGCTCTCTTGTATCCATTGTTTTCAGTGCCATGATGTCATTGAGGAGCAGATTCAATGCATGAGCAGCAGAGCCAATGGGTGTGATGTGAGGGTAGGACTCCTCCACTTTAGACCAAGCAGCCTTCATGTTCTGTCACCAGTGCAAATACCTTCTCTGGTCCAAGGTCATTGATGACTGCCTTCAGCTCATCTGCAATGTAGAGAGAACGGTGTGTCTGTTGTCCCTTGTGTCTGTGCTCTTGTAGAATACTGGTTGAGGGATGGAGATGATGTAGTTAATTATTCCTTGCCCACGAACATTCGACCACCCATCAGAGATGATTGCAAGTCTGCTTTCTCTATGATTTGCTTGACCTTCACTTGAACTCTGTTGAACTCTGCATCCAGCAAATTAGTAGATAAAGCATGTCTGGTTGGAGGGGTGTATGCTGGGTGAAGAACATTCAGAAATGTCTTCCAATACACATTGCCTGTGAGCATTCATCAGCATTTATCGGACTACGTTCCTCCATTGAGTAAAAAAAACTTTGATTCCAGGAGGACCATGAGCTGTTGCTATCGATAAGGTGTCTGATTCATCATTTTCACCTTAAATAGAAGTAGAGGGACTTTGTCAGAGGTTGCTTGTTGTGTGAGCCCTGAGGGAACTTTATGCACTTGGCCAGATGATTCTGCATCTTTGTTGCATTTTTCACATATGATTTGGCACAGTATTTGCAAATGTACACAGCTTTTCATTCTACATTAGCTGCAGTGAAATGTCTCCACACATCAGATAGTGCCCGTGGCATTTTCCTGTAAAGATTAGAAAAAAATTAGTAAAAATAAATAAATAATACAATTCCATGTACAGATAAATAGTTAAGCAGTTAGATTAAACAACTCATTTGTAAGATAGGCCTAAATGTTTTCAAATGAAACATGTATGGAAACAGGTGAATTAACACTCCTCAGTTAGCAGCCTCAAGCAACGTAATACCCAAATGGTAGCAAAAACTAACTAGCAAAAAATTGTTAACAAGTTTGAAATGATTTAAAACACACTTTGCTGTAGGCTACTATTTACAAGTTAACAAAAAATGATGTATGTCATATCAAATATATTCACTCCATCCAGTATTGTAATCAAAACTTACCAGAAAGCATGTAGTCCTTGGCTCAGACAGTGTAGTAGTGTGGGTTCAATAGCATCTCATTAGTGTGCAAGATCTTGAGAATTAGCTGTACATGTGATGGAAGAGTGCACTGCACATGTGATGGAAAAATGCACTGTGCATGCAGAGGGTTGCAATTCCATTGAATTTGGGATAGTTTTACCAAAATATGCCACAAGAACTATAATTGTCTTATGTGTATCCCACAAAAAAGGGTCACTCTAATAAGCTAACTTTTTGATGAATTTAAGCAAAATTACAGGAAAGTTTCCGACCCTTTGCAACCCTACTGGCAATTAATGTGTAGTGATTTTATTTAATTTTTTTTTTTTTAAATGTTATTTTATGTTTCTTTAGGGAAAATGTGTAGTGATGGTCTATGTTTTTTTGTTATTGTATTGGCCATTTTATATTGTGACCAACAACACAACGGGAAAGGTTGTGACCGCCATTGCTAAAAACACAGCGCTAGTAGAAAGATAGTACAACGATTGAAGAAAGATGGATTCGCAAAGCCAGGAGAAACATTTGCAGAAAGACGATGTAGTCCGCCATTGTAATTGTTATGCTTGAAGTTGGCGCACTTATCTGTAAATATAACTGTATATTTACCTGTACAGCTAATTTAACCATGCAAAATATTCACTTACCTGTTCATTTGACTAACCTTACTGCATTTTGCACTACATTTGCATTCTGTATATAGATTTTTCTATTGTGTTATTGACTGTACGTTTGTTTATTTCCCATGTGTAACTCTGTGTTGTTTTTTGTCGCACTGCCTTGCTTTGTCTTGGCCAGGTCACAGTTGCAAATGAGAACTTGTTCTCAACTGACCTACCTGGTTAAATAAAGGTGAAAAAATAATAAATAAAAAAATAAAACATTTAGCCAGTCTGTCTATTAAGTAAACTATTATTACCCTCGCTCATATCATATGCATTTTTAGCTACTGAAGTATTTCTCTGCCATCGACCTGTATAGTATAGTTAAGCATCCAACATCCACCAATGTATAGTGTACATATTCAGCCAACCACCCATACTATGCAATGTCTTTTTATAGCTTTTTTTTTGCACTCCAGATATCTTGTATTTCTATACTTTTTCATACTGCCGCTCTATGTATCATGTACCGTGTATCTGTCTTTTGTGTACTTTCGTTGTGGCATTTTGCACCTGCCCTGTGTTTTGTTGTTGTAGCTGCTTGACAAAGAAATTTCCCCCTCGGGGATCAATAAAGTACCTACCTATCTATCTATCTATCAAGCGTTTCTGTGAAAGCTAAGACTTACGGCGACGTACACAATGACGTAACGACGTCGTTCGCTGGGCTCTCTAGTCAGTGGAAAAACAAACAGGTTCTGAGAAGGTTCGCAAGTTGAACCAACTTTGAACTAGCACCAGTTCTTTTTTGTTGGAAACGAGGTAAACAGTGATCCGTTTTCTGCTAAACTTACTGGCACAAACGACAGTCGTGCATAAAGTCTTACCCACCGTTATGCAGTATTTTATTGAATCTAATTGTTTGTTATCTCGCTGGTTTCCATGCAACAAATTGCAGAACTACACCGTCGGACGGTTAGCTAGCTCAAAGCTAACAACAATGGCAAATCAAATGCCTGTACGGCATTAAATTAGTCAGCAGATCCCTGTCCAGGCATTTAAATTAGCCAGCAGATCCCTGTCCAGGCATTTAAATTAGACAGCAGATCCCTGTCCAGGCATTTAAATTAGCCAGCAGATCCCTGTCCAGGCATTTAAATTAGCCAGCAGATCCCTGTCCAGGCATTTAAATTAGCCAGCAGATCCCTGTCCAGGCATTTAAATTAGCCAGCAGATCCCTGTCCAGGCATTTAAATTAGCCAGCAGATCCCTGTCCAGGCATTTAAATTAGCCAGCAGATCCCTGTCCAGGCATTTAAATTAGCCAGCAGATCCCTGTCCAGGCATTTAAATTAGCCAGCAGATCCCTGTCCAGGCATTTAAATTAGCCAGCAGATCCCTGTCCAGGCATTTAAATTAGCCAGCAGATCCCTGTCCAGGCATTTAAATTAGCCAGCAGATCCCTGTCCAGGCATTTAAATTAGCCAGCAGATCCCTGTCCAGGCATTTAAATTAGCCAGCAGATCCCTGTCCAGGCATTTAAATTAGCCAGCAGATCCCTGTCCAGGCATTTAAATTAGCCAGCAGATCCCTGTCCAGGCATTTAAATTAGCCAGCAGATCCCTGTCCAGGCATTTAAATTAGCCAGCAGATCCCTGTCCAGGCATTTAAATTAGCCAGCAGATCCCTGTCCAGGCATTTAAATTAGCCAGCAGATCCCTGTCCAGGCATTTAAATTAGCCAGCAGATCCCTGTCCAGGCATTTAAATTAGCCAGCAGATCCCTGTCCAGGCATTTAAATTAGCCAGCAGATCCCTGTCCAGGCATTTAAATTAGCCAGCAGATCCCTGTCCGGCATTTAAATTAGCCAGCAGATCCCTGTCCAGGCATTTAAATTAGCCAGCAGATCCCTGTCCAGGCATTTAAATTAGCCAGCAGATCCCTGTCCAGGCATTTAAATTAGCCAGCAGATCCCTGTCCAGGCATTTAAATTAGCCAGCAGATCCCTGTCCAGGCATTTAAATTAGCCAGCAGATCCCTGTCCAGGCATTTAAATTAGCCAGCAGATCCCTGTCCAGGCATTTAAATTAGCCAGCAGATCCCTGTCCAGGCATTTAAATTAGCCAGCAGATCCCTGTCCAGGCATTTAAATTAGCCAGCAGATCCCTGTCCAGGCATTTAAATTAGCCAGCAGATCCCTGTCCAGGCATTTAAATTAGCCAGCAGATCCCTGTCCAGGCAGATCCCTGTCCAGGCAAATTAGCCAGCAGATCCCTGTCCGGCATTTAAATTAGCCAGCAGATCCCTGTCCGGCATTTAAATTAGCCAGCAGATCCCTGTCCGGCATTTAAATTAGCCAGCAGATCCCTGTCCGGCATTTAAATTTGACAGCAGATCCCTGTCCGGCATTAAATTAACCAGCAGATCCGACACGCTTGCTTACACTTACAACTGCACTAGTGTCTGACAACATCCTGTGTATATTAAGATACCGCAGAGGCAGCGCGAAATGTACCTCAATCCAGGGATGAGAAATGTATTGTACTCCGAAATGTCCTATTATCCCAACTGTTACACCGAGAAGATTGAATGACTGTTCGTTTTAAGTAAACTGCCGTTTTCCTCCTCGCGTTAGCTAGCAGTAGCAACAGCAGCCATTTCTGGAAAGTGTCTTAATTTACACAAGAATACTGTCCGGCCCTTGTGATCTCCTGGCTACCTGTCCATGTTCTACCAGTTTTCTTGCAATAACAGCCAAGCATACATTTTTTTTAAATGTATATTTTAATAAAGAACACTAGACAAGATGGCGGTAAAGCACCACATGTTCACTTTGTAGATAATTAAAGTGAGCTAGCGAACATTAGCAGACGCCTCCCTTTGCTGCAGCTAACGTTAGCAATTTCTGTTGCGTACTGTAAAGTAGTCCCAATCTTGACTACCTAGCATTAAATACATGTTTTGAAACAAGTTATATCTTACCCAGAATATTAGATTCAGAAAGACCAGGACGGTTTTTGATGAAGTAATGCCACACTGGCCCATGGTTGCGCAGGAATCCAAATATGTTACTGTAATTACGGATGGATCATGGATGTTGTTATGATAATAAAATGGCTGTCCTGCCCGTTCTTATTATACCCCACTATCCGGATTATTCTATCAAATCGACAAAGGAGCGGATATGTCACGTGTCCAGATGAGATCATCAAAACAACCAGACGGTAAACTTCTTCTTTGGGGGGGTTTATCGGCTGTTGGCATCCAACGCTATGGTACATTACTGCCATCTACGGTACTGGAGTGTGGGCCAGAGAGGGAGGAACTAAATCCTACCTGCCATCTCTGTTTCTCTTAAAAAATATAATCTATTAGACTGTATCTAATGATGTTCTACTTACTTAGTATGCTCTTTAAACTCAATTCCCCTTCTCCCTCATACTGGATCTCAGTCTCTCTCTTTCCCTTTCATACGGCCCTCACTGTATCAGCATGTGGGCAACTGTCTGTTTCTTGGCAACCTTCCTGTTGGATGTTGTCTTGTACAATCGTCTGTGTCCCACCCATAGACTTGTAAAGATGGCCTCCTCTCTTCTCTTTTCCTGCCACCTTCCTCAACTTTCCTCTGTACTTGGAATAGATGCCTGCCCTTACTGTCTCTGTTCCACTACTCCTGGAATAGATGCCTGCCCTTACTGTCTCTGTTCCACTACTCCTGGAATAGATGCCTGCCCTTACTGTCTCTGTTCCGCTACTCCTGGAATAGATGCCTGCCCTTACTGTCTCTGTTCCACTGCTCCTGGAATAGATGCCTGCCCTTACTGTCTCTGTTCCACTACTCCTGGAATAGATGCCTGCCCTTACTGTCTCTGTTCCACTGCTCCTGGAATAGATGCCTGCCCTTACTGTCTCTGTTCCACTACTCCTGGAATAGATGCCTGCCCTTACTGTCTCTGTTCCACTGCTCCTAGAATAGATGCCTGCCCTTACTGTCTCTGTTCCACTACTTCTGGAATAGATGCCTGCCCTAACTGTCTCTGTTCCACTGCTCCTGGAATAGATGCCTGCCCTTACTGTCTCTGTTCCACTACTCCTGGAATAGATGCCTGCCCTTACTGTCTCTGTTCCACTACTCCTGGAATAGATGCCTGCCCTTACTGTCTCTGTTCCACTGCTCCTGGAATAGATGCCTGCCCTTACTGTCTCTGTTCCACTACTCCTGGAATAGATGCCTGCCCTTACTGTCTCTGTTCCACTACTCCTGCTAACTCTATTTTTTTTTAACATTTATTTAACTAGGCAAGTCAGTTAAGAACAAATTCTTATTTACAATGACGGCCTACCTACAGGGACAGCCATAGTAGTATGGCGCCCCTGGAGCAAATTAGATTTAAGTGCCTTGCTCAAGGACACGTCGACAGGTTTTCACCTTGTCAGCTCAGGGATTTGATCCCCGAGCCGACAAGGTGAAAACCTGTCGATGCACCACCACTGTCCAAATCAGGCCTTATGCCTCTGCCTTGCTCATTGAAACTTCAACGTCCACCTCCCCACTACTAAGGGCCTGTTTAGCCAGTATTTCAGCTACCTCGTTCTCCTTCCTCCCCACATTGGCTGGGGCCCAAGTAAATCTTGTCTATATACCCATCTGTCAAACCCTGCCATGGTTTTGTAGTACCTCATAATGCAGGTATTGTCTGCTACGTGAGCTAAAGGACTGCTGACTCATCAACACTGCACATGAGTCAGAGCAAATAACTATTCTGTCTGACATGACATCCTCCATCCACCGCAAGGCCAACAGTACAACAGTGCAACAGTACAACAGTGCTAAACTCCCTCCATACAGTTCCATCTCCCTTGCCTTGGTATTATCCAAATCAAATTTGATTGGTCACATACACATATTTAGCAGATGTTATTGCGGGTGAAGCGAAATGCTTATGTTCCTAGCTCCAATAGTGCAGTAGTATCTAACAATGTACAACAATACACAAAATTAAAATAATGCCCCACTATATATTCTGAGTCCTAGTGCCTGTATGACATCTAGTCTTTCCAGTGAGGTCCGGGCTGCAGAACCATACGGTCATAGTCAGATTGAATCAATGCAACATACACGGCGCTCAGTGAGGAATTCCCAGCCCCCCATTCAATCCCTGTCAAACAGTGCATCAAATTTAGTACCTTCTTACACTTTCCCACCACTCTCCCAATGTGTTCTGCTCAGGTCAGACTAGTGTCAAAGTACACCCCAAGGAACCTGAAGACCTCCAGACTCTCTAATTCTCTCCCGTACAACCTCAGGTGTACCTAATCTCCAACCTTCCTCCTGGTAAAGAACACTGTCTGAGTTTTCTCTACAGAGAACCTGAATCCCCACATTATTGCCAACCTCACTACCTCATCAATTGCTTTCCTGACTATGTATGGTACATGTATTCCCTTCTCCATAAGGCCCCATCATCTGCAAATAGCGACCTCCCAATATCCAGCAGTACCTGCAGACAGTAAACTGTAACATTATTAAGTGATACAATGTATAACTTGTTTTATTAAACTAGATTACAGATTAGTCTAAATTAAATCCAACATGCCTTGTAGCTTTTCATTATCAAAAATATATCAATCAATGACACACACACACACGCACGCACACACGCACGCACGCACACACACACACACACACACACACACACACACACACACACACACACACACACACACACACACACACACACACACACACACACACACACACACACACACAGTACATAGTACACAGTACACAGTACATAGTACAGCTACCATGAAGGAGGGTTTAAAAAAGGATAGAGAAAAGCAGTAAAGGATTCGAAAAACTTAGACAGGAAAATTATCATTCATACCAGAAGGTGGCAGTATGCCCCCTCAATTTTTAGCTTTGCCTTGCATCAATTTATGTAAAATATTAGACAAAATATTGATGCGAGGATTATGTGTTTCTCGAAGCACGCAGATCCCAGTGTGTTCCCAATGTCTTTCTCAGATCCACTGGGGTGGGTGTGTTGATTATATTAAAACAGTTAAACCCACATACCGGTATGGGTCTCGCGAGTTTGCATAATGTGGTAACAGAGCTAACTATTGCCAGAACTTGCACTTTTCTAACTTGTCTTTAACTTTAGAAGGGAATATTAATTACCTCTACCTGACAGCCAACATCAAGGGTTTGAAATAAAACAGATTGAATACCTACATTATCTCTGAGGTTGTGGGCTGTAGCCCTTGCCTAAAGCCATTACTTTATTGAGCTATTAAATGCCACCTAGATCCGTCTATCTGTCAGCCATAGGTATTATAAGCTGGGAGCAAAATGCAATTTTGCATCATGATAACAATCTCTATGGCTAACTTTCATCAAGAGTTTCCTTCGTATTAAGAGCAAACGTATATTTTTTCCCATTTCTTCCCATGACCTAACTAACAAGATTAACTGTTAGTGTTTCATGTCCAGGAATATGCTATAATCTTTGTTTTTCAAACATACATTTGGGAGCACATACAGGATATCTATATGAATGTGATATCTGTGTCACTATCAAGCGATGTAAGGACATAGTTTGCTTTCTTCATAAAAAAGCTGTCCACCCAATCAACATTAGTACATTAATGAAAGCAAATTACTGCTTCCTCGGCTGTCTTCCTCTGCTGTCTGTTGCCCTCCTCATCATTAATCTGGTTAATATCCTATCAGCCTCCAGCTAGACATGTCAGCAGATGTGTATGTGACTGTCAAAGGAGACAGATCACTGTGTATCTTCTACCACACAAGGGAGGCAAAGCTGGAATTTGTGTAATGGAGTGAGTGGGAAGAAAGGAAAGGCCATTGAGATGATACATTCAATCTCTCTTCCCCAAGGAGAGAAGGAGCATATGTCAGTGGAGATCTAGTGTTGGGGGCCAGCGGGCTGGACTAGCACGTCATACTCTAACTGGGGATGCCAGCAATGAAAATATTGCACTCATGCACTTCTTAGGGCTCAGGCTCACCAATAGCGTTTGCTGACCGAGAGTATTTAACACCTCTGAACGTAATTTGCGAACGCAGTGCGCCCCGATTTTTTTTATGACCGCTTGAACAATTTCGTCAGTCAGACGTCCTCAGCGGGTGGTCAAAACACAGCGCGCGGAACGATCCGCAGACGAATCCTAGATGCACATTCGGCGCAATGTGTGCGAGCCATTTGTCCCGGAAAGACAATTACATTTCAATTCAATCACGAAATACAATTAAGACTGATATGATGTGCTGCTACACTGTAGCCTATAAATGGGTGGTTGTTGCCTCATCTGAACATTCAAACTATGTTTATTGTTTGTTTATTTATTTACTGTAAATGTATCTACAAATTACATCAGGATGATTTAGCATATAATTCTAAGGAGATGCATGCACATAGGCTAGTTGAGGGGCAATTGATTAAAGCCAAATTCAATATCGCTGAATGAATTCTGTGTATGAGAATGTATTCCTCCTCCTACTCCATACAGATGGTGTATCTGGGAGCTATGCACGGCTAATAATAATAATAACCCTAATGAACACATGTTACCATGCATAATATGGTAATGTTCATGTGTACCCTACATGTACACTACCAGTCAAAAGTTTTAGAACACCTACTCATTCACAGTTGTTTCTATATTTTTAATATTCTCTACATTGTAGAATAATAGTGAAAACATCAAAACTATGAAATAACACATATGTAATCATCTAGTAACTAAAAAAGTGTTAAACAAATACAAATATATTTTATATTTGAGATTCTTCAAATAGCCACCCTTAGCCTTGATGACAGCTTTGCACACTCTTGGCATTCTCTCAATCAGCTTCATGAGGTACTGTAGTCACCTGGAATGCATTTCAACTAAAAGGTGTGCCTTCTTAAAAGTTAATTTATGGAATTGCTTTCCTTCTTAATGCATTCGAGCCAATCAGTTGTGTTGTGACAAGGTAGGAGTGGTGTACAGAAGATAGCCCTATTAGGTAAAAGACCAAGTTCATATTATGTCAAGAACAGCTCAAATAAGCAAAGAGAAACGACAGTCCATCATTACTTTAAGACATGAAGGTCAGTCAATCCGGAAAACTTCAAGAACTTTGAAGAATGTAGAAAATAGTAAAAATAAAGAAAAACCCTTGAATGAGTAGGTGTTCTAAAACTTTTGGCCGGTAGTGTATGTAATATATTATGTATACTTGTGTGTCATATAATTAAGAAATAAGGCCTGAGAATATGTGGTATTTGGCCAATATACCATGGCTAAGGGATGTTCTTATGCACGACGCAATGCGGAGTGCCTGGATAAAGCATTAGCGGTGGTATATTTGCCATAAACTACAAATTCAAAGTATTTATGTTTTGTCGAACCCGTAGTATACGGTCTGATATACCACAGCTGTCATCCAATCAGCATTCAGGGCTCGAACCACCAAGTTTATAAACAGTAATAACAACTGGAAACTTTAATCAGAAAACATTTAAAGAGCCACAATCATAAATCAACCCAATGAGACAACAATGTGAGAGGAGGTGGTAGTGTATTAGAACTACACAGCTGTAAGTAATCAAGACCCAGAGTGACAAAATATTTACATTCATACTGTGTAAAGAAAACACAAGGGCAATATCTAATACACTTAATTGAAAAACATCCTAATCTAATCAATCATCTATACTCTATTACACTCTATTAGGGGGCTAATAGAGTGCTTTAGACTGCAGCAGTCTAAAGCACTGCATCTCAGTGCTAGAGGTGTCACTACAGACACCCTGGTTCGATTCCAGGCTGTATCACAATCCGGCTGTGATTGGGAGTCCCATAGTGCGGTGCACAATTGGCCCAGCGTTGTCTGGGTTTGGCTGTGGTAGGCCGTCATTGTAAATAAAAATGTGTTCTTAGCTGACTTGCCTAGTTAAATAAATAAAAATAAAAATTATACCGAGACCTCTATTGACTGGATTGTAGGAATGCTTTTCAGACATTGGGTAATGAGGATATGGCATTTATCTGTTAGGCACCTTTCTGGGCGTGCGAGGTCACCTAACATAATGATAAAATAATGAAGAGGTCCAATAACAGACAGTACAGACCAGGGTTGGGGTCAATTCCAGTCAGTTCAGGAAGTACCGATTCGAATGCTTTTCAATTACAAACATATGGAATTTAAATTTGGTTTACTTTCTGAATTTACTGGAATTTAAATGGAACTGACCCCAACCCTGGTAGAGAGCAGTGGAGAACCACCGAATACAGAGGCAAAACAATAGAACATCAGACATGAGGGAGGAGTCAGACAGGTGAGGACACAAAGACATCAGAGAGAATGTCACTGGGTTATTTAAATGGGATCCTAAACAGGTGTGTTCTCAGCTATGTTTTTGAGCGTGAACAGAAAGTCTGAAGTGGGTCTGAACTGATGTGGCTGATGTGTGGTGGGAGTGAGGAGACCCTGGGTGCAGACCTTATTGAATGCACAAGCACCCATAGTATGAGACGGGGGATTGTGGCTATTGTCTACCATTTCTTCCTAACATCTACATGTATTAGATGTTGTGTACAGTAAATGTCCATAAAATGACTTAAACCCCACACTGTCAGTTTCCAGGCACCTGGACAGACTCCTCTTTCTTAAATCCCAAATTGTCAGATCCTGACTGAGGCCAGGTCTCTGGCTCCCTCTAGTGGCAGCTGTAGGGCCACAGTCAGGACCTGACAAGAGACCTGGGAGTTTTCTGTTCAATTTATTCAATCCCCAATTAGAGGCAGCTGTCTCGAGTTGTCTCTAATTGGGGATCCTATTTATGTTAATTGTTTCCACCATAGGGTGTGGATTCTTGTGTGTGCTTGTATATTACCAGTCACCAGTTCACAGTGTTCTCTTGCGTTTTCTTGTTTTGTAATCTTAGTGTGTTAATAAATATGTTTGCACGCACCTCTCGCTCTGCGCCTCATTCCCTTCCCATGCATCGTGA
This sequence comes from Thymallus thymallus, assembly GCA_023634145.1. Lineage (NCBI taxonomy): Eukaryota > Metazoa > Chordata > Actinopteri > Salmoniformes > Salmonidae > Thymallus > Thymallus thymallus. Next base: position 11,244,249 of record CM042380.1, on the reverse strand, counting down.
CACAAATGTACAGTATATACATTGAGTCAGCCTTCATATGCACAGTGTAAGCCCTGTTTGTTTGTGAGTCATGTATGTGTTACCAAAGTTGAATGTATTACACGTTAACAGGGCTCAATGGCCACATACTAGTAAATGTTTCATTATTGGCGTATAGAGTTTCAGTCAAGTAAGCTACACAGAACAAATAACAGCTTGGAAAAATTAGATATCCTGCCGACAGGAACTGTCATGACTGGCGGAACACATTGGTAAGAGTAATTGAAATACTGTTGGCTAATGTTATTAGTTCAGTTTATACAGTGGATTGCCTCAGGGAAATAAAGGTGAAATGCATTACATTGCTATTATTAAATAACTTAATTGGTCTTATGAAGTGCCTGTTGATATCATGCCGGTAATTTCACATTGTGGAGTGATTATTATGATGTTATGCTGCCTTCCCCTTAGTTTTTGGTCTATGTGTGTAGGCTATGATGGAACGATCATTATTTTTGTCAGTAAAACTATAGGATTCCTTTATTACAATTCCCTGGAGTATACAGGACATACACTCCGCAACCATGAAAAATTGTTCATACCTCAAGTACGAAAACCTTAACTTTTCCTTGTATGGTAAATGTAAAAAAAATTACAAATAATTGGTTTTATTGAATATAAATAATTGTTTATCAACAACACAATGCAAACACACATGTACATTTGATTCACCCCTCATTTTGGATCCAGTGACATTGCAAATGGCATTTTGGTAAACTGTAAACTGAACAGACATGTTACAATCATGTTAAAGCATATGAGATTTGATTTCCTTATTGACCAAAACAATTATAGACATTGACTGGATGACTTCTGCTTGGTTATAAGGAACAATATGATAGACCTCTGCATCACTTTCTTTTGTTTTGAATGTAGCTCTCTAATATCTTCATAAATCCAGTATCCTATGGGATATTAAGAGAATGCCATTAAATAATGCATTAGACATGTCTTTTCTACTGCACAGTTAAATCTCTTGTTAGACCGGTTGAGGCTCACCTGGTTAAGATAATGTCATTAAACAATGCATTTTCGACACAAGATAGTCTCATTTTAAAGTGTACAGATACATCCACTATGACTATGGTCATATACAGGTTGGTGTTGTTGATAGTTCACCTGGTTTTTAGAGGGGTTCTCTGTGTTCTCTCTGAGCTGGGCTTGCAACGCGACCCTCAGCACATCTTGGAAGAGATTTCCCATCCCGTTCTGCTCCGAACTCAAGGCGACCTCGAACGCATCCGCAGACTGCCCATCGGGAGACTGGAGCAGAGTGCTATCCATGACACTTTTCTTGCCCATAAAATGACCTTGGAAGTAAGAGAAAATCATATTTTGGTACGTGTAATTTGATTTTGAAATTAAATATTTCCTAACATGTTGAAAGTCTATATTTTGAAAGAGTAAATGTAGATTTCTTTTATAAGAGCTAGACTTAATACATTGTTGTAATTAGGAATAAAAAATATATAGAATTGCCAGATTTTCCTTTCACCATTGTATGCTGTGTTGTGGATGAGATGCCTTACCTGTCGCCCAAAGATTCCCTCTTTGATTAACTTTAATTTTCGCAACTTTATTTCCAATTTCGGTTAAATCAAAACTTACTGAAGTGGTTACAGAAATGTAAGAAAAAAGCACTAGGTATGTAAAACTACCAAATTGGCAAACGTTGTTAAAATAAAATCCGGACATCTCTACGGAAGAAGTAGGCTATAGATCTCTCCTGGACTCAAAATTTCCAAGTGGGAATAGAAGCGCAGTTATTCGTGACAGACTTTCAAACCCAGTCCGATGCTGCATTTATACCATGCTGATCTGGGTGGGCTCTCTTGCGTAACACCGACACGGTCAGGGGAATTTTATGCAGAGCAATTCACAAGCATGGTTGGTGACCCAACCCAAGATGCCAGTCATTCTCACAGTTTAAATTGGCCACAACGTAATGATTCATTCGTGCATAATCTTTAAAACTATAAATAATATTTGCTGCGTAAATTACGGGTGATTAGCTCGAACAATAGGTCGTTTAAGCAAAGCCTATCAGTGTCAACAGCAATGATTTCATAATGAATTAGTCCATAGTAAACTCAATTAAGGGCACTGCAGGGGGAATATTCCAATATGTTTAGTTTTAGAAGACTATAATCCATAGATGAATAGGCGTATTATGGAGAACTCTGAAGTGGTTGATCATATTACATATGGATATATCATTGGACTAGTAAAGGCCCAGTGCACTACTTTTTTGATAGAACCAAAAAAACTTATTCAAAAAAATAAACAACATGGGTGGGCTCTGTTTGTTTTACTATTCAAGTTTTTCTGGGGGTGCTGCAGCAGCTCTTCTAGTATATACTGTATATGCATTATCAACAGAGACATCGGAATTGGCCCCTTGAAATAAATGTATATTTTAGGAGAAATGATTGGAGGTGTAAATTAGGTCCATTATCAGCTCTGCCCACAATAGATCCTTTCAGATTTCCTTACACCATGCATGCATGGCAGGAAATTCAGGCCAACACATTGTATGCATCACAAATTGCACCCTATTCCCTACATTCTGCACTACTTTTGACCAGAGCACTATGGGCTATGTAGGGAATAGGGTGCAATTTGTGATGCATACAATGTGTTGGCCTGAATTTCCTGCCATGCATGCATGGTGTAAGGAAATCTGAAAGGATCTGTAGGTATTCCCTACATTCTGCACTACTTTTGACCAGAGCACTATGGGCTATGTAGGGAATAGGGTGCCATTTGGGATGCAAACATTATTTCCTGCCAAGTCCCAGGGTCCAAATGAGTAAGCTGACATTTGGCTGTCAGTTGTGGCACACGGGCAGTCGTGGTCACTGGACCGTCGGTCTAAGTCCTGCGGACCTCAGCCTCCGGTCTTAGGACAGGAGGTCTAGGACCCCAAATAGCACCCTATTCCCTATGTAGTGCACTACTTTGGACCAGTGCCCTTAGTGCTCTGATCAAAAGTAGTGTACTATGGAATTGGGTGCCCTTTGAGATGCAGAAGAGGACTTGCTGATTATCACCCCAGAATTAGAGCTGTTGAGACAGTGTCCATTTTGACACTTCAGGGTGCTAACTGGCTAACTGGGAAGTAAAGTTAGGGAACTAGGCCTACTGCTTGGTATTGTCCCCTGTCTAACCTTTGACATCCAAGACTCCAGTCACACTGTTCTTTTATTTAGCCTGGGTGCCGTGAGTTTGTGTGACAGAAATTATGATATTATGAATAGACTATTGAGACAACCAAGTGTATTGATGAAGGCTTTTGATGCAAGAGAGACAAAGTACTTTCAGACATTTGGGGCAGTTTCTCAGGGCACAGATTAAGGCTAGTCCTGGGATAAAAGCATGGACAATGTACAATATCCATTAAATCAAATCAAATTGTATTTGTCACATGCGCCGAATACAACAGGTGAGGACTTAACCTGAAATGCTTACTTACGAGCCATTTTCAACACAAAATGAATTAAAATTGCTTTTTAGTCCAGGACTAAACTTAATCTGTGACCGGGAAACTGCCCCTTAATAAATTAAATGACCTTGACAAGGACAATACTTGATCGAGCTGGACGCGACTTGGATGGAAGCCATGAACTTGAAGCTCACTGATCAGAGGTTATTTAATCTTAAAGTGCCTGATCTGTGAAGTACCTAAAGACTGAGTCAATGCAGGTAATTCCCTAGAGACCTGGAAAGTGTTGGTGTCCCCTAAACATATCTGATTAACCCTTTGATGGGGATTAGTCTATGTTGGAGGGATTTCCAGTATTCTATATAGAGACTTATAGGATTCACCATTAGATAAATTAAAAACTGTATAAGCAACCAGGGCCACATCTAGACTGCATGCCCTCTTAAGATTGTCTGAATGTGAAGTAGAACACATTGCGGTCACTGCTGTGCTTTAAAATGACTGGTCTACCACCATCAACCCTTCTATCACTCTATAATAGCAACATCCTCCAGAAATGCAAGATGATTTTAAGACTGTAACCACCCACTGTTATTAGAATTTTAACTCATACCATCAGGGAAACTGTAAAGGTGCATCAAATGAAGACTGTGAGCAAAATCTGCCTTAAGATCTGTTAATAAAAAATGTATAAAATATGGTTGTATTTATTGTGTTATTGTATAACAATTCTAACTGTGTGGGAGGAATACTGTTTGGCTGCGTCTCAAGAATATTTGGATGCTGTACAGTGTTTATTGAATAAGGCCCTGTGTCAGGTTGTGTTCCAAAGCTTAATGCTTGATTTGAAGAGGCAGTAAGAATTCAACCCCTTTGTTATGGCAAGCCTAAATAAATTCAGGAGTAAAACTTTGCTTAACAAGTCACATAATAAGTTGCATAGACTCACTCTGTGTGTAATAATAGGGTTTAACATGAATTGTTTATCTGTAAGGTTCCTCAGTCGTGCAGTGAATTTCAAACACAGATTTAACTACAAAGACCAGGGAGGTTTTCCAATGCCTGTGATAGGAAAAAACTGAGAATGGATCAACAACATTGTAGTTACTCCTCAATACCAACCTAAATTACAGAGTGAAAAGAACGCAGCCTGTACAGAATAAAAAAAAAATCCCAAAACATTCATCCTAAAATAAAACAGCAAAAACTGTGGTAATTAAATTAATTGTATGTCCTGAATACAAAGTGTTCTGTTGTAAGGGAAAATCAAACACAATACATCACTGAGTACTCTTCATATTTTCAAGCATTTTTTATTTTTTTTATTTCACCTTTATTTAACCAGGTAGGCCAGTTGAGAACAAGTTCTCATTTACAACTGCGACCTGGCCAAGACAAAGCAAAGCAGTGCGACAAAAAACAACACAGAGTTACACATGAGAATAAACAAACATACAGTCAATAACACAATAGAAAATCTATATACAGAGTGCAAAATGTAGTGCAAAATGCAGTAAGGTTAGAAAGGTAGGACAATAAATAGGCCATAGTGGTGAAATAAGTTACAAATTAGAATTAACACTGGAGTGATAGATGTGCAAATGATGATGTGCAAATAGAGATACTGGAGTGCAAAATGAGCTAAAATAATACATATGGGGATGAGGTAGTAGAGTAGGCTATTTACAGAAGGGCTATATACAGGTGCAGTGATCGATAAGCAGCTCTGACAGATGATGCTTAAAGTTAGTGAGGGGGATAGGAACCTCTAGCTTCAAGGATTTTTGTAATTCGTTCCAGTCATTGGCAGCAGAGAACTGGAAGGAATGGCGGCCAAAGGAGGTGTTGGCTTTGGGGGTAACCAGTGAAATATACCTGCTGGAGCGCATGCTACGGGTGGGTGTTGCAATGGTGACCAGCGAACTGAGATAAGGTGGAGATTTACCTAGTAAAGACTTATAGATGACCTGGAGCCAGTGGGTTTGGCGTCGAATATGTAATGAGAGCCAGCCAACGAGAGCATACAGGTCGCAGTGGTGGGTAGTATATGGGGCTTTGGTAACAAAACGGATGGCACTGTGATAGATTACATCCAGCTTGCTGGGCCAGGTCGATTAGAAAGGCCTGCTCACAAAAGTGTTTTAGGGAGCGTTTGACAGTGATAAGGGGTGGTCGTTTGACCGCGGACCCATTACGAACGCAGGCAATGAGGCAGTGATCGCTGAGATCCTGGTTGAAAACAGAGGAGGTGTATTTGGAGGGCAAGTTAGTCAGGAGGATATCTATGATGGTACCCATGTTTACGGATTTAGGGTTGTACCCGGTAGGTTCCATGATAAGTTGTGTGAGATTGCATCTATCTAAGATTGAAGGACAGCCGGGGTGTTAAGCATATCTCAGTTTAAGTCACCTAACAGTACAAACTCTGAAGATAGATGGGGGGCAATCAATTCACATATGGAGTCCAGGGCACAGCTGGGGGCTGAGGGGGGTCTGTAACAGGAGGCAACAATGAGAGACTTATTTCTGGAAAGATACATTTTTAAGAGTAGAAGCTCAAACTGTTTGGGCACAGACCTGGACAGTATGACAGAACTCTGCAGGTTATCTCTGCAGTAGATTGCAACTCCGCCACCTTTGGCAGTTCTATCTTGACAGGAAATGATGTAGTTGGGGATGGAAATTTCAGAATTTTTGGTGGGCTTCCTGAGCCAGGATTCAGACACAGCTAGGACATCCGGGTTGGCGGAGTGTGCTAAAGCAGTGAATAAATCAAACTTAGGGAGGAGGCTTCTGATGTTAACATGCAAGAAACCAAGGCTTTTACGGTTACAGAAGTCAACAAATGAGAGTGCCTGGGGAATAGGTGTAGTACTGGGGGCTACAGGACCTGGGTTTACCTCTACATCACCAGAGGAACAGAGGAGGAGTAGGATAAGGGTACGGCTGAAGGCATTAAGAACAGGTTGTCTAGTGCGTTGGGTACAGAGAATAAAAGGAGCAGATTTCTGGGCGTGGTGGAATAGATTGAGGGCATAATGTACAGACAAGGGTATGGTAGGATGTGAATTCAGTGGAGGTAAATCTAGGCGTTGGATAATGATGAGAGAGGTTGCATCTCTGGAGACACCGGTTAAGCCAGGTGAGGTCTCCGCATGTGTGGGGGTGAGACAAAGGAGCTATCTGAGGCATGTTGAGCGGGACTTGGGGCTCTACAGTGAAATAAAATAATAATAATAATAGCTAACCTAAACAGCAGCAGGCAAGGCATATTGAAATAAGAAAGAGGCATAAAACAAACAGTTAAATTAAGAGAGCTAAAGACAACAACGGGTAATGGCGATGAATGGACAAAAAGGGTCAGATAGAGAAATTGTTGTGCTACACACAGGACCTGAGGCCTAGCAGATAAACAGAATGAAGTACCATGTAACTAACAGTCCAACAGGCATCAGCTGTGTAGCCGAATAATCATAAGATCCGATGAGCAGCAAAGAGGTGAGCTGGGAGCAGTTCAGTGGGCGCTGCACTAGGCGAGCGGGAGGCACAGCATTCAGAGTGCTAGCAGGCCGGGGCTAGCAGATGGATCTTCGGCGACGGCGGGATTAGTTTTACTAAATAAAAGGAATGTTTTTGCATCACAGTTCTGCGCCTCGGGTCCTGTCTAACCGCGATTGTGACACAAATTCACCTTTCAGCAGGACAATAACCTAACACACAAGGACATAAAATTGGAGTTGCTTACTAAGACACCATTGAGTGACCTAGTTACAGATTTGACTTAAATCAGCTTGAAAAACTATTGGCAAGACTTGAAAATGGTTGTCTAGCCATGATCAACAACCAACTTGACAGCTTGAAGAATTTTAAAAAGAAAAAAGTATATAAAATATTTCTGTATGTTATTTTCAATACATTTGCAAACATTTCTAAAAACATTTTTCACTTTGTCATTATGGGGTATTGTGTATAGATGGGTATGACGCTACAAGCTTGGCACATCTGTATTTGGGAAGTTTCTTCCATTCTTTCCTGCAGATCCTCTCAAGCTCTGTCAGGTTGGATGGGGAGCGTTGCTGCACAGCTATTTTCAAGTCTTTCCAGAGATGTTCGATCATGTTCAAGTCCGGCCTCTGGCTGGGCCACTCAAGGACATTCAGAGACTTGTCCCGAAGTCACTCCTGCATTGTCTTGGCTGTGTGCTTAGTGTCGTTGTCCTATTGGAAGGTAAACCTTCGCCCCAGTGTGAGGTCCTGAGCGCTCTGGAGCAGGTTTTCATCAAGCATCTCTCTGTACTTTCCTCTGTTCATCTTTGCCTCGATCCTTAATAGTCTCCCAGTCCCTGCCGCTGAAAAACATCCCCACAGCATGATGCTGCCACCATCATGCTTCACTGTAGGGATGGTGCCAGGTTTCCTACAGACATGACGCTTGGTATTCAGGCCAAAGAGTTCAATATTGGTTTCATCAGACCAGAGAATCTTGTTTCTCATGGTTTGAGTGTCTTTAGGTATCTTTTGGCAAACTCCAAGCAGGCTGTCATGTGCCTTTTACTGAGGAGTGGCTTCTGTCTGGCCACTCTACCAGAAAGGCCTGATCGGTGGAGTGCTGCAGAGACGGTTGTCCTTCTGGAAGGTTTTCCCATCTCCAAAGAGGAACTCTAAAGAACTGTTAGAGTGATCATCGGGTTCTTGGTCACCTCCCTGACCAAGGCCCTTCTCCCCCGATTGCTCAGTTTGGCCGGGCAGCCAGCTCTAAGAAGAGTCTTGGTGGTTCCAAACTTCTTCCATTTAAGAATGATTGAGGCCACAGCGTTCTTGGGGACCTTCAATACTACAGAAAGGTTTTGGTTCCTTTCCCCAGATCTGTGCCTCGTCACAATGCTGTCTTGGAGCGCTACAGAAAATTCTGTCTCGGAGCTCTACGGACAATTCCTTCGACCTCAGCTTGGTTTTTGCTTTGACATGCACTGTCAACTGTGGGACCTTATATAGGCAGGTGTGTGCCATTCCAAATCATGTCGAATCAATTGAATTTACCACAGGTGGACTTCAATCAATTTAGAAACATCTCAAGGATGATCAATGGAAATGGGATGCACTTGAGCTCAATTTTGAATCTCATAGCAAAGGATCTTAATACCTATGTAAATAAGGTATTTGTGTTTTTTATTTGTAATACATTTGCAAACATTTCTAAAAACCTGTTTTCGCTTTGTCATTGTGGAGTATTGTGTGTACAAAAACAATTTATTCAATTTTAGAATAAGGCTGTAACGTAACAAAATGTGGAAAAGGTCAAAGGGTCTGAATACTTTCCGAAGGCACTGTATATAGTGAACCAAAATATAAACGCAACATGCAACACTTTCAAAGATTGTACAGTTACAGATCATATAAAGAAATCAGTCAATTGAAATAAATTCATTAGGCCCTAATCTATGGATTTCACGACTGGGAATACAAATATGGGACATTTTCAGCTTCCAGGAATTGTGTACAGATCTTAGCTACATGCGGCCATGCATTACCATGCTGAAATATGAGGTGATGGCGGCGGATGAATTGGCAACGGGTGTATTAAACATGTCTGGTATCTTTTATTTTAGCTCATGAAACAGTGGACCAACACTTTACATGTTGCGGTCAAATTTTTGTTCAGTGTATATAAAAACTTACCATGACTGAGACATGTGGTTATCCCATCAAGCTATCTTAAGATGAATGCACGAACTGTAAGTCGCTCTGGATAGGAGCATCTGCTAAATGTCTAAAATGTAAATGTAAGATAATGGAATTTTGAAAATGCACAAATGTGTTTTAGTGAAGTTATGCTTGAATATAAGAAAACACTAGATGCATAAGAATGCAGGATAGAGGGTAACAGATGTCACATTTAATGTCACAAGCATATCACTTGTCAAACAATATTTCAAGCAAAGCAAAACCTAATTAAAAAAAAACAAAATACGTAATTAACCATCTAAAATGTTGGATTCATTCAGAAAAAAAAGAAATACAGCTCTTTATGCTACTTAACTAATTTAATTTCCCTCACAAAAATAATGAATGCTTGTTTTTTTTTATAATGTAAACAACACTATCCACATTTCTACATACAATCCAAAACATATTGTACAGAAAAAGCAACTTAATTTGACATAATCAACATAATTCTGTCTTGAAAGGCATGGTGGGTGGGGATTTCCAATTCTTCCTCCGTGGCAGAAAGTTAGGTAGTCTCTTCCTCACTCCCGATGGACCAGGACAAACAGACCCAGCAGGAAGAGAACAGCGTACTGGGAAGGGAAATTAGAACAGAATAATAGTATCCCTGCTCCGGGGATCTGAAACCAACAGCTTTCCATTTGCCAGTTCCCCTCCCACTGTTAAGTGCCCAAAATTTGATCCAACTGGTCTGGCTACTGGTCAGGCTCTCTAACCTTTAGGCTACCTGCACACCGCTCCTAATAAGGCTGAATTTAGTAAACAATTCATAAAACATATTGTGATTTTTCTTATAGTGATGAGGATGTAAAATATCTTACCTTGAATTTGGGGTAATCGTTCATCAGAATGGTAACGATTCCAATGTATGGCACAAATCTGGAGACAAAATTGACATTCAACATCAGATGACATGTTTATGACAATGTCATGACACTGTTATGATGTACAATTCAAGTAAATTGTTACCTAACATTACATCTTAAATAGTTTGACACAGTGGTGGAAAAAGTACTCAATTGTCATACTTGACTAAATGTATATACCTTAATAGAAAATGACAAGTAAAAGTGAGTCACCCAGTAAAATACTACTTGAGTATTGGAATTAGACAATTTTCCTGTGCAAATGTAACGAGTACTTTTGGGTGTCAGGGACAATGTATGGAGTAAAAAGTACATTATTTTCTTTAGGAATGTAATGGAGTAAAAGTAAACAAAAAATATAAATAGTAAAGTACAGATACAAAAAAAAAAAACTACTTAAGTAGTATTTTAAAGTATGTTCACTTAAGTACTTTACACAACTGGTTAAATATTTGAGCAGGGGTTAAAGCAAAAATAAAACAAATTCCAGTCCCCTTCCTTAGGGGGTGTGGGATCCTCCCCCCCCGGGATAATAATAATACAAATGTGTGAGTACAAGACAGTTCTGGTGACTTTTTTAAAGGGACATTCTGCTCTAAAATGTATGAAAATAAAACCATGCTGAAACCATTTGAAATTATATTTCCACCTACAGAAATGTGCCCAATAAAATATTGGTAAAAACATATTGGACATATTGGACCATGCATTTGGCCAATGCATGGTGTATATTAACAGATGTGCTATAAGCAATACCACCTGTAGCCCAACTGATGCAGCATAGAGGCTATAAATTATACATAGGCTGAAGCATGGGGTTTGTCCATCTGCATTTACCCCCATTGGGCACAACATCCTGATTGTAATTATTATTAATAATTATACTTTTATTATAAATATATATACTTTAATTGTTATTAATTTGAAAAACTAGATATTTTTGGTTGCTATTACAAAGTATGTCATTGCCGTTCTAAGATGCCATTGCCCGTTTTAGAGCTCTGTTGCATAGTGCATAGTTTTTTTTTAGGTGAGCCAAATAATTTGGCTCCTTTAACCTAAAAGAGCTGCTCATTTGGCTCCCAAACATAAGTAGTTCTTAGAAATTGACATAAAACCATGGAGAACATTTTTTTTAAGCCTAAAACGTTGCCTACCATTATGTCAGATTGTGAAACTTTAGTTCAAATACATTTTTACCTGACCAGAGTATTAGATGGTCTGCAAAAAAAACCCATAAAAAAATGTAATGCACTGAGGAATTACCATCTTCAGAGAATATTTGTTATAATTTATCTGCAGATAGTCGATGTCTGGCAACAGTACGGACATAAAAAAAATAGTCAAAAAGAGCCTTTCAAAAAAAGCTGTTAGTTCGCGAACTACCCATCACTACTTTGCGCAGAAGCGCCTGAACCATGCTTGAAACTCAGGATGTAACTGCATTTGTAAAATGATGCCACTCGCATAATTGAAAGAGTAGAGAAATAAAGGTGGTAGCAATGGAAAACTGGGGCCTTCCTCTTTAAAAAGGCCAAACCTGCTTTCAAAATACAATTTGCCAAAATTGCTCTCGCAAGTTGTGCCTCGAGGGTAGGGATGTGACAAATGGAAAAAAATTCTTAACGTTTAAACTGCCATTTTCATCTAAAACATCTGAGTGTCTGCAACAGTACACAGTGTAACATAGAAAATAACATATTTGAGAATACATTTATTTGGGAAAATATTACTTCGTATTACGATATGTCATCTCCAAATCAGCCCCCCAATCCCCGCTGAGATTTTTATTGCGGATCTACACTGATCTCAAATCCGTCACAGTGACGGAGAACTTTAACCCATGCTTGAGCCCTTCCACTACTACAGGCGAGATGAAAGCAGCCTCTCAAGTTTAGTTAGATTTTGCACTAAGGGAAATGGTATAGGCCCAGTGAAGTGAAGTCATACAGCAGACTAAGCCCAGTATCACTCTGGTGGAATGAGAGAAATGCTCACCCTCTGGCTCGTCCCACAACGTCTTTCTTCTCTAGCCAGTGCTGTCCCGGCTTGTACAGCCCTCTGTCATCTACAGAGTTGTTGTCACCTTTGGTCAGGAACTTGATTTCACCATTTTCCCTGCAGATAAACAACATTTAGTAAATAAACCTGAGCATTTAGATTTAGTTTGGATGTCATACATGGATTTCATGGCCCCAGAGCAACATATGAAATTGCTCAGACTATACAACATTTATTCAGTTACCCAGCATGTATGGGGGAAGTAGGCCTTCTCAAAGAACTATCCCGAGTGAGAACTAGCGCATTTCAATAACTACAGAAACATCATAGACCAACTTTTCATGAATCTTTAGTACTCTGTGTACTATGGGGATCTCTCTGCCCTCTATCCTGAAGACCACAATCTCTCCGACTCTGATGGGGTCCTCGACACGGTTTGTCAGGAACAGAAGGTCTCCTCGATGGAAAGCAGGCTCCATACTCCCACTGAAACCAAGGACATGTTACAGTCAAGGATAGACAGGTTACAGAAAATTAGCAGATGCATTTCAGACAAACAGTAGGTTTGTGGGTGATACACATTGGTGGTGAAAGTGGCGAATTTCCCCTTATTATGTAAAGCGCTTTGTCTGTCTTGAAAAGCACCCTTTCTATATAATGCCAAGCTATAGACAACACCAATGCTTTACCTGAGGACAACAACAATAGGGCTCTCACTGCCTGTCACAACCATCAGTCCTTTCCAGATCATCAGGGCTGAGGACACTATCATACCAAAATTCAGCACTTGGTAGTAGAGCTGAAAACAAATAAGACAGGTTGTCAGGTTAATGTTGAAACACAAGCTACTGATGAGTTTCCTAGTGTTTGATTATAACATCATAATAACTATATCTACCAACAGCTGGTCCTGGGGACTCACACACAGGGTGTGCAGGATTTTGTCCCAGCCCAGTACTAATACATATGTTTCAGCTAATAAAGGGCTTGATGATCAGTAGAATCTAGTAGAAGCTAGTAATTTAGGCTGGAACACTTTGTGCGTCTTCAGAGGGGTTGGGTTAAATGCGGAAGACACATTTCAGTTGAATGCATTCAGTTGTACAACTGACTAGTATCCCTCCCTTTCAGTAACAGGTTTGAAGAACACTGAATTAACACCATATTTAGCCAGAGAGGAAATTGTAATGGCTAAAGCTACATTGATTTAGCAAGGTTGCTAGCTAGTTAGTTATTTTGACAACCCAACTTATCATGCATGTTCAATAGGCGATGTAACGTATTTAGGTACCAGGGTAATTTTCTTTGTACATGATTAAGAGCACAGGGAACGCTGGGTAGGTAGTTAGCATAGCCGACTTGACATTCTAAGCAACGTGTTACTAACCAGTCGGCTAATGTATAGCATAACTAGATAGCTAGCTAACTAGCCTGGGAAGAAACCGTCACATTCACATCACATCAAAAACAATGTTATCGTACATACCTGGCGCTTATTCATCCGCCGCACATCGTCAAGGAAATCTAAAGACAACATCGTCCCGGTATTGAGTTTATAAAATCACCTAAATAAAATAAAAACCAGTGATCGATACATAAAAAACGAACATATGGATGCACGTCCGAGAAACTTGCATCCAAATGTTCCGGGTACACTCAGCCGGAAGTTCCGCCTACATTCAAAATATTTTGTAGAGGTGTCGCTTCTCGATAGGGGGGCTGGGAGATAGAAGGTTTGTATATGCACATTTTAAGAGCTTTCGTTCAATTATGCAGTTAATGTATGACAACTCTAAAAGCATAGGTATGAAATATAACGAAACAAGAAGGAACTTTCTACAGGCTGGCACACATTATTATAACAATCACCAGGAAGAAGCCTTGTTAGGAACCAGGAAGCCTGTTCACCTTACAATTTCCTTGACGATACTGTGATGCCAGTTTTAAAGTCATGTGTGGTTACATTCAATCAAACCCAGTACCCTGGTGTTACAAGCACCATCCTCTACCAACTGTGATACAAAGGACCATATGACTGTACTATCTTTGATATGTGTACTGTAGCGAATTCGGGGGGTAGCAACCAATGTTGTATAAACCAATGTTGTATAAATGTCAATATAAACACTGGATTGCTGATTGCTCTGTATTGGTCAATGAGAGGCTTTGAAGCCACCAGTCGGCCATATTGTAAGAGACTGAAGGGGTTAACTAAGGATCTCATCCCCTTTAAAGGGTTAATAAATTGTGTTATAAATAATTAAACTGCAAGGTCTCCTATATGGAGGCCTCTCTGTGTGTGCTATAGCTTGTTTTGAGCATTGTACCCTGCAGACACTATCAGACAGAAGAAGCTGCCCACGCACCTGCTCCCCCAGTCCGGCTCACACCTTATCTGCCTGGTTTTCTGAGAAAATGTAGCAGCTGCAGTCCTGAGAAAAACCACATCATGCCAAGAAGATGCTTAGATCTTCCTGTTTTGAAATGCCACCTTATCATAACCTGATGTCATGACCTTATGTTGTTTTTTATGAAATGTACGAGAAGCTATATAAGTTAGAGGATTGTCTAGACCTGGAAATGTTGGGGTGTTAGGACCTAGTTTTTTCAAGTCCTAGTGCTTTTCAATCGAACGCTGCCCGCACCCGCCCACCGGACTATCATCACTACTCTCGACGGGTCTGACTTAGAATACGTGGACAACTACAAATACCTAGGCGTCTGGTTAGACTGTAAACTAAACTTCCAGACTCACATTAACCATCTCCAATCCAAAATTAAATCTAGAATCGGCTTCCTATTTCGCAACAAAGCCTCCTTCACTCATGCTGCCAAACATGCCCTCGTAAAACTGACTATCCTACCGATCCTTGACTTTGGCGATGTCATTTACAAAATTGCCTCCAACACTCTACTCAGCAAATTGGATATAATCTATCACAGTGCCCTCCGTTTTGTTACCAAAGATAGATAGACAGATAGATAGATAGGTACTTTATTGATCCCCCGGGGGGGAAATTTCATTGTCAAGCAGCTACAACAAAACACAGGGCAGGTGCAAAATGCCACAACGAAAGTACACAAAAGACAGATACACGGTACATGATACAAAGCCCCATATACTACCCACCACTGCGACCTGTATGCTCTCGTTGGCTGGCCCTCACTACATACTCGTCGACAAACCAACTGGCTCCAGGTCATCTATAAGTCTTTATTAGGTAAATCTCTGCCTTATCTCAGCTCGCTGGTCACCATAGCAACACCCACCCGTAGCATGCGCTCCAGCAGGTATATTTCACGGGTCATCCCGAAAGTCAACACCTCCTTTGGCCACCATTCCTTACAGTTCTCTGCTGCCAATGACTGGAACGAATTACAAAAATCACTGAAGCTGGAGACTACCATCACCCTCAATAACTTTAAACATCAGTTGTCAGAGCAGCTTACCGATCACTGCACCTGTACATAGCCCTTCTGTAAATAGCCCATCCCACTACCTTATCTCCATATTTATTATTTTTGCAAATTTGCACTTCAATATCTCTATTTGCACATCATCATCTGCACATCTATCACTCCAGTGTAAATGCTAATTTGTAAGTTATTTTGCCACTATGGCCTATTTATTGTCCTACCTTCCTAACCTTACTACATTTGCACACTCTGTACATATATTTTCTATTTCTATTGTGTTATTGACTGTACGTTTGTTTATTCCCATGTGTAACTCTGTGTTGTTGTTTTTGTCGCACTGCTTTGCTTTGTCTTGGCCAGGTCGCAGTTGTAAATGAGAACTTGTTCTCAACTGGCCTACCTGGTTAAATAAAGGTTAAATAAAATAAATAAAAAATAGTTTAACAAATATGCATCCATCCGTGAGTAACTGGTCTGTAATCACTCATTCACTCAGGACTAATTTATTCAGTTAGGTCTGTATATACATATTAATGTCCAGTTGTTATCATATCACGTGCAATATTATAAGTAACTATTGGACTTAACTTACGTAGTCATTCACTCAGGAATGCATATTAGTATCCTGTCAGTTGTATCTTTTTTTTCATTTCTTTTAGTATATCGAATGTGCAATGCATTTATCTGTAATTAAACCCTGCGCACTAAGGACTGTATTTTAAGGGAATTACTATTATTACCCTAAATTATATCATACACACATTTAGCTATTTAATTATCTCTTTCTGTCATTTCCTGTACAGTTAACGTAACCATGAAAATATTCACTTACCTGATAATTTAACCAGTATGTATATTAAGTAAACTATTATTACCCTCACTTATATCATAAGCACTTTTAGCTATTTAAGTATTTCCCTGCCATCGACCTGTATAGTATAGTTAACCATGAACCATCCACCAATGTATAGTATACATATTCAGCCATCCACCCATACTATGCAATGTCTTTTTATAGCTTTTTTGCACTTTTTCATACTGCCGCTCTATGTATCATGTATCGTGTATCTGTCTTTTGTGTATTTTCTATCTATCTATCTATCTATCTATCTATCTATCTATCTATCTATCTATCTATCTATCTATCTATCTATCTATCTATCTATCTATCTATCTATCTATCTATCTATCTATCTATCTATCTATCTATCTATCTATCTATCTATCTATCTATCTATCTATCTATCTATCTATCTATCTATCTATCTATCTATCTATCTATCTATCTACCTACCTACCTACCTACCTACCTACCTACCTACCTACCTACCTACCTACCTACCTACCTACCTACCTACCTACCTACCTACCTACCTACCTACCTACCTACCTACCTACCTACCTACCTACCTACCTACCTACCTACCTACCTACCTACCTACCTACCTACCTACCTACCTACCTACCTACCTACCTACCTACCTACCTACCTACCTACCTACCTACCTACCTACCTACCTACCTACCTACCTACCTACCTACCTACCTACCTACCTACCTACCTACCTACCTCCCTCCCTCCCTCCCTCCCTCCCTCCCTCCCTCCCTCCCTCCCTCCCTCTATCTATCTATCTCAGACACCTCGCAGAACTAAGGGAGAGCTACTATATATATTGTACTTACTTCTGCCTGCAATTGCATTACTAAATAGAATCTTAATACTGAAACAAAGAGTTTGTGTTTCCTTTCTACTACTAATATAACTTTGAGAATTGATGAACCTGATGATTTGTTAAAGAAATGTACCAACAAGACAATTAAACCCACCAGCACAGAGAGAAAACTATTTGCTAGTGACCTAAGAGAGAAAACCCTTCTCTAGTAACCTGCTAACACTGACAGGTCCTATCCTCCTCTCTCTGACTGAGCAGGGTTTCTGTCACAGGGCAAAGGGAGTGAGGCAGGGCAGTAGAGGAATGCCAAGGGTAGGAGGAACAGCCAGAAACATTGCACCGCTAATAGCTATACTGAACAAAAAAATAAATGTGTGTATAAACAGTTGACAATTTCAATGATTTTACTGAGTTACAGTTCACGTAAGGAAATCAGTCAATTTAAATGAATTCATTAGGCCCTAATCTATAGATTTTACCTTACTGGGCAGGGGCGCAGCCATGAGTGGGCCTGGGAGGGCATAGGCCCACCCACTGAAGAGCCAGGCCATGCCAATAAGAATGAGTTTTTCCCATAAAAGGGGTTTATTACAGACAGAAATACTCCTCAGTTTCATCACCTGTCCGCAGGTGAAGAAGCCAGATGTGGAGGTCCTGGGCTGGCATGGTTACACGTGGTCTGTGGTTGTGAGGCCGGTTTGGACGTACTGCCAAATTTCTAAAACGACGTTGGAGGCAGTTTATGGTAGAGAAATTAAAATCTCTGGCAAAGCTCTGGTGGACACTCCCTCAAAATTTAGACATCTGTGGCATTGTGTTGTGTGACAAAACTGCACATTTTAAAGTGGCCTTTTGTTGTCCCCAGCACCTGTTTAATGATCATATCTTCTTGATATGCCACACCTGTCAGGTGGATGGATTATCTTGGCAAAGGAAAAATGCTCACTAAGAGGGATGTAAAAAAATTAGTGCACAACATTTTGGGCATCTTTTATTTCAGCTCATAAAACAGGGGACCAACACTTTATATTTTGTGTTTATATTTTTGTTCACTATAATTGCCATCAGCACTTCTGATTGGAGCAGTCCATTGACATTGACACACACCTCTAAGGAAATGAGAGACGTGGACACTGAATATTGCTGCTCCCCAGTGCTTAATGTTTCTGCTCCCCAGTGCTTAATGTTTCTGCTCCCCAGTGCTTAATGTTTCTGCTCCCCAGTGCTTAATGTTTCTGCTCCCCAGTGCTTAATGTTTCTGCTCCCCAGTGCTTAATGTTTCTGCTCCCCAGTGCTTAATGTTTCTGCTCCCCAGTGCTTAATGTTTCTGCTCCCCAGTGCTTAATATTTCTGCTCTCCAGTGCTTAATGTTTCTGCTCCCCAGTGCTTAATGTTTCTGCTCCCCAGTGCTTAATGTTTCTGCTCCCCAGTGCTTAATATTTCTGCTCCCCAGTGCTTAATGTTTCTGCTCCCCAGTGCTTAATATTTCTGCTCCCCAGTGCTTAATGTTGCTGCTCCCCAGTGCTTAATATTTCTGCTCCCCAGTGCTTAATGTTGCTGCTCCCCAGTGCTTAATGTTGCTGCTCCCCAGTGCTTAATGTTGCTGCTCCCCAGTGCTTAATCTTGCTGCTCCCCAGTGCTTAATATTTCTGCTCCCCAGTGCTTAATGTTTTTGCTCCCCAGTGCTTAATGTTTCTGCTCCCCAGTGCTTAATATTTCTGCTCCCCAGTGCTTAATGTTTCTGCTCCCCAGTGCTTAATATTTCTGCTCCCCAGTGCTTAATGTTGCTGCTCCCCAGTGCTTAATATTTCTGCTCCCCAGTGCTTAATGTTGCTGCTCCCCAGTGCTTAATATTTCTGCTCCCCAGTGCTTAATGTTGCTGCTCCCCAGTGCTTAATCTTGCTGCTCCCCAGTGCTTAATCTTGCTGCTCCCCAGTGCTTAATGGCTACAGCAATTTCTTATCCTTTTTTTGCCTTAGCATTATTTTAGCCCAGCACCGGGATTCTCATGAGTGGGATGTGCATAACACATTATTTTTCTTCAACTCACAAGTATGCCTTGTGTGTGTGACAGTGTGCATCTGCATGCTTTGAGTTTGCATGTGTGTGTGTGTGTGTGTGTGTGTGTACCTGACACCTGCCGTTGACACACAGATCCGACTCGTAGGGTCCACAGGGTGTTCCGTCCATCACTCTGTCACCAGGATGGGGGCATCTCTCCCCACAGGGGAATAGAACAGGTCATACAGCTTCTCTACAGAGAGAACACACAGGAGGATAATAGCCTAGCGCATTGGTCACCAACTGATCGATCGCAATCGACTGGTAGATCTCCAAGGGATTCCTAGTCGATCAACAAATATTTATATAAAAAAAACAACGATAAAGCCTTGCATTCCAATGTATTTTACTTGTTTCGCACTGTTGGCGGTAGGTGCATTGGATTCAGCAGCCCTAGCTTCGGGAAGGCAAAGTGTTCCCATTTTGAACCATTTCATGTGTCTGAAGGTAGAACCTTTAGGTAAAGCAGATCTGCTGGCCAATCAGATAGCTCAGATCACGGTGTCTGCACAGTTTCCTCGCGCCATAGGCTGAAAAAGAAGCCTCAAACACAGAAGAAAGTTAGTAATGTAAGATTTCAAAACTTTTGGAGTACATCTCCATCTAGTTGTCGCATCATGGATAGCTGTAACATTTGATCTAAGCCTAACCTGCTGCATTGGATCTCTGCATTAGGGCTCCCCAGTGGCGCAGCGGTCTAAGGCACTGCATCTCAGTGCAAGAGGTGTCATTACAGTCCCTGGTTCGACTCCAGGCTGTATCACATCCGGCTGTGATTGGGAGTCCCATAGGGTGGTGCACAATTGGTCCAGGTTTGGCCGGGGTAGGCCGTCATTGTGAATTTGTTTGTAACATACTTGCCTATTTAAATAAATGTAAAATATATATAATTAAAAACCCTAACTGGCTACATTAATTATCCTAACGTACTGCATTTATTTTCCTAACCTGCTGCGTTAGTTCTCTTCACCTGCTGTGTTAATACTCCTTATCGGCTGCGTTAATTCTCCTAAACTACTGCGTTAATTCTAATATCCTGCTGTGTTAATTCTCCTAACCTGCTGCATTAGTTGTCCTAGCCTGCTGCGTTATTTCTTCTAACCTGCTGCATTGATTCTCCTAACCTGCTGCATTAGTTCTCCAAAACCTGCTGCGTTAGTCCTCCTAACCTCCTACGTAAAGTCACTACTGTCTGTAGCTGTACTCCATCTAGCCACAACTGTAGAAGCTGTCATTTCCGAGAAACCATCAGTATCACAAAAGCAGGACTCGATCAAACCCGCGTCCAGGCTATGTTAAAACGCCATTGGTCAGATTTTCAATCACATTCACCAATCACATTAGGTAGCATAGCAGTTAGAGAAGCAAGCCAGCAACTGGAGGGTTGCCAGTTCGAATTCTGGGTCTGACAGGAAAGAATCTGGTGGGAAGTGAGCTGGCAACCGGAGGGTTTCTGGTATTGAATTCTAGATGCCGTTGCCTTCTGTTGTGCCCTTGAGCAAGGCACATAACCACCCACAACAACTGCTCTACAGGCTCCAAGTGTGGCAGCCCCCTGCTCCAAACTGTATATGTAGAGGTATGTGTATCTTTAGGATGGGTTGGTATAAAGCAGAAGTCACGTTTCAGTTGGTCCTGGTCAGTGGCGGTTCTAGCTTGTATGTCGGCCCGGGCGAACCCCCCCTTTTGTGCGTGCGCCCCATGCCGCCCCCGGGAAGATGCCGCTGCCCATGTCACCTATACCTAAATCTGCCACTGGTCCTGGTGTACAATTGACAAATAAAATTGTCTTCATCTTTTGTTTTGTATTCAAATTTGGATAGGTCTCTGAACCTAGGATACCATTTTTGAAATAGATCAAATCCTCCTTCAATTTGCCATCTGTAATCCATGATGAAGGCTGGTAAGGCTGACCCCTGATATGCCAAAATGCGTTGGTTTTACCAATAAAGCATTTTATCAACTTCCAATGCCCTCCAAGAGAGTTTCTGATATTCTTTTCACGTTCAGCCTACTCCTCAAATCATGTGCCTATTTTGGAGAGTGAGGAAGCGGCAGTGTTACCTTGTTATGAACGATAACAGGTCAGGGAGTCTGTTGGCCTTGTGTGTATGATTATTAAAGGGTTTTAAAACTCTAGACTAATCATGATTTTGAAAATGAGTCTGACCTCCTTGTTGTCCAACTAGGATGAGTAAAGTTTTATTAGGCTGTGTGGGTCAAGTCATGTTTCAGATGTTAGGCTACAGCTGCAGCTTCTCTGCTCTAATATCGCTTCTGTTTTGTTCATTCATCTGCATCAACCATCCATCCTCATCATCTTGACCAGAGCCTGTAAGGTGGCTTGTGTTGTGTCAATTCCAAGAATTAACTATAGGGTTTGTTCTCTTTATTTGCAGTGGACAGTGTGGCTGTAGGAGTTACTCACGTTTCAGCTGACTTATTGTAAATCACAATGCATTGTATCACTAAACAAACCCAGGCACATTAGGCTAATTGTCACTGAGCAAATCATTTTTGTGATGTGTTCAGTCCAATTTCCGAGAGGAAGTACATTTTAATGAAAAGATTAATACAGTTGTCAGAACTGCCTGATTTCTTTTCATGTTGACAATTATTATGATTCATGGATTTTTTAAGCCTCTGTCAATGTTTGACCAATACTGCAACTGTGTAGCTTATAATTAATGTAAGTTACATGACAACAAGCACAGATCTACTGTCTTGTACAACATAATAAAATCACTCATACAGTTCCAGATATACTGTAGGTTTGTGAGTCATGGTGGCGCCCCAGAAATCATGTCACACTAAAAAGATAGTATCCAGGTAGATAAGGATTTCTGTAGGAGGTGAAACTGACCCTATTAATTGGTTGTTAAAGCATTGATGGTTTTAGCTTTGTCATATTTTGTTTCTCCAATGTGTTTGGCTCGCCCAGGGAGGGAGCGCCAGGCAGAGAGTGAGTGCTGGCTCAAAATCTTCACAGAACACTCACTTGTTCCCACTGTGGATGAGAAGAATAGAGGTACGTGCTGATAAGGGAAGGTGTGCTGTTGAAATGCCCACACTGTGGTGGTGTCAGTGTGAGCTGGTGAGTGGGCATGATGAAACACACACACATACACACAAACACACATACACATCACCGGTCCTGCCTTCACAATGGCGGATAAACACCTATAGAATACAGCATACCAAGTTCTGTTCTCCTCAGAGAGAGAGAGAGAGAGAAGCTCAGCCAAAGCTCAGTAGACCAGCCTCAATCTTTCTGATTCAATATGTCTCACCAGCTCTGAGAAATAGATGTATGCCACAGGAGGTTGGTGGTACCTTAATTGGGTAGGACGGGCTTGTGGTAATGGCTGCAGCGGAATCAGTGGAATTGTATCAAATACATCAAATACATGGTTTGATGCCATTTCATTTGCACCGTTCCAGACATTATGAGCCGTCCTCCCCTAGATAGTTTGTGTGTATGTATTATATGTAGGCTACGTGTGCCTTTTGTAAAAAAATTTTTTTAATGAAGTTCTGTCCTTGAGCTGTTGTCTATTAATGTTGTGTATTATGTCATGTTTCATGTTTTGTGTGGACCCCAGGAAGAGGAGCTGCTGCTTTTGCAACAGCTAATGGGAATCTTAATAAAATACCAATACCCTCAGCAGCCTCCACTGAAGTATTTTAAATTAACAAGGCAAGTCAGTTATGAACAAATTCTTATTTACAATGACAGCCTATCTACAGGGTCAGCCCCTGGAGCAAATTAAGGTTAAGTGTTTTGCTCAAGGAGACATCTACAGGTTTTTACCTTGTCGGCCCAGGGATTCAATACAACAACCTTTCAGTTACTTCCCCAATGCTCTACCCACTAGGTTATCTGCCTCCCATGTATGCATGTGTTCTATGTTAAACTCTTAATATAGCCCAGTAATGTTGTTGTTAACACTTATTACCAATAAGGCGTTATGGTAATAATGTACATTACTCTAGACCTATGTTACATTACACATATGAAAACACATAATCAATGAGTCCTTCAATAATAAGGAATTATGGTGGATACTTGAAATGTCAGCAAGAAGGTTGAATGCTGGAATTTCAGTGCAATCTCCATTATGTCCCGTTGTATAATTCACATGTACTCAAATAGGGGGTGCTTTTATTTGTCCTGTTTTGAACTAGAAACCTTTTGGTTACTGTCCCAACACTCTAACCACTAGGTTACCTGCCACCCTAAGAATATATCACTGTAGGCTATATCACAAGTTCACACAAGGCCAGTCTTTTATACAGTATATACAATATACATGAGCATGCATATATGAATCTTATGACAATGCCTTTTTCTCATTCCGTTTCATATAATTTTCACAGAACCTCTGAAGACGTCATGAATATACCAACCACCAACGTATGACCACTGTAGGCTATGAGATATGACCAGAAATTGTAGTGTGGTGGATATTATTTTCTGAGGAGAATATGATGACCAATAGAACGTTCAATAGTTCAAAGTAGCCCGGCCTACATTATCATCTAATCAGTCCATATTTATGCGATTCCAGCCACATTTAGCCTTTATGCTCTCATGAGAGTGAAACAGGGTGGAAGCTGAGAGATCTATATCAAAATGTCATAGTTTCCTAAGCACAAGGCATTCTGCGTTTTGGTAGATTACCTCGGCCTTGACAGCCTCCACAGTGGCGGCAGGGACAAAATGGCCACCTGCGACTTTCGGTGGATTAGAGATAAAAGTTGTTCCAAATGCCATCACTGCACTGTGACATTTAGCAGCCTGTGATGCTTTTCAAATAAATCTGCTTAAATGGTCGGGAAATTATAATCTCTCTCAGCCAATTATAAATTAACATCACGCACAATAATGTGAATTTAATAACCGATGTAGCCTAGGCTAATGCCTCTAAAATGTCCGAATTGCTAACTGGTTTAGTTATACAGGTGGCAAGTCGGAAATTTCAGAGGTTCCTAGTTCCGACCAGCACGTGAACGCAGCATATCTATGAAAAATTTCATGAAATTAGATCTCAATCACAATGGACCAAACTGTTTACTTTGTAGTCCTTCTGAATGAGACTGCGACAGGAATTATTGTAAATGTAATGTATGCTTGACTTGTGTGGCCTGACATTACCTTATTATAGCTTATTATTGTGCACTTTTCCGGTCCGTTCACCCTTATGGTTCGTTCTCAAAATTACATCATAACATAATGCTTTTAATTGCTGATTCAAAATTAGCTCCATATAAATTATTAACATGCTACAATTAATGTAGCCTATCATATCCCATTTAACAATCGCCTGAATGGATAAATCATAATTGACAGGTTTTTCCTTTCTTTCACTCTCCATGTCTCTGATTGTGTCAATGAGTATCCATTAGTCCACAGAGCCCTGGGTCGCTGTGCAGTGTGAGGTCCTGATATTAACTTGAATTTCTGTTTTATTAACTGAGGGGGCAATTATTTATATGTACTATATGTGACGTTTCTATAACTAGTGACTCTCAATATCCACAATTGCTGTGCCTTGCCCTGAATCTCAATCAAGAGATTAGTGTAATTGACTAGAATAAATGCTTGTTATCTCTCCCCATCAGACACACTCAGTGCAAAATGAGGAGCTATTTTAATGTATGATGTTTTTATTCAGCAATTTCCTGCTGGAATCTGCTTGGATTAAGGAATGCCTCATTTTGAGTTCCTCTGAGTGGGTCTTGATAGAGAAATGTTATTTGGCTGGCGTCAGTGTTTTAAACAAGGTTGTACGTTTGAGGGGAATATGCAATCGGGTATGTGAGCACTAAGGACACTGTAGCATGGATGAACCTCCTGAGAGACGATCGGTTTTTAATTATCAAAAAAATCACTTGACACCTAATATCCTTAACTGTGAAGGTTGACTTGTCCTTTCTGTTGAACTATTACTGAATAGTGTAAAGTCTAACTGCCACATAATATTGTAGTGTTCTTGGAAGTCAGATATTTTTGTAGGTTATATGCAGGGGTGTTTCCATCACAGGTTCGATCAAGGAAATTAAGGAAATCTTTGGTTGGATTGGGTAGGCAACACACAGTCTGGGTTTGAAAACATGCTCTAGTTACAACATTTTCCTATCACTGAGATTTTCCAGTAAATGATGGTGAGGAAACACCATAGCAGCACTCAACCCAGCATGACACACTGACGAGGAAAAGAAGGGAAACTCTCAGAAATGTTCACAAGTCACATCCTATACAACCAAATACTGTTCACTCTCTGTTGACCCTGAGAGAGTTGGGTCAATAAAACCAGGGTGTCGATCGATAGTATGTGGGCACAGAATGCGTACACTTGAGGTGCTGCTAATTTGAGGTGCCACAAACATATGAAGTTTCTGGGATAGTTCAAATCAAATCAAATCAAGTTTTATTGGTCACATACACGTGGTTAGCAGATGTTATTGCGTGTGTAGCGAAATGCTTGTAATTCACAGCTACATCAGCGGCTGTGCATTGACTATTTTAATCTATAAACCCATTGGTTTGCTCTTCTGATCTGAAATATTAAGATGGTTAAGAATGACGTAGGTTATTATCAGTGGCTTGTAGCTCCAATATAGTCTTACCATCCATAGCTCCGGTGGTGCTGTATGTCATTGCATGGTGATGACAGAACGTGACGTGACTTTGCCCTCTCAGGTATCAGTCAGACCTAGATATGTATCTGGCCAGCCAGAAGGCCGGACCTAACTATCTGGTCGGCTTGCTGGCCGGACCTAGCTATCTGGCCAGCTGGCCTGAACTAGCTATCTTGCCGGACCTCGAGATAGCTAGGTCCATCCAGCCGGCCCGGGCCAGGTAGGTACTGAGGAGTGGATTCCGTCTGGCCACTCTACCATAAAGGCCTGTGGAGTGCCACAGAGATGGTTGTCCTTCTGGAAGGTTCTCCCATCTCTACAGAGGAACTCTGGAGCTCTGTCAGAGTGACCATCGGGTTCTTGGTCACCTCCCTGACCAAGGCCCTTCTCCCCCAAATGCTCAGTTTAGCCGGGCAGCCAGCTCTATAAAGAGTCTTGGTGGTTCAAAACTTCTTCCACTTAAGAATGATGGAGGCTACTGTGTTCTTGGGGACCTTCAATGCTGCAGAAATCTTTTGGTACCCTTCCCCAGATCTGTGCATCGACACAGTCCTGTCTTGGAGCTCTACGGACAATTCCTTTGACCTCATGGCTTGGTTTTTGCTCTGACATGCACTGTCAACTGTGGGACCTTATAGACAGGTGTGTGCCTTTCCAAATCAGGTCCAATCAATTGAATTTACCACAGGTGGACTCCAATCAAGTTGTAGAAACATCTCAAGGAAGATCAAAGGAAACAGGATGCACCTGAGCTCAATTTCGAGTCTCATAGCAAAGGTTCTAAATACTTATGTAAATAAGGTATTTTGTATTTTTTTATTTTTAAACATTTGCAAAAAAATCTCAAAACCTGTTTTCGCTTTGTCATTATCGGTTATTGTGTGTAGATTGATGAGGATTTTATTTAATTCATTTTAGAATAAGGCTGTAACGTAACAAAATGTGAAAAAAGTGAAGGGGTCTGAATACTTTCCGAATGCACAGCAACGTGTTCACCCCAAAAAAACAAATCATTAGTTAGCTACCTATCACATGATTTGTGCACAAATATGATAGCTAATGTTAGCTAGCTAAGCGCTAGCCAGTTTACACATGACATTGCTAACTAGGCATCATTTAGCTAATACAATGTTAAAGTTTAATTAACACATTTGACACTCACCAGACAATTTTGGAAGGTACTGTAGTTAGCTAGATAGCTTGGTTTCCATTTTCCAACAGGTCTTTCTAATCCCCTTGATTGGTCATCAACTGTCACTGGTCTTGGAACTCATGTGTTCACCAGAAATGGCTTTTGGTGAACTGTTTGCCACTAGTGGTAATAAATATTATTGTTGCCAAAGTTTTGCTGCAGATTCACCACTAGTGGCAAACGTTTCCAAACTTCTGGCAACATTTTGTGGCACACTATTTTGTTTGCAGCAAATCTGCCACAAACTTGCAGGAAGTTTGCAGCAACAAATTCATTTTTGTAAGGGGTAGCTAGCTATCTTAGCCAACTAGATTATCTTGTATTGATTAAATACCCTAGCTATAACAAGCTAGAAGTTAGTCTACTAGCACAAGTGGGCTTGGTTGGTTGCTGCCTCTCCCTCCCTCCTCCTTGCTCCAGTTTCACTCACTCGCAGTACACACACTGCAAAGGCCCCTCCTACGCCTGCTCTCCTTTATCAGCTCTGATTAAAGTAGCTTACAAATAGATTTTTCTTCTGCTTCCCTCACTCGGATCCGACCATGTCTATATGGAACTGGCCATCCTCGGGTCCATTAGGAGTGGGTCTCTGAATTGAAAAATGTATTTATGCATATTTCTCAGGGTGGGAAAGGTCCAATTCCGAACGTGTCCAACTTTTTAGACATCTATTTGAGGCCCAACCTAACAATCCCTGTCACAACAACAATGCCAGGAACATTTTGAATGATGTCACAGAAACTGGACTTTGGCCACAAATAGGGTACTTTTTAATTTTGCGTATTTTGCCAAATAAACACAAATTAAAACTGCAGTAAGTGTTGAAATGTATTTTTTCCACTGTACCGAAACTTAACTGTAACCCCAAAACCGCAATATGTTTGTTGAACCGTTATACCTTTACCCTCAACTACACGATTTGATACATAAAATGTACCCTTAGTATTCAACCCTTTGGGGATCTTCATGTACCATGGGCCTCAGTGAGAAGACGAAGCAGAAGGTAAGTCACAGGCCTATACTGTCATTGTAATGATGATCTATTAAGATACCTACATATGAGCTCTTGAAAGCATTACATGAATGCATTATAGATAAGCTGTGGATATATTTAATCAACCTTTAATAATGCGGTTGGAAACTGTTATGAAATGGTTATAGATGTGTAATAAATGCGTCATGGATATGTAGTTAAAGTAAATCATTACCCAAGGTAAAGTTCTCCTGCAACAGGGTGACCAATTTACGATCCTACATCTGTAACGTCAGATTCGTATATGTCAGACTACAACATGTCAAATGCTTTCCAGGGCAGCACTCAACATTCCTTGAGAAAAATACACCCTGGTCAATAAGAGGCTTAATTTTTATATATTTTATTTTACAGCCATTGCATCCAGTGAGCATTTTCTATGAATGTCATGCACTGCAACATGAAAAAAATGCACCATGTTGTTATTCACAGTGGCATGGAATACAATATACTGTACATTCTTAGGGCATAGTTTGCTTAACAAAACTATTATCCTGAGCACTGTGCACCATTGAAGATAAGCTTTTACTCCTCAACAATACCTTTACATTTATTTGCCTTAGAAAGTCATGTTGTTGGGACATGAATCGAGTTGGTGTGCTAACCTTGTGATCTAATATGTGAATTACTACTGTGAATTACTACTCCGAATTATTACTAATATGCAATAGGAATCCAGGTAGCCTACCGTGTAATGTGAAAGCTTTAGCCTAAAATTGTATGGAATCTACTCAATAAATTAAGAATGTATTAATTAGTGAAATGAATGTATCATTTCATAATTTGAAGGACATACTAGTGTAGTCATTCATTTCATTGTTTCCGATTCTGGCGTCATGTCCATTAAAACTGAGGATGCATTTCATTGTTTATTTTAACAGAACGAATTCAAAGATGTGGATGAAGCCTCTGTCATGTCTGGTAACATTAAAGTTCTTCCTTCTCCTTTATTCTCCTGGTCTTCTCTTTCTCCTTCTGTTCTCATCTTTCTTTTGGGACCCAGGGATCTGTGTCTGTCTGTCTCTGTCTGTCCGTCTGTCTGTCACGGCTTGGAGGAGGAGTCACCAGCCATTCATCCCAGACTGGCTCCCAGCTCCCCCAAAGCTCTATTGGTGGGAGGACAAGTCTGGCTGTGATTCCATATCTGGTTCAGCATTTATTCTCTTTGTTGAGAAAAGCAGTTGCTTTCTACGTCCGATGAAACCATTCTAACTTCGGACAACATTGGGGACATCAACGGCCTTGTGCTTGGCGGTGACTTTGCTGTCCTCTGGCTGTGCTGGCTTTCTGGTCAGCCTGGGGCTTCCTGTGGCCTTCCTGGAGGGCTGGGGACTGAAGAGAATAGAATAGGTACTTTATCAATCAAGTTTTCAAGATATGTAACTTTCAAAATACAGAAATCTGGCTTGAATTACGCATTTTGCATCCTATGATGCTGCGTTTTGCATCATATCATACAAAATGCATCATACGGGCCAGATTTCTGTATTTTGAAAGTACATTTTTTTGAAAACTTGATTGAAAACTTAATGAAACAAATACCAAAATAAACGTTTGGGGTGGTTCATACCTGGAGGAGCCGCCCATCTTGCGGTGGATCAGAGGGCTCCTGGAGCCCTTGGGTTTGGCTGGAGTCTGCAGGGAGTCCTGTGTCTTCAGGGACCTCAAGCTGAGGAGGCTGCAGTAGTAGTTACACTGGTGCTGAGAGACAAAGTGCTCAAACACATTGGGGTTCTCTGTGATTGTGAGACTTTGGTACCTGGAATAATTACAATAGATTCAATGTTATAGATGAGTAAAGGAATAGTTTGTTGACAGAGCTTTGTAGCAGAGTTTGTTATTACAGTATTGTAATCGTAAATGGTCTACGTAGTCATGAACATCTCTAGAACACAATGTTCAGAAAATATAGCAGAACAAATTATATGCCTACCAACCCTTTCGATTTGATGGAAATTCCCACATTTGTGATCTTGAAGTCAACACCTGCAACACAATCACATAAAATTACAGTTAATTTCACCTGTTCTGTTATTCAGACAAAACGATGTCCTGGTAGAGTTAGTCATCCGAGACTATAGACACTGTACCTTCCATCCGAGTGAGCAGCAGGTTTCCATTGGTCCACTGGAGGATCCAGTGCTGCAGAGCACAACACTTCAGTGCCGCCTCTGAGCCAGTTCTCATGACCAGCCGGCCTGTAGCGTCCATGAAACAGTACCTCAGATAGACCCCCTTCAGGTCAGACTCCACCGTAGCGTGGGGAATGGTGTTGGCAGGCCGATACATAAGGTACACTGGGATCACTCTGTGTAACCAAGTGTGGTATGACAGAAGAGTTAACAAAGTAGTGAAATAATATGAAAAAACTGTTTTTAAGTGTAAGTTTCATATCATTTTGATGATCTCACTCACTCCAGCGCTACTCCAAATGTTCCTATCACCCTACATTCCGCAGCAAAGATCTTGCAGTATTCACGAGCCATGTTCTGAATTCTACATTCCTTTTGGAAAGATTTCATTCATGATCAGACAGAAAAACTTGAATTGGGTTAGGGGTCAGAGCTTTGACTAAATATTTTTAACATCAATAATATCATTACATTGGCCCAATTTCTATTTTTTTTTACTACGAGAAACACTGATTCCCTTTAAACATTTACTTTATGTAAAATAAGTAATACCCTTCACCTGTTGGGTGATTGCCAGGTTCCTCTCGACCAGGTTGCTCTCCTCCTTGGCTCCGTAGTAGGCTATGGGGCTCTTCACTTTGATGTAACAGCTGGTCCCAGACTCAAACACCGGCTCCAGCCCATAGATTACCTTCACCCTGCAGGCCTTGTGGGAGCAGCCCTCTCCTATATGGGCCTCCTCCATCATGATACGCCCAAAGAACTTACTTCCCCAGACGCCAGAGTCAGCCAGGCCCTTGGTGAACAGCAGTGGGGTCATCTCTATCTCCTCTCCCACTGTAGAGAGGAAAGATAGTAAGATCCTCAAATACAATGCACTGGAAGTGGTATTATGAGGTTGCCTCGTGAGCCGCCTGATCCCGCAAGCTTACATGAATGGTTTGCTGAACGGAGCTAAGCCTTCATGTAAGCTTGGGGATCAGGTGCCTCGCAAGGCTAATAATGGGGTGTGACCGGACAGTATTGAACACCAAGTAAGTCCTAACAAAGAATAGACTAATGTAATCTTACCTTCTTGATCCTCACGCAGAAACATGCCAGAGAGTACTGCAAACACAGAGTAGACAGAATAAGAGCTTGCAAGATGCTAAGTATTTATATATTCCTGCCTCCAGTCACTTTTTAGACCAGTTTACATGTACAGTACCAGTCAAAAGTTTTAGAACACCTACTCATTCAAGGGTTTTTCTTTGTTTTTACTATTTTCTACAATATAGAATAATAGTGAAGACATCAAAACTATGAAATAACACATATGGAATCATGTTGGAACCAAAAAAGTGTTAAACAAATCAAAATATAGTTTAGATTCTTCAAAGTAGCCACCCTTTGCCTTGATGACAGCTTTGCACAATCTTGGCATTCTCTCAACCAGCTTCATGAGGTAGTCACCTGGAATGCAATTAACAGGTGTGCCTTGTTAAAAGTTAATTTGTGGAATTTATTTCCTTCTTGATGCGTTTGTGCCAATCAGTTGTGTTGTGACAAGGTAGCGGTGGTATACATAAGATAGCCCTATTTGGTAAAAGACCAAGTCCATATTATGTCAAGAACAGCTCAAATAAGCAAAGAGAAACGACAGTCCATTAAGGTCAGTCAATCCAGAAAATGTCAAGAACTTTGAAAGTTTCTTCAAGTGCGGTCGCAAAAACCATCAAGTGCTATGATGAAACAGGCTCTCACGAGGACTGCCACAGGAAAGGAAGACCCAGAGTTACCTCTGCTGCAGAAGATAAGTTCATTAGAGTTACCAGCCTCAGAAATTGCAGCCCAAATAAATGCTTCATGGAGTTCAAGTAACAGACACATCTCAACATCA
>CM042380.1:11037146-11207146 GCA_023634145.1 Thymallus thymallus | reverse complement strand
ATATATCTTGAAAGGAGTTTACCTTTGAATGGGTTATGCTTGTCCTTCTCAGCTGGTTTCTTCTCAGACTTGGCAGTGTCTGTTGTCTCTAGGGCAGGTTCCTGGCTCTGTTTGGGGGCCTCTGGGGTTGGAGCCAGCTTCCTCCTACTGAGTAGTGGGGAACGTCTCTCTGTTGGAGGGGTGTGTTGGCCATTGGGGGGCTGCAGCAGGGGCGACCTGCGGGACAGACCAGGGGACATGGGAGAGGAGGACTCTGGGGAGAGCCTGGAGCTCATCCTGGGGCTCTGTGTGTCAATTGGTAAAGCTGCATCTTCAGGGTCCTCTCCTTTGGGTTTCGGGATTAAGATTTTGCGTCTGGCGCCAGAAGCCAGCTCCTGTGGGGTGGCTGACCGGATGGGGGACACACTGTCTGATCTCTTCAGCAGGCCAGCATTGCCTTCAGTGACTGAGACAGATGTTGAAGAGTCTGGCTTTGAATATTCCTCAACTTTCACCTCCTTGGATGGAGAGCTTTTGCTATTCAACGGAATGGTGAGAACAGGTACTGATCCTTGTGTCTCACTACTTGGGGAACCCTTGCTATCAAACCTTGGTACAGTCCGAGGACCAAGCTGAGGAACATCAGGTTTGCGTTCTTCACTCCGACCTAAAATCATACCAGTATCTGTTGAAGAGTATCTCTGTTTTTCATTGACAGGTTGCAATGTCATGGTTGCAATGTTGTTTGTAAATCCTGTTTTTTTGGTAGAAAAATGTTGGTTCTCAGTGGCACTAGGAAGTGAGCTAGATTCCTTTGAATGCTCCGAAATAGGAGAAGCACACCTTTTGTCTATGCTATGTTGACTCCTGAACACTGGAGGCAGTGAGTGTGAAGAATCCATCCCTTTGACTTTATTTTCTAGTGTTTGTTGTTTCTCTGCATTGAAGATAACATATGAGATGGATGTAGGAGGAACTGTAATGTCCAAGGACTCTGGAGTAACAAGAGAAGACTCCCTTAGAACATCCTTGTTCGCAGCCGGACTAATATCAGCAATATGATCCAAAAGATGCTCCTGGTCTTTATCCATTACACTTTTAATGTCCGTCACTATACATACAGGAGGATTACTATTCTCTAAAGTGCCATCCATGTCTATTATAGAGATAGGAGGAATAACAAAAGTTTTAGGTGAGGCTTCAGTCATAGGACTAACTATGGGGGACTCAACTCGTTCTGGTTCAGAGGTTGTAAACCTATATTCTACAGTTGAAGCTGAAATAGAACCGGCAGACCTGTCGGTTTCCTTCTTACAAGTGTCTTTCTCAGGTTCCTGCCTGTACTCTGTCTCATCCATCCTCAACTCTGGACTTTGCATTCTCACATCCTGTATGTCAGTTGATGAGGGACATTTAGGTTGTTGGTCTGTGTTTAGACTTTGTATGAGGGGCAATGAAATGGTAGCTACTGAAATAGTTGCCTCTGAAATGGGTGACACTGGATTGGGTGCCACTGAAATGGATGCATCTGAAATGGGTGGCACTGGACTTACTTCTATAGGGGCACTTTTCTCCATTTGTGACCTTAGAAGCTCGGCAATAGACATTAGTTTGGCTACGGGTGTTGGGGCTTTTGTTTGTTGTTCTGAGATGTTTATGTTTGGGACACTTGTAGTGTCTGCCGTCTGTGATGTGTCTGGAATAACAGGCTGAAAGCGAGGATTAAGAGAAAGATTTGGAGAACACATTTTTTGAATATGTGGAATTTGGCATTCTGCTATCTTCAACACAAGTAAACTCTTCTCATCCGATACAGCCACTGCAATACTTTCAACGTTTTTCTTTTCAGGTGCTTTCATAAGTCTTTCAATTTCACCTTCCTGAACTTTTCTAACTTCATAAACAGTTTCCATGTCAGCTCTTCTCTCATAACAGTCTACCTGTGCGTGTAACTGAGCCAAATTATTACCCTGTACTTTATCGTCAACTTGTATTTCTGTCTCTCCAACGGTTTTCATAGCTATCTCATCTTGGCCTTGCTGGCCCACTGAGGAAACACTACGCCCCAAGGTGTTCTCACCAACACCTGGTATTTCGAGGGGTGACTTTAGTGGCTCTGTAAAAGGTAAGGAATGGCTCTCATTTGATCCCCTGGAATGATCCTGTGTGCCCTGCGTCATTTTGTAAGAGGCCGATTGGCTCGGAGGATTGTTCAAAGTAGGAGACCGCTTGTTGGCATCTGGTGTGACCTCTCTGTCCGATGACGATGGAGAGTGTTGTTGTGGCGAAGGTGATTGTCCATCCAGCTTACTCTGCATGGTTAGTATTACAGGTTCCGACGATGGAGAGCGTTGTCGTAGCGAAGGTGATTGTCCGTCCAGCTTACTCCGCATGGCTAGTATTACAGGTTCTTGCCCAACAGGTGTTCTATTCCTCTCTCTCTCTGTATGTCTGTGGTTCTGTGTAACCTTGAGGCACAATACAAGAAGAGACAGATTACTATTCTGCAACAGTCATATACAGTTGAAGTCGGAAGTTTACATACATCTTAGCCAAATACATTTAAACTCAGTTTTTCACAATTCCTGACATTTAATCCTAGTAACAATTCCCTATATTAGGTCAGTTAGGATCACCACTTTATTTTAAGAATTTGAAATGTCAGAATAATAATAGAGAAAAGGATTTATTTCAGCTTTTATTTCTTTCATCACATTCCCAGTGGGTCAGAAGTTTACATACACTCAAATAGTATTTGGTAGCCTTTAAATTGTTTAACTTGGGTCAAACGTTTCAGGTAGCCTTCCACAAGCTTCCCACAATAGGTTTGGTGAAGTTTGGCCCATTCCTCCTGACAGAACTGGTGTAACTGAGTCAGGTTTGTAGGCCTCCTTGCTCACACACACTTTTTCAGTTCTACCTACAAATGTTCTATAGGATTGAGGTCAGGGATCTGTGATGGCCACTCCAATACCTTGACTTTGTTGTCCTTAAGCCATTTTGCCACAACTTTGGAAGTATGCTTGGGGTCATTGTCCATTTGGAAGACCCATTTGTGACCAAGCTTTAACTTCCTGACTGATGTCTTGAGATGCTGCTTCAATATATCCACATAATTTTCCTTCCTCATGATGCCATCTATTTTGTGAAGTGCACCAGTCCCTCCTGCAGCAAATCACCCCCACAACATGATGCTGCCACCCCCGTGCTTCACGGTTGGGATGGTGTTCTTCGGATCCTCCAAACGATGGTCATTATGGCCAAACAGTTCTTTTTTTGTTTCAACAGACCAGAGGACATTTCTCGATCTTTGTCCCCATGTGCAGTTGCAAACCGTAGTCTGGCTTTTTTTAAGGCGGTTTTGGAGAGGTGGCTTCTTCATTGCTGAGCGGCCTTTCAGGTTATGTCGATATACGACTTGTTTTACTGTGGATATAGATACTTTTGTACCTGTTTCCTCCAGCATCTTCACAAGGTCCTTTGTTGTTCTGGGATTGATTTGCACTTTTTGCACCAAAGTACGTTCATCTCTAGGAGACAGAACGCATCTCTGTCCTGAGCGTTATGACGGCTGTGTGGTCCCATGGTGTTTATAACTGCATACTATTGTTTGTACAGATGAAGGTGGTACCTTCAGGCGTTTGGAAATTGCTCCCAAGGATGTACCAGACTTGCAGAGGTCTACAATTATTTTTCTGAGGTCTTGGCTGATTTCTTTTGATTTTCCCATGATGTCCAGCAAAGAGGCAAAGAGTTTGAAGGTAGGCCTTGAAATACATCCACAGGTACACCTCCAATTGACTCAAATGATGTCAATTAGCCTATCAGAAGATTCTAAAGCCATGTCATAATTTTCTGGAATTTTCCAAGCTGTTTAAAGGCACAGTCAACTAAGTGTCTGACCTACTGGAATTGTGATATAGTGAATTATAAGTGAAATAATCTGTCTGTAAACAATTGTTGGAAGTATTACTTGTGTCATGCACAAAGTAGATGACCTAACCGACTTGCCAAAACTATAGTTTGTTAACATGAAATCTGTGGAGTTGTTGAAAAAAGTGTATGTAAACTTCTGACTTCAACTGTATACATGACATATAAACACACATCATTGTTATACTGTATACACATCAAAAACCAGGGTGGAACATAAAAGCATTATCTTATGAACAAATCATCAAAGAGACTGCTGTAGGTGTTAAAGTCTACCAAAATAACAACAAAGGCTTGACCTTTTCCCTGTCAAACTGAAATACATTCCACATCCACAATGTAACAATGTGCAAAGCTCTGTCACCTGCAGTTGTTTTTTAAAATAAATGTCAGTATGTATTTATATGTATTCATTTATCCCTGTGTGTAGTGATGGTACCAGTTCTACAGTACACATAGATGGAGAGCTGGAGGGACACAGCGATATCAGTCAATCAAGGTGAAAGATGATCGCTCTAAATACACCATATATACAACAGCATGTGGACACCCCTTCAAATTAGTGGATTGAATATTTCAGCCACACCCCTTGCTGACACGTGTATAAAATCGAGCACACAGCCAAGCAATCTCCATAGACAAACATTGGCAGTAGAATGGCCTTACTGAAGAGCTCAGTGACTTTCAACATGGCACCGTCATAGGATGCCACCTTTCCAACAAGTCAGTTCATCAAATTTCTGCCCTGCTAGAGCTGCCCAGGTCAACTGTAAGTGTTGTTACTATGAAGTGGAAACGTCTAGAAGCAACAACGGCTCAGCCTTGAAGTAGTGGGTCACACAAGCTCACAGAACTGGACCGACCAGTGCTGAAGTGTGTAGCGCGTAAAAATCGTCCTCGGTTGCAACATTTACTACCAAGTTCCAAACTGTCTCTGGAAGCAACGTCAGCACAATAGCTGTTCGTCAGAAACTTCCTGAAATGGGTTTCCATTGCCGAGCAGCCGCACACAAGCCTAAGATCACCATGCGCAATGCTAAGTGTCGGCTGGAATGGTGTAAAGCTCGCTGCCATTTGACTCTGGAGCAGTGGAAACGCGTTCTCTGGAGTGATGAATCATGCTTCACCATCTGGCAGTATGACGGACGATTACGGGTTTGACGGATTCCAGGAGAACGCTACCTGCCTGAATGCATAGTGCCAACTGTAAAGTTTGGAATAATGGTCTGGGGCTGTTTTTCATGGTTTAGGCTAGGCCCCTTAGTTCCAGTGAAGGGAAATCCTAAAGCTACAGCATACAATGACATTCTAGACGCTTCCAACTTTGTGGCAACAATTTGGGGACGGCCCTTTCCTGTTTCAGCATGACAATGCCCCCGTGCACAAAGCAAGGTCCATGCAGAAATGGTTTGTAGAGATCGGTGTGGAAGAACTTGACTGGCCTGCACAGAACCCTGACCTCAACCCCATCAAACACTTTTGGGATGAATTGGAACGCCAACTGCGAGCCAGCCCTAATCACCCAAGATCAGTGCCCAACCTCACTAATGCTGTTGTGGCTGAATGGAAGCAAGTCCCTGCAGCAATGTTCCAACATCTAGTGGAAAGCCTTCCCAGAAGGGGGGGGGGGGCTGTTATAGCAGCAAAGGGGAGACCAGGAATGAGATGTTCGACGAGGAGGTGTCCTCATACTTTCAATCATGTAGTGTATCTAAATATGGAATGAATCTTGTTTTCAATGTTGTCCTCGCTCTCGTGCTAAGTGCTGAGTGCTCAGACATATTTACAAACTGGAACCTGGTCCATAGATGGGGCAATCCTGTTTTCCAGCTATAACTATGTTACTATCTCACAAGCTGTTCTTGACTTAAACAGCTATGACTTGTAGTCAAATCACTATAATTCACACATTTTCAACCCCTCAGATTGAAAGAAATGTCAATAGTGTCTAACAGAGCTACTGGGGGTGTAGTGTTGTTAAGCTGCACTCATTTGATTATGATATGATTATTATCACTTAAAAGGTCCTTTGATGAGCCATAGAGATTAACAATACCCTCACAAACACAGTGCAGTCCCACAGTACAGGACGAGGTAGTGTAATGTTTCGACCAGGTGCAGAATGCATGTGGACCTGTTGTGAGATTGACTCCTGGTCTGAGCTCATGTTCCTTTAGTCTTAGATAAACATAACAGTAAGAGATATGTAACTCAGTTGAAATAAGCACCCCATCTAACTGGTCAGCTGAAATTAGCACCAGAGGGTTTAATTGGCTCCGGTGTGACTCATGTGTCAATCCATCAGTGAATGAGACAAGCCCAAAATTACTGACAAGACCATTCACATTGCATCTACTTTGATTTCAATGTCACAGAACTAAAATATGGTGTTGTGTGAAATAATGTGTAACCTTTATTTAACTAGGCAGTTAAGAACAAATTCTTATTTACAATGACGGCCTACCCTGGCCAAACCTGGACGACGATGGGCCAATTGTGTGCCTCCCTATGGGACCCCAATCACGATATGATACAACCTGGATAATAGTGATGAATTAACAAACAAATTAATTTGAAATGGTGAGTATGTGAACATTTACAATGACAAGTACAGAAGGGAGAGAATGCTCTTAGCTTCCCATCATACAATGATGTATGGAATATTTTTAGGTTTAGTGAGGAGACAATGGAATGTGGCTCATTCAAAGGAGTGCTTAAGTGGAACAGAGTCTGAACAGAGGTCTGTCTCAGGCACTATTTTCACAGTACTTTGTTTCTAGACCTTCCTTGACTTGGGTTCAGTAGATGGTGCAGTGTTTCAAAAAGCCCAAATAGTATGAAATCATAAATGTATTCTTTGGAGAGAATCTTTGGAGAGAAAAAACAATCAATGCCTAAAATGATTTACAACTTTTTGGATGAGAGACAAAAAACAACATAATCTTCCTCTCTGTTTGCCTGGCTGCGACCAACAGTGTAAGTAAAAGACGAGTATAACTGTGCAGCTCAACTCTGAAGGATAGCAAACATATTACCCATCTTGCTCTCTGCCTCTCTCTATGTCTGGACCAATCCAAAACCTTTTAAGGCATCATTGCTGTACCATCTGTTCCATTGTGCTTTTCACTCTCATGTCAAGTGTTTTCCGCCACCAAGACCACTCACAGTAGCCTTAAAGCCCCACGCTGTCAAACAAGCTAAGATTGTTGACCTCCCAAAATCATTTTTGTATAAAGCGTACGCACAACATAAGCCTTGAGGTACTCTGTGATCTCCATATTCAGCCATTCGATATGTAGTAGTGGTAATATACTTGCTCCATGAGCTGTCTGTCCCAGCACATGCATCATTACACATATGTCTTGTCACACAGAGAGGGGCATACTTGTAAAGTCTAATAATAGCCCTGTGGGTGCTTGTGTTACTGATCTGATCTGGCTGGTGTGTTTTGGAAACGTTAGACGCCCCATGAGCTCATAGGGACAGGGCAGAGACACTCACCTCCTCAACCAGCAGTGCAGGCAGCCGAGACACAGACACATTCTTTGGGCACGTGCTTGTTTCCTCCACAGACAGCTGATCTCCTGACTGTTCACACAGACGCTGAGGCAAGGCAGAGACAGCCTCAATGCTCTTACAGAGCGTTGTTTGTACTGACTCCACTGATCCTCCAGCAACTTCAACTGCAGTTCCATGGATGGAAGAAGTATCTGAGTTTAGCACCTCAAGCACTGATGCTGAATCCTTCACTGGGTGTTCAGTTTTAGCTTTTAGGGGAGTAGTGGTGCTGTTTAGGTGTTCCAGGGCAGAAGACTTATAGTCTATCTCCATGTCTGTTACATTGCTTTGATGGGGTTTAATGTCCTCTGATATGTTGCTTAACACATGTGGAGTTGTTAGTGAAGGACTTGCTTGTGGTTGTTGTTTTACTGATGGACTTGGTTGCGGTTGTAGTTGTGGTTGTAGATTTGCAGAAGGACTTGGTTGACATGGTTGTTGTAGTTTCACTGTAGGACTTTGTTGATGTGGTTGTAGTTGTAGTTTTACTGAAGGACTTCGTTGTGGTTGTGGTTGTGGTTTCGCATAAGGATTTGCTTGGAGTTTCGCTGAGGAACCTGGTTGTGGTTTTGCTGAAGGACTTGGTTGACATGGTTGTGGTTGTGGTTGTAGTTTCCCAGAAGGAGGATTTGGTTGTGGGTGTGGTTTCGCTGAAGGGCTTGGTTGTGGTTGTGGTTTTACTATATTACTTGGTTGTGGTTGTAAAGTCACAGAAGGAGGACTTGGTTGATGTGGTTGTGGTTTTAGTTTAGCTGAAGGACTTGGTTGTGGTTGTGATGAGGTGACAGGAGGAACTGTACTCTGATTCCCCATAATATTGTTATTTCCAACCATCTGGGTCACCTGAGCCACTGCACCATTCTGACTCGTATTCCCTGAGATGGTTTCCCCTGTCGAGAGGAGCCAAGTAGAAGGAGACAGGATGCTAGGCTGTCTGTTGTGTGGTGGGGTTTGTACAGGTACTTTCACCTTCACTTGGACCTTCACTTCTTCCATTACTGACACAGTGTTGTTCAGTGGGGCTCTCTCAGGCTGCTTCAAGTATTTTACACTCTCTGTCTTTGAGGCTGAAGTCTCAACAGCACTCTCCACTTCCATGTCCTCTTCTGATGACCCCAGTGAGGGAAAGGACTCAACCAGACAGGGTGTCACACTGACCTCTCCTCCTTCACTCATCCCTCTCTGCTGAGGCCCCTTCCCTGCTTGGCTATCAGCCGTCAGACCTCTCTCCTCTCCATTGGAGATCTTTATCTTCTTCTTGGACAGTGATGCTTTTGGTGTGTGTGGAGCAAAAGACTTCTGCACTGAATCGTAAACATATGTCAGGCCTTTGTTGCTGCTATTTTCTGTAATGGCTGCCTGTCCATTGACATTGGAAGCCCCAGACCTGTTAGTTTCCCACTTTTCTTCTCCCAACACAGGTGTGTCCTGTAGCCTGGCCTCTGCCTCCCCAGCATGAGCCTGTGTTTTCTCCACAACCCCTTCATCCTCCATAGAGCTGGGGGCCTTGAGGCTGGGGTCCATGGGGGACCGTCTTTTCCTCTGGGACCGTTCTGGACTGATGGCCCTCAGTGTCTCCTGCCGACCACCATGAGACCCGTGGTTCTCCTTGTCCCACGGCTTGGGCTCCTCCAGCTCTCTGCGTGTGTTTTCCGCCTTCAGTTTGATCTTGGCGAAGTACTGCTGGTGGATCTTGTACTCACTCATCGTCCCCACCTCAAGGACTCCAGAGCAGGACACAATGCCTTTGTT
Organism: Thymallus thymallus; assembly: GCA_023634145.1. Taxonomy (NCBI): domain Eukaryota; kingdom Metazoa; phylum Chordata; class Actinopteri; order Salmoniformes; family Salmonidae; genus Thymallus; species Thymallus thymallus. The sequence continues at coordinate 11,197,924 of CM042380.1, read as the reverse complement.
GTTCCTGGCTGAAGCCTGGTAGATGGCTGCATCCTCCATAGTGCAACTGTAAAGAAAACTAATTATAGATACTTGTATTTTACAGTTGCTGTAAATGTATAAATATCTGTTTGGTGCATCAATACAAACCAAATTGATATCAATATGATAACGTTTAACAACTTCAATACAAATAACAATTATGAACCTGATACATACTTGTAAATGTGCAGTGAATGGTTTTGTCCATTGCGGGAAATGTTGTATTTAGGTAGTCCACAGTATCTGTCCAATTGCAAATCATCTTTGTACCATGTCACTTCAGGAGCAGGGTGACCTGAAGACAAATTGAAACAAATACAGAGTGATAAAGACTACAGTTCGAACTTACTGTAAAGTCTTCAGATAGATAATAGTGGTTAGCATGTACAACAACAAAGTATGTAGGCTATTACAAACAAACAACGTATTGCACCCACACACCAGAGAAGAGCTTACCTGACACCTCACAGGTGAACTTGATGTTACAGGTTTCCGATACGGCTCTTGACTTTAATGTTGTCTCAAAGGATGGCTGGGTCTCCTCCGTTAAATGTGCCATAACACAATGTAGTGTGCTCCTGCATAACACACTTAGTTACATTTTCACATTTAAAGAAATTCTCTCACCTGGGCCAAAGCTATTTTCGAAATATGTAATTTTTTATAAGGGCAGTGAAAGATATACGGTATATACAATGCAATAGTTTGTAAAATATATAAAGAAATGTTTATCAACACATTCAACCCTACATACTGTAAGGTAATGTGATTCCATATCCTAGTGATTTGATTTCCATGGATTGTCTTGCTTTCCATAAGAATTGCAGAGGTCAAAATGGGTGTTATGTAGTTTGTGATGCAATATCTGGTGCAATTCAATATCCCTATAATCAAATATCAGCCAACGTATTTCACCAAGCACACATTGTTCCATCTTTCATCCTCAATGTCTTCACGGGGAAGCAACATAAGCCATGCGAAAGAAAAGCTAAAAGATAGCAAGTGCCGGTGTTAGTTGAAATTAATTTCATGAAACAAATAGATGACAGTACCTTGATGGCCTGTATTGAGAATAGCTGTGACTGGAGTAGCTATGCAGAGAGGAAGCAAATAGAAGCAGGTCATTGGGCACAATGCATAGGCGTTCTGGCATGCATGAAGAAATATACATATGAACTAAGAAGTGCTCTTACATAAACTATCACCCATCGTCATGCTTTTAATTGCTTATCAAATTGGTCATCAGATGCTTTTAATTGGTTCTCATTTAATTGGATATCAAATTGGTTATCAAATTCCCATCAAACTCCCATCTTTTATGAAATTAATTTTACAGTAATGAGACCTACATGAGTCTATATGAATATAGTGCATTCAATACAGAATGCAGGTATTGAAGGATCATTATTGAGTGACATTAGTGCCAACAAAAACTGCATTTGGATTCAGATTCCATTTCTGTTGGCACTAATGTCACTCCATACACCACATCTTAATTGGTGGATATTTCATGCCTGTAATCATGGCCATAAACATGTGTAGGTCTAGTCACTGTCTGGTGTTGTCATCTATTTCAGTCTCTCTGACAGATCATTAAGATAGGGTGCTGCTAAGGACATAGTTTATTACATTTTTATGACTGACTATTGCCTGGTGTCTACAGTGAAACAAGATCATACCACTGACAGTGGAAAAACACTAAGAGACATCAGCAAGTACTAAATGATGATGCAATCTGTACCATTAATATTTTACTGAATTACCATTAAGAATACATGTTTTCACTTGACTTGATAGTTCATACTAGGTAGCAGCACGCACTTGGCCATAAGTAGACATAACCAGTAGTAGGAAGACTGGATTTTCATCAACTTTTCTTTTATAAATTATGGGATGCATTTTGGAAGACGGTTTGCATTTACACCGGCTTATGCAGTGAGTTGCAGTTTATTTATAAAGAGCTGAGTGCTGACCTTCATGATCACAACGTTTTATGGGCCAGTAGTGAGTGTTGCCTATCAGCTGGCCATTCACACAGCCCTAAACACAGTGAACAACACCATGGAAACACAGTGAACAACACCATGGAAACACAGTGAACAACACCATGGAAACCAACTATGACTTTGATATGTGGTTGTCTCATCCAGTTATCTTAAGATGAATGCACAAACTGTAAGTCGCTCTGGGTAGGAGCGTCTGCTAAATGACTAAAATGTAAATGTAATGGAAATATAACTAACACAACTATCTATAACTAACTAACACACTGAGAAATTATTTCAATCCAAGCCATCCAATAATTTTAATTGAAAAGGGCATTATAAATTCCTCATAATGCAATGATGCTGAATCAATGGTTAAACTTAATTTCAAGAGAGGGATATGGTAATAAACATATTATTATTTTCTTGTTGCTTGTTTAGGTACAGTAATATTTCCTGTGTTGGGTTGAGGGGTTGTGTACCTGTTTTCAGGCCTGACACTAGAGAGGTAGCTGCGGCTGCTGGCTCTGCTACTCCATATGACATCATCTCCATTGTGGGAGCTGGACCTCCCGTCCCCCACAGAGTAGGAGCGTGTCATCAGCCTCCTGGAACTCATTCTCCAACAGATAGTTTCTCTTTCAAACTTCAATTCCCAGGAGAATCTTCCTCAGAAAAGTCAACAGATGGTGATGTCAAACCACCACACAAATGAGGTTTTCTTCTGTGGCTGTTATCTGTTACAGTCTAAATCTGGGAGATAGCAGCTGAAATTGAAATTAAGATGACAGTAGATAAAATACAAAATCAAGATGATGCCCTTTTTTGGTCAATATTTATGAACCCTCTTCTATTGTCTTCATCAATTGTAGTGGAATGCCTTATACTATAGAGCCTGACATCAGCAACATAGATTTCTTTGTAAAAGTAAGTTGTTATGTTAAGTTGGTAACACATCCATGATATCATCATTCATCGACAAGCTATCTTCCATCAGATCTCGGAGGTAAACTCACCATTTATAGCTTTCCTTTTGTCTCTGTAGATGGACCCACCACTCTCTCCGGCTCAAGGCACTGTGCAATTTCCAATCAAACATGAGCATGCGTAGCCCGCAAAACCTATTTATAGCAGGCCTACAAATAGGCACAAGCGCACATCACATTTTTCCAAACTAGCCTGCGAACCATTTTAAGTACAATACCCCACCACTACAAGGAAAAGTCAATTGGGAAAGAGTCCGTAGAAAAGAGTTTTGATTATATCCATTCTAGCATTGTGGAGGAGATAAATCCATATGGAACAACGCTTAGTCAGAAGCCACAAAGGCCATCTAAGAGTTGGTTGCCCTTCAAATGTTCTGAATTGGGTTAAGCAAGTTAGGCCACCACGAGTTTGTGACTTGTTTACCATTGGAAAACATGCCCTTTAAAACAGCAGATTGTCTTTCGTGTGGCCCAATGGGTGACCGTGCGTTTTCTTCTCATAAACAGCGTGCATGTTTAGTGCTTGATACAGGCTGTGGTACTAAAGTATAACATGACCCTGTCAATCAGAATGATGACACCAGCCTTAAAAGTCAATTTAAGCACGCTGTAAATTCAGGCATCCAGTCCCATCGCTCCCACTTTCCAAACATAAAAGTGTTTGGTTACACTGACTGACCTTCCAAAGCAACAAGCTTGTTGATCCTGCGTATGAAAAGCATACTGTGAAAAATATGTGTCTAAATGCAATAGAACATTTTGCAATGGTTACTTCTCCGTAATATGTTTGTGTTATTCTTAGTGAATTTTTCACAGAATTGTCTTGCAAGTTGTGGATGTCACTTTCGTCATTTGTTGGGCTTCTGTTTGGTTAAGCTGTGATGACACTGTTAGACCACCCTTGTCCCTGGGCCTGTGCTCTCATTGAGTTGTGATTGACACTGTTCTGTCAGACCCCTAGAGGAAAAGCAATAGGAATAGAGCAGCCTTATATAGTCCCTTCTGGCTATTCAAGATTTGTGGGTGTGGGTGGTACATTGCCATTTGCTAATCCAACTGAGGAGCACACTGAAAATACAGACAATATCGTTAATTTTAACATTAAAAAAAAAATCCCATTTGGCCATCAGTGTCCCTTCAAAAAATTAGGTTCATGATGCCTCATTTGTGTAGTTCTAGGTCATCAGTAAGTCAATGAATGAACAACAAATTCAAAGCAAAATCAAAATAACTCTAAAGAAGGATACTATACTTTTCACCTTCACTTGCATTCTCTCCAGCACACCGACAACTCAATGTGCATCTCAGTGCACTAGGGATTAGGGAACATAACTGGCACTATCACTATGAATTGCCAGCTTCTTGAGTGAGTGACGCTTAAATCAAGTTCAAAGATACCAATCAAAATTCCTCCCATGTTACTCTGCATAGACAGTCATCAGATTACACATGCATACGTGCCTGCTGCGCTGCTATTTTAAATGACTGTTTTTTTTATTTCCATCGCTGTGTCTCTCAATAAGTTCCAGGCCATGTCTTTTACATGGCAGGGTGAGGCAATATGTCTCTGATTATTATCAAGCTTAATTATTCCACTCTCTCGCTTGCTCCCACCACCACCACCCTATGGCTGTGATGACAGACATACATGAGCTGGACTGGACACACCCATACACACACACACACACACACACCCCTCCCACAGCAGCTGGCTAACAGCCCTCAGTCAGAAGCCATGGTAGGGACAAAGACGGTGGCCCTGGGCTAGCCTCTGCCTGTCTCAGACTATGTAAGATCTGGTTGATATCCTCTTTGACCTCACATAGGCTGCCTTGTATATACAGTATGTTTGGTATAGTGGACAACATCTAAAGTAGATTTTGTTACACCCTATGTTTTGCCCACTAATTATGGAAATAGAAAATCACATTATTGTAATTCAATTTAATTTACAGCTGATTCATGATCATTTCCCATTGCATAAATTATGAAACCTGCAGTGGTGGAAAAAGTACTGAAATCTCATACTTGATTAAAAGTAAAGATACCTTAATAGAAATTGACTCAAGTAAAAGTGAAAGTCACCCAGTAAAATACTACTTGAGTAAAAGTCAAAAAGTATTTGGATTTAAATATACTTAAGTATCAAAAGTAAAAGTAAAAGTAAAAGTATGAATAATTAAAAATTCCTTATCTTCAGCAAACCAGACGGCATAGCCAGGGTCACACTCTAACATAATTTAAAAACAAACCATTTGTGTTTAGTGAGTCTGCCAGATCAGAGGCAATAGGGATGATCAGGGATGTTCTCTTGATAAGTGTGCAAATTGGACCATTTTCAGTCCTGCTAAGCATTCAAAATGTAACTAGTACTTTTGGGTGTCAGGGAAAATGTATGAAGTAAAAACTAGATAATTTTCTTTAGGAATATAGTGAAGTAAAAGTACAAATTTTCAAAAATATAAATAGTAAAGTAAAGTACAGATACCCCAAAAAACGAATAAAGTAGTACCTTAAAGTATTTTTACTTAGGTACTTTACACCACTGGGAACCTGACCCGTTATTATTTGTTTTGACCTCATGGTCTGGATCAGATGGTTGGTTTGAAAAGCACGTTGGACAGATTTATAGAGATCTGTGAATGATGTTCAGGAACACCACTGGCACTGCTTTTACATAATAATAATCCCATGCCAAAATAGTTATACAAGACAGACGGAATGTTGGCCACCGGCTTCTGTTTCTGTTAATTGAACTTAAATGTCTTTATTAAGAAAATTTTCCAGTTTTTACCTTTTTACAACGCAATCTCTTGTTAATTTTGGACAGCACCCTCATAAGCAATGTTTCTATACTAATTTATACACTCTATAATGCAAAGATCCTATTCTGAATGACAGTAAAATGGTAATACAAGCTTTCTTCAATCAATGCAAGACCGCATAGAGCCACGTGCTTCCCCAAAATAATGCGTAAACTCTGCCTCTATATGTGAAACCTAAAAGCAACCAATTAAATCACATTATCACAAGGTGAGGTGCTGTTAAAGAGAAAGGAGGACTTCTTTATACCCCCTTGTGGGGATATCGTCCGTCTGTTCCAGTGTGGTAATAGATAATGTGCTGGGCTGAGCCACTGTAACTTCATCTTGATTCCACCATGGCGAGCAGGGTCTTAATTCACTTCATTGACATCGAAAATAGTGACCTTTAACGCCTTATGACCCTGAACCTTTCAGCCAGCTTCTTCCCACTCTGATACAAGGTTATGTAGAACCAGATTTGATTTACTCTACAGCTGTGAAACAAGATACCATGTTGGTTCTGATATGAGATAACATGTTGATTTCTACAGTATTTAGAAGTGGTAGAATTTGTAATGCTTATCTGCCAGTCAGCTATACAGGATATAGGATAACTGATCCCCTAATTATGATAAAATGTATACATTTATCATCATGGTCTCCTATGTCATCTCTAGGCCTCAGCAGTTACAACAGCGCCTAAACACAACCAGAGCCCCTTCAGATGTAGGCCCATAGATTTCATCACTGTAGTCCTACTACAATATGCCTCAGTGCTAGACAGACGTGTAAAGTCACTCAAGTAAAACCTAAACCTGTTTTCATGTCTCATTGGATAAAAATACACTTCTCTATACAGTTTAGCAATTTAATATTTTCAATTCAAACAGGTGCTGTTGTCTATAAAGAGTACAAATACCCTACTTACAGCAGGCACCTGAGTTTACACAGTACTAAACGCTTCACTACTTCTCTCTAGTGGTCCACTTGCAAACAAGCAGGGAGTAGACCACATGTGGCACACTACTATGAAACTTCTGTGTTGTCAGTCCTATAGACATCCTCACATGCACCCAGATGGGCCACCAGTTAATTACTGTTTGGTGAAAGCAGAACATTAAACTCCACCGACTTTTCAGACTGCTAGGCTTTAATAAATATTGTAGATAGATAGATAAATAGATAGGTACTTTATTGATCCCAGAGGGGGACATTTCTTAAGAAGATAACACTTCCCATACCGGGAGTTGAACCCGGGCCACCTGGATGAAAACCAGGAATCCTAACCGCTTGTGTTGAGATCACAAAACTATGTAGGATATACAGTTGAAGTCGGAGGTTTACATACACCTTAGCCAAATACATTTAAACTCAGTTTTTCACAATTCCTGACATTTAATCGTAGTAAAAATTCCCTGTCTTAGGTCAGTTAGGATCACCACTTTATTTTAAGAATGTGAAATGTTAGAATAATAGTAGAGAGGTCTCTGGAAACCTTTATGGTTTTCAAGTTTAGTGTCCAGAGACGTCTCTGGAATTCTCTATGTTCCCTCTGATATTGGTCCCCAATTAGAGGCAGCTGCGCTGCATTGCCTCTAATTGGGGAGCCTATTTATGTTCAGTTTTTCCCACCTGTGTTTGTGGGTTTTTATGTGTGTTCCTTTTTGTTTTTCACGCCAGTTCATAGTTGCGGTATCTCCTTTTGCTGTTTTTGGAGTTTTGCCATATAATAAAAGGAATGTTTTTGCACTACAGCTCTGCGCCTCGGGTCATGTCTCATAGCAATCGTGACAGAGAGAATTATTTATTTCAGCTTTTGATTCTTTCATCACATTCCCAGTGCGTCAGAAGTTTACATACACTCAATTAGTATTTGGTAGCATTGCCTTTAAATAGTTTAACTTGGGTCAAATGTTTCGGTAGCCTTCCACAAGCTTCCCACAAGGTGTATGACTTTTGGCCCATTCCTCCTGACAGAATGTGAGGGCTTGGTTGTGGTAAGGCCTCTTACTCCCACCTAGGGGAGGAGAGAGGCACACAACCAAGCTCTCACACACTATTAGGGAGATTATCATCCCCAATCAGAGACAGCTGTATAGCGTTGTCTCTGATTGGGGATAGTATTTAATCCCCACACAAATCCACCGGTGTGTGGATCATTGTTCCTTGTGTTTGTCTGCACTGCCTGCAGCCAGCAAGTAAGTCACTGTGTTTTGTTTTTGTAGTAGTATAATAGTTATATTTTTTCACTCTCCTTTTTATTTGTTAATGCTTCGGGAGAACACCTCATTTTCAAATAAAAAGGATGACACTTCACCAGCGCTCCGTCTATCGTCCCATATATCCGATGCACCGTGACAGAATGATCCACCACCCTGGGACGCAACGGGGGATTACATTAGGAGATATCCTCCTCGGTATGGGGAAAATTACAGAGGAGGAACACTCCTATTATCGCTCGGTGGAGGAAGGCTGGGGTCCGGAGCAGCCGAGGCGCCGGAGACGGAGGACACGTCACCGGGCTAGAGTTGAGGACCAGCCTGGAGCCCAGAAAACCCCTCAAACTGATTTTGGGGGGGGCTATGGGGGTGGTCGGGGATCGAGGGAGAAGAGCCCCGACCACTGCACTCGTGGGGGTTCCAGGAGGAGCCCCTACAGCCATGGGAGCGGGAGTACATAGAGGAGTCGGAGGAAGACGACGACGATGTGCTTCTGTTCCCTCACTCGTGGGGGTTCCCGGAAGAACCCTCACAGGATGGGGATTGGCGGTGGAGTAGGCACGACAGGGACAGTCGTGCTCCAGCGCCAGTTCCCAGTCCGGTGCCTCCAGCGCCGGTCCAGAGTCGGAGGAGGAGGAGACCGACTCAGCGCACCAAACCATCGGTGCGCAACACTAGCCCGGTGCGACCCGTACCAGCTAAACGCACCCAGCCAACGGTGCGTTTCCCCAGCCCGGTACGGCCCGCGCCTGCTCCGCGCACCAGCCAAACGGTGCGTTTCCCCAGCCCGGCGCGACCCGTGCCAGCTAAACGCAACAACCCAACAGTGCGTTTCCCCAGCCCGGTGCGACCTGTGCCAGCGCCTCGCATCAGAACAGTGGTGCGTTCCCCCAGTCCAGTATGCCCCGTGCCTATTCCTCGCACGGAGGCTACCGCGACGGTCGCCAGCACAGCTCTGTGGTTGGAGACCATCTCTGCGTCGGTGCCCAGAGTGGGCACGACGTTCAGCCCCGCTGTGGAGCAGGAGCTCCATAGTGCGTCGGTGCCCAGTCTGGGGCCGACAGCCAACCCAACCACAGGGCTGGAAACCCTCTCTGCGTCGGTGCCCAGGGTGGGCACGACGTTCAGCCCCGCTGTGGAGCAGGAGCTCCATAGCGCGTCGGTGCCCAGTCTGGGGCCGACAGCCAGCCCAACCAGAGGGCTGGAAACCCTCTCTGCGTCGGTGCCCAGGGTGGGCACGACGTTCAGCCCCGCTGTGGAGCAGGAGCTCCATAGCGTGTCGGTGCCCAGTCTGGGGCCGACAGCCAGCCCCACCAGAGGGCTGGGAACCATCTCTGCGTCGGTGCCCAGGGTGGGCACGACGTTCAGTCCCGCTGTGGAGCAGGAGCTCCATAGCGTGTCGGTGCCCAGTCTGGGGCCGACAGCCAGACCAGCTGCAGGGCTGAAGACCACCTCTGCGTCGGTGCCCAGGGTGGGCACGGCATCCAGCCTGAGGTCTCCGGAGAAGGTCAGCAGCCCGAGGCCTCCTGTGACGGTCAGCAGCCTGAGGTCTCCTGTAAAGGTCAGCAGTCTGAGGCCTCCTGTGAAGGTCAGCAGCCCGAGACCTCCGGAGAAGGTCAGCAGCCCGAGACCTCCGGAGAAGGTCAGCAGCCCGAGACCTCCGGAGAAGGTCAGCAGCCCGAGGCCTCCTGTGAAGGTCAGCAGCCCGAGGCCTCCTGTGAAGGTCAGCACCCCGAGGCCTCCGGTGAAGGTTAGCAGCCCGAGACCTCCGGAGAAGGTCAGCAGCCCGAGACCCCCAGAGAAGGTCAACAGCCCGAGGCCTCCAGAGAAGGTCAGCAGCCCGAGGCCTCCAGTGAAGGTCAGCGGACCGAGGCCTCCAGTGAAGGTCAGCAGCCCGAGGCCTCCAGTGAAGGTCAGCAGCCCGAGGCCTCCAGTGAAGGTCAGCAGCCCGAGGCCTCCAGTAAAGGTCAGCAGCCCGAGGCCTCCAGTGAAGGTCAGCAGCCCGAGGCCTCCAGTGAAGGTCAGCAGCCCGAGGCCTCCAGTGAAGGTCAGCGCCACGCCACCTCCAGCGAAGGTCAGCGCCACGCCACCTCCGGCGAAGGTCAGCGCCACGCCACCTCCGGCGAAGGTCAGCGCCCCGCCACCTCCGGCGAAGGTCAGCTCCCCGCCACCTCCAGCGAAGGTCAGCGTTCCGCCACCTCCAGCGAAGGTCAGCGTTCCGCCACCTCCAGCGAAGGTCAGCGTTCCGCCACCTCCAGCGAAGGTCAGCGTTCCGCCACCTCCAGCGAAGGTCAGCGTTCCGCCACCTCCAGCGAAGGTCAGCAGCCCGGAGCCTCCAGCCACAGCTCAAGGCCTGGAGCCTCCTCCACCGGTGCCCAGTCCAGGGCCGGTCGTCTGCTTCGCTCCAGTGCCGGAGCAGTCCGCTCCACCGGTGCCCAGTCCGGGGCCGGTCGTCTGCGTCGCTCCAGTGCCGGAGCAGTCCGCTCCACCGGTGCCCAGTCCGGGGCCGGTCGTCTACGTCGCTCCATTGACGGAGCAGTCCGCTCCACCGGTGCCCAGTCCGGGGCCGGTCGTCTACGTCGCTCCAGTGCCGGAGCAGTCCGCTCCACCGGTGCCCAGTCCGGGGCCGGTCGTCTGCGCCGCTCCAGTGCCGGAGCAGTCCGCTCCACCGGTGCCCAGTCCGGGGCCGGTCGTCTACGTCGCTCCAGTGACGGAGCAGTCCGCTCCACCGGTGCCCAGTCCGGGGCCGGTTGTCAGCCCCTCTCCAGGGTCGAGGGCTCCCGCACCAGGGTCCAGACAGGACTTGGTGAATGGCGGGAGTACTGAGGGGGGAACCACCGCGCCGGGGTCCGGACCGGACCGGGCGTGCAACGGAGAGGTAGGAGGAAAGCTACTCTCACAGCCTGTGCCACGCCCGGAACCGGAACCGGAGCCCCCACCAGCAACCACCTCAGTACCCCGCCATGTCCCCCCTAGTTTTGGACATTTTTTCTTTCAGGAGAGGGGGGATTGTATGTGTGCGGTCGGGAGTCCGCACCTTAGGGGGGGGGTACTGTGAGGGCTTGGTTGTGGTAAGGCCTCTTACTCCCACCTAGGGGAGGAGAGAGGCACACAACCAAGCTCTCACACACTATTAGGGAGATTATCATCCCCAATCAGAGACAGCTGTATAGCGTTGTCTCTGATTGGGGATAGTATTTAATCCCCACACAAATCCACCGGTGTGTGGATCATTGTTCCTTGTGTTTGTCTGCACTGCCTGCAGCCAGCAAGTAAGTCACTGTGTTTTGTTTTTGTAGTAGTATAATAGTTATATTCTTTCACTCTCCTTTTTATTTGTTAATGCTTCGGGAGAACACCTCATTTTCAAATAAAAAGGATGACACTTCACCAGCGCTCCGTCTATCGTCCCATATATCCGATGCACCGTGACACAGAACTTGTTGTCTTGAGATGTTGCTTCAATATATCCACATCATTTTCCTTCATCATGATGCCATTTACTTTGTGAAGTGCACCACAACATGATGCTGCCACCCGTGTGCTTCACGGTTGGGATGGTGTTCTTCGGCTTGCAAGCCTCCCCCTTTTTCCTCTAAACATAACGATGGTCATTATGACCAAACAGTTCTAGTTCTGTTTCATCAGACCAGAGGACATTTCTCCAAAAAGTACAATCTTTGTGCAGCTGCAAACCGTAGTCTGGCTTTTTTATGGCGGTTTTGGAGCAGTGGCTTCTTCCTTGCTGAGTGGCTTTTTAGGTTATGTCGATATAGGACTTGTTTTACTGTGGATATAGATACTTTTGTACCTGTTTCCTCCAGCATCTTCACAAGGTCCTTTGCTGTTGTTCTGGGATTGATTTGCACTTTTCGCACCAAAGCACATTAATCTCTAGGAGACAGAACGCGTCTCCTTCCTGAGCGGTGTGACGGCTGTGTGGTCCTATGGTGTTTATACTTGCGTACTATTGTTTGTACAGATGAACGTGGCACCTTCAGGTGTTTGGAAATTGCTCCCAAGGATGAACCAGACTTGGTCTACAATTTTTTTTCTGAGGTCTTGGCTGTAAACTTCCGACTTCACCTGTACATTAGCGCGTCAAGCTACAAATGACTTCTATCAGGATACATATCGGCTAAGATTAAAATACAACATAACACATTTAAGGGATCGGAACATTGGAACATTGGAACATGGTGTTCCGTTTCGATTGGACTCATCAGCGCTTAGATCAAAGCTAATTGGAGCGGCTAGGTGTTGACATGACCTCTTGTGCCAGAGCGATTGGCTGTCTGTCCTGGGATGTGTCCCAAATAATACCCTATTCCCTATGTAATGCACCACTTCTGACCTCTGGTCATGTAGTGCACTATATATAGGCTATAGTGGAGTGCTGTTTACCCCCCTTAGTTAGCCTGATGCCAAGTCCTGTCCTCACTCCTTACCCCCCAGCCAGCCGGTAGGGTTGTTTATATGTTTGACAGCCTGGGGTCAGGTCACTGTGGAAACTGGGCGTGGCTTTGTAAGACTGTCTTGGGCTGCTGAAGCTATGACATCATCCCCTGGTTATTCACACCCAGACCAAGCCCAGAAGGAGAAACAGGAAGAAGACTTGACCCTGTGGAAGGACAGCTGAACAACATCCTGAAACCCCTCCTCACTCAGGGTCACATTTACGCTTGTGACCACACCCATTCTGCAGTACCATTAACCAATCAACTGCTGCATGCCCTCACAGACGGGTGTCACTAGCATGCTGTCATAAAGTATTTGCCTAGTCATGTAATGTTGAACATAAATAAGAATTTAAACAACACCATAGGCCTATCTCAGAAGTTAGCATTAGCAAAGATCTAGGATTAGTTTACCCTCTGCAAATTATTTTAGATATATTTTTTGACACTTCAAGGGGTCTTAACATTCAAAATCAAATAGCACAAGTATCCTTAGTATGACCTTCTTAAAACAATTCCATGTAGCTTAAAAGACCAGGTTCAATCCTCGATCACACCGTGTGCTGACTGCATTGCATTGCAGAGTCAGTTGAAGTGCGTTCTGTGTGGTGCATACGTTGGATTCATTGAACATATGCATTAAACTGTATGTGCAAATGGCTTAACAGGGGGCTATCTGTTGTTCCATGTAGTGAATCTGTTATTCAATGCGTTTGTATGGGCTAATAGCAGTAAGGCCAAATACATTTTTTCATCAAATATTTTTGTATATAATTTTTAGATACTTCAAGGGGTCAAATCAAATAGCAAAAATTGTTTTATTTAACTAGGCAAGTCAGTTAAAACAATTCCATATAGCTTAGTAGAATTTAGACAGGGCTTACTCTTACGGGTTACATAAAACTTGGTTGAAACATGAGTCTTTCATAAATGATAGGCCTAATTAATAAGTGATATCATTGACAACTTCACAAAACTCACAGGGCTGTTGTGTAGCCTAATCTAATGTATGCACATCCTACAGCTACATGCATTCCACATGTGCTGATAGCCTATTATGTTTTAATCCCAATAATCAATCAATCTTATTGTAAGAGCACACTGAGATAACGATAAAGCAGGTAGGGCAGGTACATACCATTATGTCTACCATTTCAAGCGGCTCCTCCTTCTGGTCTAGTGGCCCACCTGCTCACGTCTACCAAGAGCAGACTGCACTGCAAATGATCCGCCACCTGAGGGAGCCAACCGCCTATTGAATAACCTGACAGTCCTAACAGTGGGCCTAGCCTATGCAATAAATTATAGACTCCCCGGATGAGATCCATCATAGTCATATTAGGCTATAATACGCTAAATTATCTTTCTTTTCTCCTCACCTCAGTGGTTACTGGTTACATTCCCTTTGCCATTTCAATGGTTAAATCTAAAAAATTATGACTATTGCATTCTCTGTATTATGAAACAGTCTACACCTCGCGCGCTCCAACCTCCTTTCCGTCTCATCGAGCGCGTGATGCACTAATTTGCATACGGCGCGATTTGAGATACAACGTAAACAGCTCTCGAACACAGCTGCTCATCGAATCAGGTCGAGTAGTCCGCGCTGGCTACTCCTAGCCTTGCCGGTTTATGTTAACTGCCATTATTTCAGCTGATGGGCATGGTCCTGCATTCTGATGGAACGTGGGAGATTCGAAATGACTATTCATCACATTGCTCCCGCGGAGAATGAAACAACCTGTGGTTTACACACAGAAATGTAGTCAATTTCCTCGGCTTTGACTGTCGCTTGCGCGCATACACGTCATTCAGAGACGAGTCTTTGGCCCGCCCAGCAGCATTTCACTTAACTGAGAGCGATGAAGAGTGTGGAGGTATGATAACAATTTAACTGGACCTCAGCTGCAGGCTAACAGTTTATCGCATTGAGTGATACAGTAGACATTATTTGGTTGCCCAGCCGTTGAGTATTCAGTGTGATATCACATCTGGGCTACCGGAAATACGATGCTCGACCACGGCTGTATATTGACATTGCTGCTATCCAGGTGTTGGACCAAAGAGGAGGGACGTTGTTGATGTGATATTACATCTATGCTGTGTGCAGTTTATTGTGGTCCCATACACAGACACAGAGCAAGAAGATGCTGAGCCGTTTCATGAGTGGCAGCATCAGGAATCTTGAACGAGAATACAACTGTACCGTGAGACTGCTGGATGATTCGGAGTACACCTGCACGATCCAGGTCAGTTTCTGTTTAGTATTCAGGTAACCTATTTTATTGATGCTGTTGCTCCACGGTGGGACTTGTCATGTTCGTCTGAGTATATGCTACCTGTGGGCATCACATGACAGCTTGATGTAAATAGATAAACCCGTAATCTGCATTGCGTATTTAATGTGTAAAGATCTAATATATCTCATCGGGTATTTGATGTCAATCTGCTGGCTGAATATTCGACACATGCCTTCACCACTGTCTGTGCACTGCAACTGTCCTGAATCGTTCATCATACAATATCGATCTTTGACACTGATTTGTCATTTTCATATTTTCTCTGTTTGTCTGGGTCTTAGACTGGCCTTTGGCCTAGGTAGAGCGTTATAATCAGCATCAATAACAGTGTGTGAGTGTGTCTCCTAACCTGGACGCTTAGAAATGTGACAGTTCTCATTTGAAGGCTGTTATACCTATACAGGATTTTCCTCACTGTCATATTAGTTATGACAATAGGTAGAAACCATCACCATCCACACATCTCTGGGATCTGACAACAAAGGAAAACTATATCCTACTTTCCAATGTGACTGAAACACATAAAGTGGTGCACTGAATCGAAAGGAAATGGTAGGATTTAACACTGACCATGTAAAGTCTGTAAACAAATTTTGATACCTTTTCAGAGAATCTACAGTAGATAGATAGATAGATAGATAGATAGATAGGTACTTTATTGATCCCGAGGGGAAATTTCTTCATCAAGCAACTACGAAAAAACACAGGGCAGGTGCAAAATGCCAGAACGAAAATACACAAAAGACAGATACATGAAAAAGTATAAAAATACAAGATGTCTGGAGTCGAAAAAGCTATACAAATCCATTACATAGTATGGGTGAATGGCTGAATATGTACACTATACATCGTTACAGAGTGTTAGGTGAAAAAAAATGATAGAAATATTGCAAGTTGATATAGATAAATAAGAAAAAATATTTTTTTAAAAGATACAACTGACAGGATACTAATATGCATTCCTGAGTGAATGACTACGTAAATTCAGTCCAAGAAATTACTTACAATATTGCACGTGATATGATAACAACTGTACATTAATATGTATATACAGTCCTGAATGAATAAGTCCTGAGTAAATGAGTGATTACAGACCAGAGTTACTCACAGATGGATGCATAATTGTTAAACTAGGTCCTAACACCCCAACAGTTCCAGGTCTATGTTGCCGACGGCACGGCACCCCGGTGAGGCATTAAATAGTCTAATAGCCGCTGGCAGGAAGAACCTCCTGTAGCGCTCTCTGGCACACCGTGGTGGGATCAGTTTGTGACTGAAGGTGCTCCTCTGCATCATAACCATGGTATGCAGAGGGTGGGTGACGTTGCCCATAATGGCCAGCAGTTAATGGCCTCCTCTAGAGTGTCAAGGCTAATCCCCAGAACAGAGCTAGCCTTCCTGATCAGCTTATTTACCCGAGAAGCATCACCAGCCTTTATGTTGGCGCCCCAGCACACCACTGCAAAAAAGATGGCACTGGCCACCACAGACTAGTAGAAGTATGCAGTAGTTTACTGCACACGTTGAAGGACCTGAGCCTCTTCAGAAAGTAGAGTCGGCTCTGGCCCTTTTTGTACAGAGCCCCAGTGTTACCAGCCCATTCCAGCCTGTTGTCCATATGGACTCCCAGGAACTTGTATGAAACAACCATTTCCACATCCATCCCCTGTATAGGGACTGCAGTCAGTTGGGCCTTGGTTCTCCTGAAGTCTACCACCATCTCCTTTGTTTTGCTGATGTTGAGCTGAAGGTGGTTCTGCTCACACCACACCACAAAGTCATTGATTGTGCTCCTGTACTCCTCCTCCTGCCCACCCCTGATGCACCCTAAAATTTCGGAGTCATCCCGAGAACTTCTGTAGGTGGAATGTTTCAGAGTTATATCTGAAGTCTGAGGTGTAGAGGGTGAACAGGAAGGTGGACAGGACCGTTCCCTGTGTTGCTCACTGCCCGTTCTGACACACAGCTCTGTAGCTGCACAAATTGTGGCCTACCGGTCAGGTAGTCCGTAACCCAGTAGACTAAGGGTGCTTCCACTTTCATCCTCTTCATCTTCTCACCCAGTAGCAGGGGCTGAATGGTGTTGAAGGCACTGGAGAAGTAATAAAAAAAAAACTCACATTGCAACCTGCGTTGTCCAGGTGAGAGTAGGCCCTCTGCAGAAGGTATATGATTCCACCCCGATGTTGCGCTGATATGCAAACTGCATGGGGTCCAGTGATGTACACACCAGGGCTCTGAGGTGAGCGAGGACTAACCTTTCCAGGGTCTTCATGATATGGGATTTTAACGCTACAGGTCTGAAGTCATTCAGGACAGTGGGGTGCGCCTTCTTGTGCACTGGGACCAGGCAGGATGTTTTCCACATCACAGGGACCCTTTCTAGGTTCAGTCTAAGGTTGAAGGGTCGCTGGAGTATTCCACACAGTTGGCCAGCACAGACCCTAAGCACACTGGGCTGATGCCATCAGGGTCAGCCGCTTTCCACTGATGTAGTCTCTCCAGCTCACTCTTCACTTGGTTGGTGGTGAAAGCCAGCCCAGGTGGGGAGGTGGGGGGAAGGGGGGTGTTGAGGATCAGTCCAGAGGTGGGGGGAAGGGAGGTGTTGCAGATCAGTCCAGATGGAGCGGGGGCGGAGGTGGGGAGGGGGTCGCTGATTGTCTCAACAGAGGTGTTGTGAGCAAAGTGGGGGTGGGACAGCCGTGAGGGTGTGTGGCCTGTCAGTCAATCAATCAAGAAGTCAGTAAATCAATCATCCATTTGCAATCAATCAACATGACCAAATACCTCTTAAAAGCTTTCCTAAATCTCTGAAAATGTTTCATTTTTTGCATTCGAATGTGCAATACGTGCATTTATCTGTAATTAAACCCTGCGCACTAAGGACTGTATTTTAAGGGAATTACTATTATTACCCTAAATTAGATCATACACACATTTAGCTATTTAAGTATCTCTTCCTGTCATTTACCTGTACAGTTAATGTAACCATGCAAATATTCACTTACCTGTATATTGAACTGTATATTTACATGTCAATAAAGTATCTATCTATCTATCTATCTATCTATCTATCTATCTATCTATCTATCTATCTATCTATCTATCTATCTATCTATCTATCTATCTATCTATCTAGAGTGTTTGGTGAATAAATTATAACTGTATTAAACTCAAAATGTAATACATTTCAACTCCATATCTGACATGGTACAGGTGTCTTATTTAAGCCCATAACCATGTGTGTGAGGTGAATCATTTTGTTAAAAACTACCAAGAAACTCTGTGTGACCCTGATTTAGCCCACTGCAGTAATTAAATACAAGTAACTCAAGATGTTGAGACTTAGTGGCAAGATGAGCATTTTAACTTCTGATGGTGCTAGGTCTTGCTCACCCTGATGTAAAAAAGGAATGACTCCTAGCCACCGGAGCCAAGTCTTGAAGTGTAATGTTAGCAAAAGTCTACATGTAGTACTGTATTTTCCCTATAGCTCTTCTAGTCTCATGGCACATTGGTATTCCTTACTTTTACCCTCTTAAATTTACCTGGAATTTATACAAGTTTAAAAAAGACACAAGTACATTTATTAATGATTTTAGACAGGAGCTTGAATGAAATATGTCTGTCTTTCATAAAACGCTGTTGATCCAGATGAGCAGAGAAGTCTTCTCCTCCTCATCAGTATGAGTGACTGAGGCACTGGCACAGAGTCAGTGGTCGTGTCCCAAATGGCACCCTATGTAGTGCACCATTTTGGACCAGGGCGCATAGGAGTAGGATGCCATTTGTGAGGTCCACAGTCTACAGGCCTCAGCCAAGATGCTGCACTAATGAAATCACTACCGTTCCCTGGAAGTCTAATGCAGGACTTGGATAGAGTTCTGATTTTGTCTTGTAAATTCATTATTGAAATAGACTTCCTCTGTTTTCGTTTAAGTAGGCGTTGTTAAGTTATATTGTTTACTGCCTGGCATGGCGCCTGGTAATGTTGGGGTTTGTTAACCTTTTACTGCAGTGTGCTAAATCAGTGTCACACAGAGGGATTCTTGGTAAGTCTGAAACATATCTACTTTGAAACAAAAGTATTCACCTCACACATATGGTTATGGGCTTAAAAAAAGAAGACACCTGTACCATGTCAGATATAGAGTTGAAATGTATTACATTTTGAGTTTGCATCCCAGTATTACACTTTATATAGATCACAGAAGACTGAAATATAAACAAAGATTATCTAAAATTACCTAAGCATTTTCTTCATTATTATACATTACTCATCTTTTGCTCATATTAGCACATTTAGTCGTTGGGTCCTACTTTAAACAAAGTACAACTTTAAGGCTTTAAATAACAGGCTTCATAAGCACAGCAAAAATGCTTCACAAATAATCTATAAGCGTGTATCATGCTCTATGAAGGGTGACATAACCATTCCCACTGTAGGGTCAGTGAATAAGGGCGGGGCCTCCTCCAGGGTTGCAATCTCAGCCCTGTGCTATTTAACATTTACATAAATGAATTGGCCAATATTCTAGAAAAGCTCTATTTTTGTCTCATCAGACCACATGACCTTCTCCCATTCCTCCTCTGGATCATCCAGATGGTCATTGGCAAACTTCAGACGGGCCTGGACATGCACTGGCTTGAGCAGGGGGACCTTGCGTGCGCTGCAGGATTTTAATCCATGACGGCGTAGTGTGTTAATAATGGTTTTCTTTTCAGGTCATTGACCAGGTCCTGCCGTGTAGTTCTAGCCTGATCCCTCACCTTCCTCATGATCATTGATGCCCCACGAGGTGAGATCTTGCATGGTGCCCCAGACCGAGGGAGATTGACCGTCATCTTGAACTTCTTCCATTTTCTAATAATTGCGCCAACAGTTGTTGCCTTCTCACCAAGCTTCTTGCCTATTGTCCTGTAGCCCATCCCAGCCTTGTGCAGGTCTACAATTTTATCCCTGATGTCCTTACACAGCTCTCTGGTCTTGGCCATTGTGGAGAGGTTGGAGTCTGTTTGATTGAGTGTGTGGACAGGTGTCTTTTATACAGGTAACGAGTTCAAACAGGTGCAGTTAATACAGGTAATGAGTGGAGAACAGGAGGGCTTCTTAAAGAAAAACTGACAGGTCTGTGAGAGCCGGAATTCTTACTGGTTGGTAGGTGATCAAATACTTATGTCATGCAATAAAATGCAAATTAATTATTTAAAAATCATACAATGTGATTTTCTGGATTTTTGTTTTATATTCCGTCTCTCACAGTTGAAGTGTACCTATGATAAAATTACAGACGTCTACATGCTTTGTAAGTAGGAAAACCTGCATCAAATACTTGTTCTCCCCACTGTATATACAGTCATATGAAAAAGTTTGGGCACCCCTCTGAGGCTGCATAATAATTTACTCTGTCGTCACAGAAAATGATCACAGTGGCATGCCATTCATTTTCTAATAAAAGCTGAGTACTGTTGTATTGTCCAGACAAAGATTTTTAGTGTAGCAATATTAAGTTGTATGAAATTAAATCAGATGTGAAAAATAGGCTATGCAAATATTTGGGCACCCTTGTCATTCTGTTAATTTGAATACCTGTAACTACTTAGCACTGATTAATTGGAACACACAATTGGTTTGGTGAGCTCATTAAGCCTTGAACTTCATAGACAAGTGCATCCAATCATGAGAAAAGGTATTTAAGGTGGCCAATTGCAAGTTGTTGTTCTCTTTGGCAACATGGGGGCCTCAAAACAACTCTCAAATGACCTGAAAACAAAGATTGTTCAACATTATGGTTTAGGGGAAGGCTACAAAAAGCTATCGCAGAGATGTAAGCTGTCAGTGTCCAC
The DNA here is from genome assembly GCA_023634145.1 of Thymallus thymallus. Lineage (NCBI taxonomy): Eukaryota > Metazoa > Chordata > Actinopteri > Salmoniformes > Salmonidae > Thymallus > Thymallus thymallus. Next base: position 11,177,305 of record CM042380.1, on the reverse strand, counting down.
TGTGAGGAACATAGTGAGGAAATGGAAGACCACAGGCACAGTTCTTGTTAAGGCCAGAAGTGACAGGCCAAGTAAAATATCGGAGAGGCAAAGGCGAAGGATGGTGAGAATGGTCAAAATCAGCCCACAGACCACCTCCAAAGACCTACAACATCATCTTGCTGCAGATGGTGTCACTGTGCATCGTTCAACAATTCAGCGCACTTTGCACAAGGAGAAGCTGTACGGGAGAGTGCACACACGCCACAAACAGAGTCGCTTGAGGTATGCAAACGCACATTTGGACAAGCCAGCTTCATTTTGGAATAAGGTGCTGTGGACTGATGAAACAAAGATTGAGTTATTTGGTCATAACAAGGGACGTTATGCATGGCGGCAAAAGAACACAGCGTTCCAAGAAAAACACTTGCTACCCACAGTAAAATTTGGTGGGGGTTCCATCATGCTGTGGGGCTGTCTGGCCAGTGCCGGTACTGGGAATCTTGTTAAAGATGAGGGTCGCATGGATTCCACTCAATATCAGCAGATTCTTGGGAATAATGTTGAAGAATCAGTCACAAAGTTGAAGTTACGCCGGGGCTGGATATTTCAACAAGACAACGACTCAAAACACTGCTCAAAATCTACCCGGGCATTTATGCAGAGGAACAAGTACAATGTTCTGGAATGGCCATCCCAGTCCCCAGACCTGAATATCATTGAAAATCTTTGGGATGATTTGAAGCGGGCTGTCCATGCTCGGCAACCATCAAACCTAACTGAACTGGAGATGTTTTGTAAGGAGGAATGGTCCAAAATACCTTCATCCAGAATCCAGTCACTCATTAGAGGCTATAGGAAGCGTCTAGAGGCTGTTATTTTAGCAAAAGGAGGCTCCACTTAATATTGATGTGATTTTTCTGTTGGGGTGCCCAAATTTATGCACCTGTCTAATTTCGTTTTGATGCATATTGCACATTTTCTGTTAATCCAATAAACCTCATTTCACTGCTGAAATATTACTGTGTCCATCAGTTATTTGATAGATGAAAATGAAATTGCTGATCCAAACACCCAATTATTTATAAATGGAAATCATTGAAATTGTCAGGGGTGCCCATTTGATAATTGTTCAGCTTGGGGGTAGGCTTGGGGGTAGAAGCTGTTGGTCCTAGACTTGGTGCTCCGGTACCGCTTGCCGTGCGGTAGCAGAGAGAAAAGTCTATGACTTGGGTGACTGGAGTCTTTGGCAATTTTTTTGGGCCTTCCTCTGACACTGCCTAGTATATAGGTCCTGAATGTCAGGAAGCTTAGCCCCAGTGATGTACTGGGCCGTACGCACTACCCTCTGTAGCGCCTTACAGTCAGATGCCGAGCAGTTGCCATACCAGGCGGTAATGCAACCAGTCAGGATGCTCTCGATGGTGCAGCTGTTCTGGCATGGGATCTGGGGACCCATGCCAAATCTTTTCAGTCTCCTGAGGGGAAAAAGGTGTTGTTGTGCCCTCTTCACAACTGTCTTTGTGTGTTTGGACCATGGGAGTTTGTTGGTGATGTGGACACCAAGGAACTTGAAAGTCTCGACCCGCTCCACTTCAGCCCCGTCGATGTTAATGGGGGCCTGTTCGGCCCTCCTTTTCCTATAGTCCACGATCAGCTCCTTTGTCTTGCTCACAATGAGCGAGAGGTTGTTGTCCTGGCACCACACTGCCAGGTCTCTGACCTCCTCCCATTTATTTTGTGCTTATGAAGTATGCTATATAAAGCCTTTATAAGTTGTACTTTGTTCAAAGTTGTACTGTCATATGTGCATTTTTTTTCTGTACATAAACATGTTATTACCAAAAGGACTGCATATGGGTTAATCCCCAATCATGCCCAGTCAAAATAATCTCTCCTAGATGTAATACCAAATAAATCCTGAAACTGAAATTCCAGCTAGCATGAACATTACATCACAGGAGAGAGAGAGGGTTCCAAGTGGGATCATTTCACCCCATGATAATCCTGGGACTGGGATTGCTGGTCCCCTAAGGAGATGTATTTCTGACTGCTCAGGCTTTATAGAACCTAGAATAGAAGTAAGATGTGATTTAGACAGCCACAGCTCTGCTTATCAGCCCCTCTAGCTACAGGCCTACTATACATCACCAGACCTGGGTTCAAATAGTATTTGTTGGCTTTCAAATACTTCAGCAGTGCTTAGTTGAACTTGCCTGGTGCAGTAGAACCAATGGAATCGTACAGTAAAGGCAAACCCTGCCCATCTGACACTCCATACAGACTCAAGCAAACGCTCACAAACGCCACAGAGCTGAATTTACACAAGACATGTTACTTTGATTCGAAGGCACCCTGCAACAACATGGTTAATCCATAATGTAGAGGAATAGTGAGATAAATCCTCCAGGATTTTGGGCGCTCTCTCAGATTAGGATGACTTGAGGTCATGACAGAAATAAGCATGATTCTAATGATGTCGCTGGATACATCCCAAATGTTAAGCTATTCCCTATTTAGTGCTCTACTTTTGATAAGGGCTCTATTGGGCTCTTGTTAAAAGTAGTGCACTATATAGGGAATAGGGTGCCATTTAGGATGTAGGCACTGACTTCTTCAGCTTGTCCCTTTGATTGCTGCTCTTTCAGTAATAAAAAAAAAATCTCTGATGCCAAATTTCAGAATTTAGCTATTTGCATCCTTGTCACTGACAGCTTGAAATTGTGCTGTTTTTTTACTACTACGGCATGGACAGACCGGTAGGATTGTCGAGCATCTGCCGGCGAGACTACTTAGCACCTCTGAACAGAGTGCCAGCCGTAATTTGCAAACTAAGTGCAAAGCGGTTCTACATGTAGAAACTGGAGAAAATTCTGGTCATTATCATCAGTCGCCAAGGGTGGGTGGTCCCTATAACACACCGCTCTGACAGCCGATTGGTCTGGTCATTATCATCAGTCGCCAAGGGTGGGTGGACCCTATAACACACCGCTCTGACAGCCGATTGGTCTGGTCATTATCATCAGTCGCCAAGGGTGGGTGGTCCCTATAACACACCACTGACAGCCGATTGGTCTGGTGAGTTTTCTCCTTCACTTTTACTAATGACTTACCATGACAACCGATAAACCCAACATGCATCTCTCTAGTACTTGGTTAAGCTGCGTGCATCTGAACTGCTGTGCCCTAACTTATTCCTGGTGCCAGTGCTGTACAACTGCTAAGATACAGTATACTCCATAGCAGTTTGGCAGAACAAAACAAAGATCTCTGGTCGAGTGCCAACTTCAGGCAGGCGCTTCAGAAACCTTAGACCTCCATATTTTGCCAGCAGCATCAGAAGTGGACCTTTAACCACACTTGTCCCAGGTGACCTGTAGATAGTCGGGATAAGCAGCACAGAAATATTTTGATCTGGTATAATTAAGCAATAAGGCACGAGGGGGTGTGGTATATGGCCAATATACCATGGCTAAGGGCTGTGTCCAGAACAGAATATATCACAAACCCCAGAGGTGCCTTATTGCTATTATAAACTGATTACCAACGTAATTAGAGCAGTACAAATAAATGTTTACCTGTGATATACGATCTCATATACCACAGCTGTTAGCCAATCAGCATTCAGGGCTCGAGCCACCCAGTTTATGTTTACAGTTACACACTAATAACCCATGAATTGTTTGTTTCTTTGGGTCGTTAATTAGTTACTAGTTGTATTGAATTACTTGATGTCATTACCAGACAATACACATTAATACCACATCATGTCCTAGAAAATACCAATACCATACATTACTGATTATAAAGCAGTATGTTCAGTCTTACTGGAACCTGAGCAGAGTTCTGTTGGTTACAAACCTTGATAGCCAAACACCTTTCTCTGTAGCCTAGTGAATATGGCCATATATTCTTATATTCATATATTCTAGGCAGGTAGCCTAGTGGTTAGAGTGTTGGGCCCGTAACTGAAAGGTTGCCGGATCGAATCCCCGAGCTGACAAGGTAAAAATCTGTCGTTCTGCCCCTGAACAAGGCAGTTAACCCACTGTTCCTAGGCCGTCATTGTAAATAAGAATTTGTTCTTAACTGACTTGCCTAGTAAAATAAAGGTTAAAAAAATAAATTCTTATCTGTCGCTGACAGACAGACATTCGAGCCACAGTGTGCTGCCTGCAGAGCCCACTGACAGGCTGCTTTCGTCAGCGGTGAGGCAGCGATCACAGAGCTGTCTCTGACTCTGTGTGTTTAGGGTTCAAGCGACTCTACTGTTGCTGTGCCGACCCACGACAATAAATAAATAAAATGTGTGCCAGGAGTGAATATTTAATGGAGCGTTTCAGACTGCTACGATCGCATGCCTCACAGCACACATGTTTCTGGCGCTGTTTACACACACACACACACCATGATAGCAGCATTACATTTACATTCACGTAATTTGGCAGACGCTCTTATCTAGAGCGACTTACAGTAGGGAGTGCGTACATTTTCATAGTTTCTTCATACTGGTCCCCCATGGGAATCGAACCCACAACCCTGGCGTTGCAAGCGCATGCTCTAACAACTGAGCTCCACTGGCATGCCACTGTGATGTTTCCTTTCGTTGTGGTTCAGGCAGGAAGCAAAACGATAATCTTTTAGCTCAATTTGTAACCGCTGCATGCTCCCTCTCTCCTCACACAGTGATGATGTCACTGGGATAGTTCAGGACTCTGCAGCAGTTTCGTAGGATCGATCCACAGTCAGCACAAGAGCAATGAAGATTCCCGCTGTAGTCACTCTCTCAGTATAGAGTATATTCTCTCAGTGTACATATTCATCCTATATGGAACAGTATTAGGATGCCCCAATCTGTCCAGATAAATTTAAAGATACAGATGGATTTATCAATTAATTACTTTAAATGAATAACTTCCCTTAAGAAAGATTAGACAGAGAATAATGTAAACAAGATATGTGAAATGTAATATCTTGGCATAGGATAATAGTACTATCTTATTCCTACTCCTTTCCTTCTACCTAGTCTTTTCTGGCCAATAATTCTTCCCACAGTGATTTGTGGTTTGCTACCTCTTTGGGATTCATTACTTACCTAGCTACAGTGTGCAACTCTTGATCTGAGATATCTAATGCCTCTAAGCTTGTTATCTACCTGAGTGGCAGATACTGTAACACAATCAAGTTCAACAGGGTTTAGTGAGTGACTGAGTGTGTCGGGACATAGAGAGGGAAAGCGAAAGACGTTTAAGTATCCACTCAGACGAGTCTTTAGCCTAGGAGTTGTAACCTTTAGGTGGTGCATCATATTGTCATATTGTTTCCCAGGTATTTCTAACCTCTGAGTTCCACAGAACCCACTCTTTGTTCCCCTCACCCTCTCTCTCTCTGTCTCTCTCTCTCTGGGCCAGATGTACTAACGCTTTTGCGCCCACTTCAGGCATATTTGTTTTGCAAAGTGCGCATAAAACCATGGCGAGGTATGTACGAACGGGATGCACCGAGATGAAAGCGCAGACTGCCTGTCGCGGGAACTGAAAATGGCAAAATGCGCTTTTCGTGTCATGCAGTGGCGGCTCCAGAGATTTTCTGTTGCAGGTGCTATGGGGGTGCTCAACACTTAAGAGAAGGTGCTTTAAATTTTGCGGCGTCTCATTATAGAGGTCGCATTGGACCACCCTTGGTATGCGTACACGCCCGCATTAACTATATTCATTCCGCGACATATATATATATATATTATGGCTGTCAAAAGATTAATCGTGATTAATCACATCCAAAATAAAAGTTTGTGTTTGCATAATATATGTGTGTGTACTGTGTAGAATTATTATGTGTAAATACACACACATTCATGTAGCCTATATATGTAAGGAATAATTGCATTTATATACTGTATATACATTTATATGATTTATATTATATATAAATATTTTATATATAAATATAACCAATTTTTCTTAAATATATACATGATTGTGTGTGTTTTTATACATAATAATTCTACACAGTACACACACATATATTATGCAAACACAAACTTTTATTTTGGATGTGATTAATCACGATTAATCTTTTGACAGCCATAATATATATATATATATATATATATATATATATATATATATATATATATATATATATATATATATTTTTTCAACGCAAGGGCTATAGATACAACATACATAAGCCTGTCAATGTAAACTATAAAAAAAATATTATTTCACACAATTATGTCACACTTGAGCCCTGAATACAACGGAGCAGCAAACAGCAACAACAGAAGGCAACAGACACACGCTTCGGCCTAAAATGCTCACATCACGAAATCACACAGCCAGTTACCAACACTAGTCTAATGACGAATCAGCAGTGTTCCTATTGTTGGAGCATTATGCAACTATGAAGAGCCAAGATTTGTGCTTCAACCACCAAATTAATTACATTTGTAAAAGCCAACAGAGGGGGAAATCAAGCACTTACCATAGATGTCTTCACAACAAAACAATACGTCTGTTGCTGTGATTGAGTGCGAAGGCATCAATGATGTTATCGCAGTCAAGGGTCCTCGTTCTCTCTGCATTTATAGCCAAAAGTGCCAGATTACTGGTCCTAGCGTCTCCACTGCTGTTCCTCAGGTAGTTTTTTACACGGCCCAAGCAAGAAAAACTGCGTTCACAGCTCACTGATGTGACAGGAAGTGTCAGGGCTATGCATATTAACGTGTACAGGTCCATAAATCTTTATACGGCCGCATTTTCTGTTCTCCATAACTAACGCAGAATGTCCCTTATCAAGCAGGTTTGCTATTTTAGATCCACTTGTCTCTTTTTGCTTGAACTCATTCCATCCTTCCATAGCAAATTTGTGTCCCATACTTTCATGATGGCTCTTCAGAGATGCTGATGCTTTCCGCCAGTTGTTAAATCCGTTGCTGCTGCTGGTAAATGTTGGCTCTACATGAAATCCGTGCCCTCGTTTCAGAAAATGCCTACACGCAAAACAAAATGCGGCATCTTTGACCACGCTGTATTCTAGCCATGAATACTGATCCATCCAACTTTTGTTAAAACTTCTCTGCTGATTCCCAAATTGCCGTGTAGGGTATTTTTGAAGGACTGGCCTTCTTGGGCCCTCTTGAGGATGGTTGCTAATATCAGCTGCAGGACAAACCGTAACGTTAGCATCCTCAATGGAAACCGCCGCCGGGGATTCTCCTCCGTCTTCAAGTTCATCCCCAGGATTTTCTTGTTCCTGGGGCTCTGTGATGACGAGTGGTGGTGTGTCTGCACCTTCACAATCTCGTTTATCTTTTATCTTTTCAGGGTGTGACTCAGAACGTGGTCGTTTAGGGAGCAAAAAACGATCCATAGCGAGTTTTAGCTAAGTAAAATACACAATCAAAAACAAGCTGAAATGCGTTAAGGTCAAAGGTTCGGCGGGGGCTGCGCCCATTGGCCAAAGAAGATCACCTGTTTCGGCCTCATGTTATTATAGACTAAAATATATATATTCAATTATTATTTGATTCCTATTTTAAAAACATGAAAAAGTATATTCAAACATGACATTAAAATATAAATATAAAAAATTTCAGACATTTCTTGGTGGTGCTGGGCAGGTGCTATGGCTATAATAGGGGGAGCTGCAGCACCACCTAGCTCCCCCCTGGCGCCGCCACTGGTGTCATGCATATGCATTCATGGGATGGTCAAGGGGAAAGTGGGAGTGTCACATAAAGAGATGGGAGGGGAAGCGTAAACTGCGCCTAATTATGTATTCCGCGTTATGTACAGAAAAAGCCGGTGAAAGCGTGCCTCTATTTTGCGCTGAAAATTCTCTGCCTCTTAAAAGCAGGTGTAACTTAGGAAGCGGGTTTCCTGGTATATGCCTCCTGGTGAAATGGCAGCAGTAATCCGAGCAAGACGAAGACATAGGCTAAGGAGACGAGCTGAAAAGATTTTTGCCACAAGAATCACACTTTTTCAGTTGAGTGAAAACGAAATCATTAAGCGTTACAGATTAAGCATCTACGCAATATTACAGTTACTGGAAGAAATCAAAGATGACATCGAATCACAGAAAATATTTGACATTGGCTCAAAAAAATATTTATATTGTATCCATATAAAATAAATGGATTCAACCATAAACAAACTATAACTTTCACTTTAAATGTGAAAAAAAAAACGAATAATATTCGCTATTACAAAGAGGAAATACACATTAAACGAACAACAGCAATGTTGGACTTTTGTCAGTGTGACTGTGTTCGTTCAGACTTTTTTCTCTTTCTGAGACCTCGCCTCAGTATAGTTGGAGATGGCACAGGTCTGTGTTGGGCAGGTCGGGGTGACACAGGGCTGGGTTGCGCAGGTCGGGATGGCACGGCTGGGTTGCGCAGGTCGGGATGGCACAGGGCTGGGTTGCGCAGGTCGGGATGGCACAGGGCTGGGTGGTGCAGGGTTGGAGGTTCCGGTCATGCTTACAATGAGCGCCTTGAGGAAGTTGTTGGTCTCCTGCTGCTGGCAACATAATCTTGTGACCGCTCGCGTCATTCCATTCACTGCCACCACAAGGTCTTTTTCCTGTTGACTGTGGCGCCTCACAGCCCTGATGGAAATGGCCATCTGCTGCACATCCGAAGACATCTTTTGTAGCCCCTTTGCTCAGTCAAGAGCATTTCATCCACGTCATCCATGTTCATCCTACGTGTGGGTGCAGAGGGTAGAGACGAGGTGGAAGGTGCACAGGATGCCGGTGCAGTAGCACCAACATTTGAAAATGCGCTTTCTAAAGGGGAAAAAGGATATGTAACACACTTAACACTCGTAACACCTACAAAACAACTTATACAGCTGTTCCACATTTTTTTTGCCAGCGTAGCATCCATACATTTGTAATAGGCTAGCGAACCGTTATGGATACCGAAGGGAAATCACAGAAATTGAACACTTTAGTGCTGCAATAATCCCGGACAGTTTTTTACTATCAGCAATGGTATTGGGTGGGTGAATGTTCTATTTTTCAATAGCTAGATATAAATCAAATAAATATAAATGTGACAACAAAGTCCATTTACAATCACGACTATTTAATCTTAAATCAGATTTACCTTCATTTTCTAATGTGGACTCAGCAGTATCAATTCCTTCCACGCCTTCCACCTGTTCAGCAACCAGTGTTTGCTGCACAACCTCTTCAACAGTGGTCAATTCGCGCACTTCTGGGGGACCTGAACCAGTTTTCCTGGCCTGTGCCCTGTTAAATGCAACTCTTTGGTACGGCGTTTGAGGTCCTGCCACCTCTTTTTTACCTCTTCCACCTGTCTGCGGGTCGAGGATATTGCATTGATTTTTTGTGTGATTTCGGTCCAGATGGCATTCTTTTGTGTGGGTGTGGAATTCCGGGCTTGTATGATGTTTAAATTTTCTGTTACCTCATGAACAGCAGATCAACCTCGTTATCGCTAAATTTTTGTTTTCGCTGTTTTGCCTGACTTGGTGGCTGATCCGTGATGGAAAGAGAGGAGGCCCATTCAATTGCGTGTTTAAATACGCGCAATTTACGGTAAAGTGGGTGGGGACAGGCGCTGATTACCTGATGAACTGCAGGTTTGGTACATAACAAGCACACTGCGGTTTCACATCAAGCGCTTTCTGCGTTTTGGCCATGGCGCTATTAACGCTGCGTTCGCAAATGTACGTACACCTGGCCCTCTGACTTTTGCCCCCCCCCCTCTCTCTCCCCTTTCTCTCTTCCCCCAACTGTCTCTCTCTTTCTCTCTCCTCTCTCCCTTCAACACTGCGGCTTTCTCTGCAGATTAATGAGACAGCAGCCCAGAGAGAACCTGGCACCACTGTACATTATAGCATACCTTACATGACACAGCAGTGAAGGCTCTGTACTGTACAGTATATACATTACACAGCAGTGAAGGCTCTGTACTGTACACTATATACATTACACAGTGGTGAAGGCTCTGTACTGTACAGTATATACATGAAAGAGTGGTGAAGGCTCTGTACTGTACAGTATATACATGAAACTGGCCAACTACTCCACTCACGAAAATGGATCACTCCTACATACAGTGAGTTACGTGGCCTTGGCTTGCTATATAAAGCAGGCAGACAGGCATCGAGGCATTCAGTTACTGTTTGATTTAACGTTAGAAAGGACAAAACGAGTGACCTAAGCGACTTTGAGTGTGGTATGATTGTTGGTGCCAGGTGCGCCTGATCGAGTATCTCAGAAATGGCCGCTCTCCTGGGCTTTTCACGGAGTGTCTAGGGTTTATTAATGAGAGAGGCCGAAGGAGAATGGCAAGAATGGTGCAAGCTAACAGGCGGGCCACAAACAGACAAGCTAACATGCGGGCCACAAACAGGCAAGCTAACAGGCGGGCCACAAACAGACAAGCTAACAGGCGGGTCACAAACAGAGAAGCTAACAGGCGGCCACAAACAGACAAGCTAACAGGCGGGCCACAAACAGACAAGCTAACAGGCAGGCCATAAACAGACAAATAACGGCACAGTACAACAGTGGTATGCAAAACAGCATCTTTAGAAACTCACATCTAGTCACACCCTGATCTGTTGCACCTGTCTTGTGCTTGTCTCAACCCCCAACCAGGTGTCTCCCATCTTCCCCATTATACCCTGTGTATTTATGCCTGTCTTTTCTGCTGGTCTGTTGCCAATTCGTCTTGTCCAGTCAATTCTTACCAGCGTGTTTTCCCGTTTTCAAGTTTTTCTAGTTTCTGTTTTCTAGTCCTCCTGGGATGACCATTCTGCCTGCCCTGACCCTGAGCCTGCTTTTATTTATTTCACATTCCCAGTGGGTCAGAAGTTTACATACACTCAATTAGAATTTGGTAGCATTGCCTTTAAATTGTTTAACTTGGGTCAAATGTTTTGGGTAGCCTTCCACAAGCTTCCCACAATAAGTTGGGTGAATTTTGGCCCATTCCTCCTGACAGAACTGGTGTAACTGAGTCAGGTTTGTAGGCCTCCTTGCTCACACACACATTTTCTGTTCTGCCCACAAATATTCTATAGGATTGAGGTCAGGGCTTTGTGATGGCCACTCCAAGCCATTTTGCTACAACTTTGGAACTATGCTTGGGTTAATTGTCCATTTGTGTCAGGTTCTGACCGTGGCTAGGTCTCTGGCTCCCTCTAGTGGGGGAGTTGGAGGGCCGCGTTTAGAGCTTGGCAGTGCACTGGGTTGTTTTTTGTGTTAGTTAATTTCTATCCCCAATTAGAGACAGCTGTCTCGAGTTGTCTCTAATTGGGGATTCTACTTATGTGTCAATGTTTTCCACCTGGGTGTGGATTCTTATGTGTGTTTGGTCATAGGTTTATGTTCACACCAGTTCACGTTTGCATACTCTCCTTTGTTATTTTTGGTACTTGTTTTGTTAACGAGTTAAATAAAAAGCAATGTCGCTCCACCAATGCTCTGCATACCGTCCCTTACTACAGCACCGTGACAATTTGGAAGACCCATTTGCGATCAAGCTTTAACTTCCTGACTGATGTCTTGAGATGTTGCTTCAATATATCCACATAATTTTCCTTCCTCATGATGCCATCTATTTTGTGAAGTGCACCAGTCCCTCCTGCAGCAAAGCACCCCCACAACATGATGCTGCCGTGCTTCACGGTTGGGATGGTGTTCTTCGGCTTGCAAGCCTCCCAAGCCTCCTCCAAACATAACAATGGTCATTATGGCCAAGCAGTTATATTTTTGTTTCATCAGACCAGAGGACATTTCTCCAAAAAGAGATCTTTGTCCCCATGTGCAGTTGCAAACCGTAGTCTGGCTTTTTTATGGCGGTTTTGGAGCAGTGGCTTCTTCCTTGCTGAGCGGCCTTTCAGGTTATGTCGATATAGGACTTGTTTTACTGTGGATATGTACATTTCTATTTCCTCCAGCATCTTCACAAGGTCCTTTGCTGTTATTCTGGGATTGATTTGCACTTTTCTCACCAAAGTACCTTCATCTCTAGGTGACAGAACGCGTCTCCTTCCTGAGCGGTATGACGGCTGCGTGGTCCCATGGTGTTTATACTTGCGTACTATTGTTTGTACAGATGAACGTGGTACCTTCAGGCGTTTGGAAATTGCTCTCAAGGATGAACCGGACTTGTGGTGGTCTACAATTTTTTTGCTGAGGTCTTTGCTGATTTCTTTTGATTTTCCTATGATGTTGAGCGAAGAGACACTGAGTTTGAAGGTAGGCCTTGAAATACATCCACAGGTACACCTCCAATTGACTCAAATTATGTCAATTAGCCTATCAGAAGCTTCTAAAGCCATGACATCATTTTCTGGAATTTTCCAAGCTGTTTAAAGGCACAGTCAACTTAGTGCATGTAAACTTCTGACCCACTGGAATTGTGATATAGTGAATTATAAGTGAAATAATCTGTCTGTAAACAATTGTTGGAAGAATTACTTGTGTCATGCACAAAGTAGATGTCCTAACCGACTTGTGAAAACTATAGTTTGTTAACAGGAAATCTGTGGAGTGGTTGAAAAATGAGTTTTAATGACATCATACTGTATCTAGTATGTCTCTGCAGGCCATTTCCTATGGGGTTCGCTTTTGCAAAGAGCACATCCAGCGTGGACTGTGTCTGTGCTGTGTGCTCATATGGGTGCAGTAGTGCCTGTTCTGTCTCTGAGCTGTGTTGAAATGGCGCCGGTGGAGAAGGCTGCTGTTCTATAGGCGCCTAAACAATTGTGCTACCATGTGTGTTTTTTCACATTATTTGTAACTTATTTTATACATAATGTTTCTGCCACAGTCTCTTACGACCGAAAATAGCTTTTGGATATCAGGACAGCAATTACTCAACTCGGACTGGATGCAGAGGATGTACTTCAAACACCCAACAAGGCCGAAATCCCCATTATTCACAGGAGAAAGAGACAGATATCGGGGTCGCAGGTTGGGGTGGCTTGTAAGGATCCGACGGCGAGTGGGCAATCTGCGTTTACCATCAGTATCACTAGCCAACGTACAATAAATTAGACGAGGTACGGTCACGAATATCCTACCAACAGGACATTAAAAACTGTAATATCTTGTGTTTCACAGAGTCGTGGCTGAACGACGACATGATTAACATACAGCTTGCAGGTTTTAAGCTTTTTCGGCAGGATAGAACAGCGGCCTCTGGCAAGATAAGGGGAAACTATCATGGTCAAAACACACTGAGACAGTCGTGAAGAGGGCATAACAAAGCCTATTCCCCCTCAGGAGACTGAAAAGATTTGGCATGGGTCCTCAGATCCTCAAAAGGTTCTACAGCTGCACCATCGAGAGCGTCCTGTCTGGTTGAATCACTGCCTGGTATGGCAACTGCTTGGCCTCCGACCGCAAGGCACTACAGAGGGTAGTGCGTACGACCCAGTACATCACTGGGGCCAAGCTTCCTGCCATCCAAGACCTCTATACCAGGCGTTGTCAGAGGAAGGCCCTAAAAATAAAGACTCCAGTCACCCAAGTCATAGACTGTTCTCTCTGCTACTGCACAGCAAGCGGTACCGGAGAGCCAAGTCTAGGTCCAAAAGGCTTCTTAACAGCTTCTACCACCAAGCCATAAGACTTCTGAATAGATATTCAAAGGGCCACCCTTTTTACGGTGCTGCTAATCTCTGTTTATTATTTATGCATAGTCACTTTAACTCCTACATGTACATATTACCTCAATTATCTCGACTGTACCGGTACCACTGTATATAGTCTCCTCACATTGACTCTGTACCGGTACCACCTGTATATAGCCTCCTAACATTGACTCTGTACCAGTACCACTGTATATAGCCTCCTAACATTGACTCTGTACCAGTACCACCTGTATATCGCCTCCTAACATTGACTCTGTACCAGTACCACTGTATATAGCCTCCTAACATTGACTCTGTACCAGTACCACTGTATATCGCCTCCTAACATTGACTCTGTACCAGTACCACTGTATATCGCCTCCTTTATTTTTATTTTTTTTATTTTACCTTTATTTTACTAGGCAAGTCAGTTAAGAACAAATTCTTATTTTCAATGACGGCCTAGGAACAGTGGGTTAACTGCCTTGTTCAGGGGCAGAACGACAGATTTTTACCTTGTCAGCTCGGGGATTCAGGGATTGGGCCCGTAACCTTTCGGTTACGGGCCCAACACTCTAACCACTGGGCTACCTGCCGCTCCTCACATTGACTCTGTACCAGTACCACTGTATATAGCCTCGCTATTGTTATTTTACTGCTGCTGTTTTACTATTTGTTACTTTTCTTTCTTCTATTTTTCTTTTTTTTCTTAAAGCATTGTTGGTTAAGGGCTTGTAGGTAAGCATTTCACTGTAAGGTCTACACTTGTTGTTTTCGGCGCATGTAGTGCCTGTTCTGTCTCTGTGCTGTGTGCTCCTATAGGTGCTGTAGTGCCTGTTCTGTCTCTGTGCTGTGTGCTCCTATAGGTGCTGTAGTGCCTGTTCTGTCTCTGTGCTGTGTGCTCCTATAGGTGCTGTAGTGCCTGTCTCTCCTCTCCTCTTCTTAGCCCATTGTGGAGCAGTGACCCAGAAGACCTGGGGTCCCTCTCTGATTGCTGTGTCTAAGGCCTGGCCAGGACCAAACAGATGGCCTGTGTTTGTCCCTCTACTGTTACTGTGCCATCATCCTAACTGACATCACTGACACTTGTACTCATCCATCATTAACACTGTCTGCCATGGAGGCCTAATGAGCTGACTCAGAGTAGAGTACACACACTCAAGCACAGATTCACACCCACACAAACACGTGCATAAATGCATGCATACGCAAGCACACACACACACACACACACACACACACACACCACACACAGGTGGTCGAGTCGTGCCAAGCCAAAGAGTTCACCAAAGAAAACTGAACTGAGCAGTATTAATGATTCTGGCTGAGGAGTGCATGCTGAGCTGAGCGGAGCTCTATCAGTGTAATAATCCAATATCAGATGTTATGCACCGCATTGTGTGAGTCCTGGTCCCTGCACATTACATTACGTTTAAATGTTATTGCTAAAAAATGTAAATAATTCTCAGCCTTTGTCGTACTGGGAATCATGCAGGCGATTATGAAGGCTGTTTCATCTCCCGGATGTCTGTCTGGGAATAACTGGGAAATCAAAGTATCTGAATCTGAATGTTGTTATGGATTTCCTCTAGATGTCTCTCTTTCTCTCTCTCTCTCTCTCTCTCTCTCTCCCTCTCTCCTTCAGACATCTATCACTTTCATCAGTCCCCTCTCGTCTTCATGTGGCAATAGCTTGTTAGCTCTCCCTTGATTTCAAATCAAATTAAATGTTATATACAGGAGGTACCGGTACAGAGTCAATGTGAGGAGGCTATATACAGGGGGTACCGGTACAGAGTCAATGTGAGGAGACTATATACAGGGGTACCGGTACAGAGTCAATGTGAGGAGGCTATATACAGGGGTACCGGTACAGAGTCAATGTGAGGAGGCTATATACAGGGGTACCGGTACAGAGTCAATGTGAGGAGGCTTTATACAGGGGTACCGGTACAGAGTCAATGTGAGGAGGCTATATACAGGGGTACTGGTACAGAGTCAATGTCAGGAGGCTATATACAGGGGTACTGGTACAGAGTCAATGTGAGGAGGCTATATACAGTGGTACTGGTACAGAGTCAATGTGAGGAGGCTATATTCAGGGGTACTGGTACAGAGTCAATGTGAGGAGACTATATACAGGGGTACCGGTACAGAGTCAATGTGAGGAGACTAAATACAGGGGTACCGGTACAGAGTCAATGTGAGGAGACTAAATACAGGGGTACCAGTACAGAGTCAATGTGAGGAGGCTATATACAGGGGTACTGGTACAGGTCAGTCGAGGTAATATGTACATGTGGATAGAGTTAAAGTGACTATGCATAGACAATAAACAGAGAGCAGCAGCAGCCTAAACGAGGGGTGGGTGGTGGGGGGGAACAATGTAAATAGTCCAGGTAGCCATTTGACTAGCGGTGTTCAGGAGTCCCATGGCTTGGGGGTAGAAGCTATTAAGAATCCCCCTCTAAGAGTGTATAAAGTTCCTCTGTCTCACATGCATCATTAGTGAGAGCATAGGAGACCTGCTCCCTCCCCGTCACCGGAGCTCCTGCTCCCATCGGTCACAGAGATGGACAGACAGAAACACTGGACATACAGACAGAGACAGACAGGTTAGACTACTCACCACCCTTCCCAGAGGGTCACCATAGTTCCTTTTGAACATACATTTTTTTTTTTTTATAATTATGAAGCTATAAGAGGTTTTAACAGCACATCTTTCCTTCAACAGTGGCTACAACTGTTTACCACCTTTAAAGACTGATAGAAAGAGATGATGTCATAATTTCCCATATTCCAAAGAGATGACTGCCTGAGTCATAATTTTTTTTATGAAGGAAGAGCAACCAGTGACTATAAACTTACACCATGTGATCATGGCATTGAAGAGGCAGATCAAACCAGACAGAATTCCACAAGTGTTAATCCACCGTGTGCAGCAGTGCACCTCTAGAGAATACATCAGTACAGCCTCTCAAGATGGGTTTATAGCTGGAGGAGAAGATGCTTTAGTTGTGCAGGCTAACTGCTTGTCTATACATTGGGGAACCTAAATTATTTTCTGAATATTATAGAGGCTTTTTTAAACATGAGTCCCAAATGGCACCATATTCCCTATATAGTGTATAACCTTTGACCAGAACCCTATGGTAGTGCACTGAGCGGTTGGAAATCCCGCGCACAGCTCCTGTTCTCCTTTCTAAAACTCCCGCTCCAAATTTGCTTGATTCATTAAAATCACAATTTAACTAACACCCATCTATTTTTGTGACTACCTGGACTTACCAATTGGTTTTGAAGTATTGAAACCAAACCATATGGATTTTAATGAAAATTATGAAAAGGTGAATGTAAGAAGCGCCCATCATTTCAAATAGGCTACATGTCATATTAAACAGCATATACACTCTCTAAATAGGTCAGGAGACAGACAGGGAATCTAAGGAATGAAAATTAATTATTTAGGCTATATTATTTAAAATAATTCAAGGCTATAGCCTACAAAGAAATACATTGTAATAGCATTTGCGAGTGCGACACAATAGGCTGGTAGGGACATAAAGAGCTTTTAAACAACATTTTGTTGTATTAAATCATTATAGTCTATAAATGGTGCATATACACTGTGACTTACTTAATTAATTGAAAAATGACTTATTAGTTGTGTCACGTATACTCCCTCTCTGGCGCTCGAGGCTGCTCATCGTTACGCGCACCAGCACTTCATCAGACTCACCTGGACTGCTTCACCTTCCTGATTACCTTCCCTATATCTGTCACTCCCTTTGGTTCCTTCCCCAGGCGTTATTGATTCTGTTACTGTGTTCCATGTCTTTACGCTACTCGTGTTTCTTGTTTTGTTCTATGTGTTATTTATTATTATTATTATAAATTCACTTCCTGAACTTGCTTCCTGACTCCCAGTGTACACGTTACAAGTGCCTTTGAATTCATTTTTAGAATTCATTTTTAGAAACACAAGTTTGGCCAGTCTGTGTCTTCAGGCTCATGCGAAGGTGCCTTGAGAGCAGGCCAACAACGGAGAATACCTGGGGACCCACTGGGGATGTTAAACACCCTTTCGGACACTTTTGCCAGGCTGGACAGAGATGGAGATGAGAGAGAGAGAGACTACAATGAGAGAGATGGAGAGGCGACAATGAGTGAGAGAGGGAGAGAGAGAGAGGGAGAGAGAGGGAGACAGAGGGGGAGAGAGGGAGACAGAGGGGGAGAGAGGGAGACAGAGGGGGAGAGAGGGGGAGACAGAGGGAGAGAGAGAGAGAGAGAGAGAGAGAGAGAGACGACGACGACGACGACAATGAGAGAGAGAGAGAGAGAGAGAGACGACGACGAGAGAGAGAGAGAGACGACGAGAGAGAGAGAGAGAGAGACGACGACGAGAGAGAGAGAGAGAGAGAGACGACGACAATGAGAGAGAGAGAGAGAGAGAGAGAGAGAGAGAGAGAGAGAGAGAGAGAGAGAGACGACGACAATGAGAGAGAGAGAGAGAGATGGAGAGGCGATAATGAGTGAGAGAGAGAGAGATGGAGAGGCGATAATGAGTGAGAGAGAGAGAGATGGAGAGGAGAGAGAGAGAGAGAGAGTGAGATAGAGGTGGAGAGAGATGGAGAGGCGATAATGAGAGAGAGAGAGTGAGAGGGGGATGGAGAGAGAGGGAAATATTGATTTTACACCAAGACGGCCTGTACATGTTAGCTGTACTGACTGTGCCAATGTTGACTGACACCGGCCCCTTCCTCTTGGCATCCCTATATAGGATGCATGTCTGGGTCCTGCAGTCACGGTGGAAGGCTGGCCAGGTTAGTCTGGTGTGTGTCCCAAATAGCATCCTATTCCCTATGGGCCCAGGTCAAAACATAGGGAATAGGGTGGTATTTGGGATGCAGCCCTGGACTCTGGAGGGTACCCAACAACCCAATATCCCACCGGCCTCTCTCCTCTGACTGTCCTCTCCATACCCTATAAAGGCTTAGGGCCTAAGCCAATGGTGGATGAGATGACAAGCACACAGGCTGCATGTAGGCTAAAGCATGGGGGATAGTGCTGCGTGATAGAGGCCAGGGGTACTCAAGTACTATTTGAGAATGTCCGGTCACACAAATTCCCTAGGTGGCAAAGGTCCCTCTTGTTGGCGGAGAGAAAATGTGCCGTTTTAAAGCTAATTTCCTGCAATTCTATGCATTCTTCCATGTATTATGTGTTTTATATGGTACCAGGTGTCGAAGCCTGACTTAGAATTATTATTATATATAAGTCCGTCTGGATCCAGATAATATTCAGCACCTATTCTCTCTCATAAATGTGATCCCAGAATGTTGATGTTTGTACTAGTTTTGTTACAAAGCCTACTACTGTTAAATGCCCCTCAAGGAATAACTGAATGTACAGTTGAAGTAAAAAATGTACATACACCTTAGCCAAATACATTTAAACTCAGTTTTTCACAATTCCTGACATTTAATCCTATTAAAACCACTTTATTTTAAGAATGTGAAATATCAGAATAATAGTAGAGAGATCGATTTATTTCAGCTTTTATTTCTTTCATCACATTCCCAGTGGGTCAGAAGTTTACACACCCTCAATTAGTATTTGGTAGCATTGCCTTAACATTGTTTAACTTGAGTCAAACGTTTCGGGTAGCCTTCCACAAGCTTCCCACAATAATTTGGGTAAATTTTGGCCCATTCCTCCTGACAGAACTGGTGTAACTGAGTCAGGTTTGTAGGCCTCCTTGCTCGCACACGCTTTTTCTGTTCTGCCCACAAATTTTCTATAGGATTGAGTTCAGGCTTTTGTGATGGCCACTCCAATACCTTGACTTTGTTGTCCTTAAGCCATTTTTCCACAACTTTGGAAGTATGCTTGGTGTCATTGTCCATTTGGAAGACCCAATTGCGACCAAGCTTTAACTTTCTGACCGATGTCTTGAGATGTTGCTTCAATATATCCACATAATTTTCCTTCCTCATGATGCCATCTATTTTGTGAAGTGCACCAGTCCCTCCTGCAGCAAAGCACCCGCACAACATGATGCTGACACCACCGTGCTTCACAGTTGGGATGGTGTTCTTTGGCATGCAAGCTTCCCCCCTTTTTCCTCCAAACATAACGATGGTCATTATGGCCAAACAGTTCTATTTTTGTTTCATCAGACCAGAGGACATTTCTCAAAAAATTTAGATTTTTTTATCCCCATCTGCAGTTTCAAACCGTAGTCTGTCTTTTTTTATGGTGGTTTTGGAGCAGTGGCTTCTTCCTTGCTGAGCGGCCTTTCAGGTTATGTCAATATAGGACTTGTTTTACTGTGGATATAGATACTTTTGTACCTGTTTCCTCCAGCATCTTCACAAGGTCCTTTGCTGTTGCTCTGGGATTGATTTGAACTTTTCTCACCAAATGGTTGAAAAATGAGTTTTAATGACTTCAATCTAAGTGTATGTAAACTTCCGACTTCAACTGTATCACTCAATCACAGAGATAAAGGCTGTTCTTGAAAATGGATCGGCTTAATGTCCATCTTTTAGATCTGGCCTAGAGGATGTATCTCCAAAATCTCCCCCATCTTCAAACTACACCAGCGGTGCCAACTTAGGTCTCTAAAGAAAGTCTAGGCTTAAAGGGATACTTCAGATTTTGGCAATGAAACCCTTTATCTACTTCCCCAGAGTCAGATGAACTCGTGGACACCATTTTTATCTCTGCATGCCAAATTCCTGAAGTATCCTTTTAAGGCATTTGTTCTGAAGTTACAAGCCACTGTCTATCTTTTTAGTTTCCTCACTGTTGTTGTTATATAAAATAATGAGTGATAGCTCTGCTCCCTCATCATGCTGTATTTTGACATCCCTCTTCTATATCGTGTTTCTACCTCGTCAGCTGGAGCACATCCTGCTAGCTCAATCTAGAAGTGAAGAGCGAGCGCCATACGGCCTGAACAGAAGCTTCAATCTGTTCAGCTCACTGTGTGTGTGTGTGTGTGTGTGTGTGTGTGTGTGTGTGTGTGTGTGTGTGTGAGAGAGAGGGAGAGAGGGAGAGAGGGAGAGAGGGAGAGAGGGGGAGAGAGAGGGGGAGAGAGAGAGGCTCGCTGTTGAAAGGGAGATAGAAAGTGCTAAATAGAAAGCGTTAAATAGAAGCTTAAACGCTGCTCTTCAACTGTTCAGCTCTCTGCATTGGGATTTAACAAAGCTCTGCTGAGAATAGCTGAAAGTTAGTTTGCAATCTGGATTGAAATAAATTGCATACTGAATCAATGTTTTTACACAGTGCTGTAGCTAGGAAAAATGTGTTGAATTGCTTGTGTGCTTTTGTTGAATTTTGGAGACTAGTATTTGACCCAGATGTCACAGAAACCCATGCTTAAACCCCAAACAGCAAGCAATGCAGATGGTGAAAGAACAGAATATCCTCAATGTTACACATTCTATGTCTTTGGCTTTTATGCCTCAACAATAAGCGACATCACATTACATCACTCAAAACACATCACACAATACTATAGATACACTGTGCAATTGTTCTTGACTCAAAAACTGCTCTATTCTCCTACAAATGGGATTCATTAGTAAGCCAGCAATGTGTGTTCTGACATTTAACACAATGAAGGTATGTGTCTTTCGGCTGGCCGTTTTGCACCATTACGGTACTCAGTACATTTGTTTTGTTCTCTTGGTATTTCTCTCAGGCCTGGCGTTTTGTTTGGCTTCCTGGTTCAGTTCTATTTTTACCTTCTCTATATATCTTCCTGTTAGAAAAGCAAACCTGTGTTGTTTAATTATGATTAAGGCAGGACATAATATCTTATTCAAATAGTTTGGGTGTAATTGTAATGTTGGCCTCTGCTAGCAAGCCTATTTCATACTACTGAGTTTAGGGATGCCAGTGGTATGGCAAGTTTAGGAATTATTTGTTTAAAGTAATTGAAACATTTTGATGGAATATTTAATGAAACGGTATAAACTGAAGTTTTCATTATTTGTGTGTGTGTGCGTTCCCACACACATGTTTGTGTGCACGCACGCGGGTGGGCATGTGTGTCTATGTATGCCCACTGCCCATTTCCAGGGGCACGTTTCCCCATCACTCCTGCCCGTCTCGTTGTCAGACAGACAGACAGACAGACAGACAAACATTAGATTGGCACTGAACAGTTCCAGTTCTGCAGTAATAGTGTGTGTTTTGGAGCTGGAGCAGTGTCTCTCTTTTTATAGACTGTCCATCTCAATAGTTAAGGAAGGGAGGGTTGTCTGTAAAACACAAGGTAGAGTTGATGCTTAAAAATGAGTAAACAATGTAGGTTGTGAGTCATCATCCATATTCATCTATTCATGCAAGTCATTTACAATTACTCTCTTCTTCAGGGACAATAATATAATCAACAGCCAAGTTTAAGCACAAAGAAATTACAATATTTCAACCAATGTGTTTTAACTGTTTATTAACAATTAACCTTCCTTCATCGGTTGTTGTTTTGTGTTTCATGTTAGTGGAGCTGCCCCTCTAATACCATTTTGTATTCAATATAAACAGACAGGATCTAATTGGCCCTCTCAGGTCTTTTTGCAGGGCATGTGAGGGCACCACTTCATTTTCCTGCATTCAAACCTTCTCTGATTATGAGATGCAAGGCATCGCTCATGTTTCTATGGCTGTCTTTCTCTCGCTCTCGCTCTCTCTCTCTCTCCCCCCGCCCCCCTCTCTATTGCTCTATTGAGCCTCATGACTCAAATCGGCTCTATCAAAAGATTCAAAAGGTACTCTACCTCAATTAGGGATGAATACCAGCTCAGGGAGCACATAATGGGTTGTCTGCTCCTCTCTCACCTCTCTGGCTTCTGTGAGGAAGGAAATGAAACGTCATTTGTTCTGCATAGCTGGCATGATAAAAGACGGGAGGGATGGTGGCGGGTGGAGAGGAGGCTCATTTGAATTGCAGAGAGAAGGCTTGTTCTCTCAGCGAAGGGGCTTTTATTTAAGCAGATGTTTGATTGGAAGATGTATTCACTCGTCAGGGACGTGGACTAATCCCCAGTAGTAACACTATTTATTCATGTTAGTAATGCTGTTTAGAGGAACACACGATGACAAGGTCATTCCAATGCTCTGTAGCTGGCTGTGGCTAACAGCAAAACATGTAAATACGGACTTTGGAAATAGCTAATGTAGTCGAGTGCAGAACAGTGTGTCACAAAGCAGTGTCTCCGTGTGTCCCAAGGTGGTGTTTGCGACAATATCAGTTAAATTCCAAATATCAATTTAAGAGCTAATTTGACCAAGGTGATAAACAGTAATTGTATAAATGACATGATCCAGGCAATGTCATCTTTTATATAGGTGGTGGTGCCAGCCAGGCTTAGAGCTTATAGTACTGTGCCAGGGGTACTCAACTCTTATCCTACGAGGTCCGGAGCCTGCTGTTTTTCTGTTCTACCTGATAATTAATTGCACACCAGGTGTAAATCAGTCCCTGATTAGAGGGGACCAATGAAAACATGCAGTGTAACTGGCTTGGAGGTCCAGAGTTGAGTTTGAGGGTACTAAGCATTTCATTCAGTATCAGGTTTCATATTGAGCAGGTTGATTACTAGTTTACTATTTTTCATAATCTGACAGGATGTCAACATCCAAGATAAATATGTTCTTCAAATAGCCCTACCACATGTATGATGTTATTTTATGACACATACAGGGAACTTTCATTGAACACATAAAGCTCACAATAATAACCTACCTCATAACGATCTGGCCTTAATGAGCATACTCTTATAATCTCCATCCAGCACAGTCAGAAGAGGACTGGTCACCCCTCAGAGCCTGGTTCCTCTCTAGGTTTCTTCCTAGGTTCCTGCCTTCCTAGCCCACTGTGCTCCATTCAAACATCTGCATTGCTTGCTTTCTGGGGTTCTAGGCTGGGTTTCTGTATAAGCACTTTGTGACAACTGCTGATGTAAAAGGGCTTTGTAAATTTTTATTTTTTCCTTTATTTTACTAGGCAAGTCAGTTAAGAACAAATTCTTATTTTCAATGACGGCCTAGGAACAGTTGGTTAACTGCCTTGTTCAGGGGCAGAACGACAGATTTTTACCTTGTCAGCTCGGGTGTTCGATCCAGCAACCTTTCAGTTACGGGCCAAACACTCTAACCACTGGGCTACCTGCCGCCCGGGCTACCTGCCGCCATAAATAAATGTGATTGATTCATTGATAAAACTGAGTAGGCTCACTGTATTAGGCCTTGATATCTTTTGAGGGAATGTTTATAATTTAGTAATAGTTGTGCCTCGCATGATGATGCCAGGCTGTTTTGATGTAAACAGTCAGACCAGCTCCTTCAGCAGCCTAACACACACAAACCATGCACACACACACACACACACACACACACACACACACACACACACACACACACACACACACACACACACACACACACAAACCATGCACACACACACACACACACACACCACACACACACACACACACACACACACACACACACACACACACACACACACACACACACACACACACAGGATGATGCCAGCCTAGCCTGTGACGATTACTTTCTCCCATCCTTGGTTTGGGTAGGCTATGATACCAATGCCGGTCTCCATAGCAACAGGCTTATTACATCACCACCCGCTGTCCAGCTGCTCTCGTCAGACTGGTGTTGTAGCCCAGACACCCGCGCACAAACACTCACATACACCACCCACTGCATGCCAAATCACACACCATGCAGACTGCACGCCAAACTCTTAAATTAAATGGGGCAAGAATTTCATTTTAACAACAACACAAATGTCAGCCTACATAGGCCATAACCCTTCCTGAAACCTGTCAGTGTGCTTACACATTATACTACCAGACAACAACACTTGTACATATCTGTACTCTGAAACCTACAATATTTACATGCTGTTCACAAGTTGCTCACCAAAAAAGTAATTGTAATTTCCTCTGCCTCATCTCAGGCAGTTAAGCACCCTCTATACATGTCTTTACCCTGGTCTGGCTGTGGCCTGCGGGAAGGTTAGCTCCTAAATGTTCTGTGTCATTAATGGGGTTAACATTCCGTCTTAGCCGGATTTCCACAGCTGCCTCCCTGCAGATTGCCAAGATGGATGTTTGGGTGAGAGGTTCTGTTTGGAAATGGAGGCTAAATTCTCCCTTCTTAGACAGACAGAAATACTTGTAGCCAGGTACCTGAGGTTTGAGGAAGCATACAGGACACAGGAAAGGGCTTGCAGAAGGTTGTCAAAGGTCAAACCCTCTCTCTTCTTCCTTACTCAAACAGTACCTCCGATTGGCCAGCTTGTACTTCCTGTCCCCAGTGGAGTGACCTTGCTGCCTAGTCTCTCACATTAGCCTGCCTGGGGACAGGGTTACTTGCTGCCTGACTGGACTCTCTCCTCTCCTCACCACGTCTCTGAGACCTTGGTCATTAAGCATTAATGTGCACAGAGACAGAGTGTCCTGTTCTGTTCTGTGTGCTTCAGGGTCACTCCGGAAGGAGACGAGGGGCCAGGTGAGCTGTCATACAGTTTGTTTCATTCCCACTTCTACTGTTACCCTAACTGTCTAAGTAGGGAAGGGATGTGTGGTGTGTGTGTGCGCGTTCGTGTGTGCGTGAAGGTGAGGCGGCCCTTACCTTACATAACTCCTCCAGGTTCTGATGTTTTGCAGAAAGTTTTAAAATAGGAGCTGTGGTGTCAGCATGCAGGGCCGCAGTGGTGCATTATGGTGTGTGTGGGGTGGGGTGGGGGGGGGATGTTTAAACATTTATAAATTGTCTGAAGGAGGATGATAATGCAGCACAATGAGAGGTGAGGGAGAGGTGCTGGCTGCTGTCTCATCCTCATCTCACACATGGCCCTGCACTGGCAGCCCTCGCTCCTATGGTGCACTGTGGTTGGGCTGTCTAGAGTGAAGCACACCACATGAATGCTGAGAGAGAGAGAGAGAGAGAGAGAGAGAGAGAGAGAGAGAGAGAGAGAGAGAGAGAGAGAGAGAGAGAGAGAGAGAGAGAGAGAGGAGAGAGAGAGAGAGAGAGAGAGAGAGAGAGAGAGAGAGAGAGAGAGAGAGAGAGAGAGAGAGAGAGAGAGAGAGAGAGAGAGAGAGAGAGAGAGAGAGAGAGAGAGAGAGAGAGAGAGAGAGAGAGAGAGAGAGAGAGAGAGAGAGAGAGAGAGAGAGAGAGAGAGAGAGAGAGAGAGAGAGAGAGAGAGAGAGAGAGAGAGGCTTTCCAGTACAAACAGCAGAGAATTATTAATGACAGATCATAGACATCTCACAGACGTGTCAGAGATATCAGTAATACAGTTGTCAGTCATCCTGTAATAGTGTCAATCACCCTCCATAGTCAGTTTTACAATGGCATGTTTGGCAGCATGAGTGAAGGAGGCTTTGTTTGCGAAATAGGAAGCCGATTCTGGATTTAATTTTGGATTGGAGATGGTTGATGTGAGTCTGGAAGTTGAGTTTACAGTCTAACCAGACGCCTAGGTATTTGTAGGAGTCCACGTATTCTAAGTCAGACCCGTCGAGAGTAGTGATGATAGTCCGGTGGGCGGGTGCGGGCAGCGTTCGATAGAAAAGCATGTATTTAGTTTTACTAGCATTTAAGAGCAGTTGGAGGCCACGGAAGGAGTGTTGTATGGCATTGAAGCTTGTTTGAAGGTTAGTAAACACAGTGTCCAAAGAGGGGCCAGATGTATACAGAATGGTGTCGTCTGCGTAGAGATGGATCAGAGAGTCACCAGCAGCGAGAGCGACATCGTTGATGTATATAGAGAAAAGGGTTGGCCCAAGAATTGAACCCTGTGGCACCCCCATAGAAACTGCCAGAGGATCGGACAATAGGCCCTCCGATTTGACACACTGAACTCTGTCTGCGAAGTAGTTGGAGAACCAGGCAAGGCAGTCACTTGAGAAACCAAGGCTGTTGAGTCTGCCAATAAGAATGCGGTGATTGACATTGAGTCGAAAGCCTTGGCCAGGTCGATGAAGACGGCTGCACAGTACTGTCTTTTATCGATGGCGGTTATGATATCGTTCAGTACCTTGAGCGTAGCTGAGGTGCACCCATGTCCAGCTCGGAAACCAGATTGCATAGCAGAGAAGGTACGGTGGGATTCGAAGTGGTCAGTTATCTGTTTGTTAACTTGGCTTTCGAAGACTTTAGAAAGGCAGGGAAGGATGGATATAGGTCTATAACAGTTTGGGTCTAGAGTGTCTCCCCCTTTGAAGAGGGGGATGACCGCGGCAGCTTTCCAATCTCTAGGGATCTCAGACGATACGAAAGAGAGGTTGAACAGGCTAGTGATAGGTGTTGCAACAATTTTGGCTGATAATTTTAGAAAGAGAGGGTCCAGATTGTCTAGCCCAGCAGATTTGAAGGGGTCCAGATTTAGCAGCTCTTTCAGAACATCAGCTGTTCTGAAAGGCAAGTTGCTGCCGGATGCACAGAGCTGTTGGCCGGGGTAGGGGTAGCCAGGTGGAAAGCATGGCCAGCCGTAGCAAAATGCTTATTGAAATTTTTGATAATCGTGGATTTATCGGTGGAGACAGTGTTTCCGAGCCTCAATGCAGTGGGCAACTGGGAGGAGATGCTCTTATTCTCCATGGACTTTACAGTGTCCCAGAACTTTTTGGAGTTAGTACTACAGGATGCAAATTTCTGTTTGAAAAAGCTGGCCTTTGCTTTTCTAACTGACTGTGTGTACTTGTTCCCGACTTCCCTGAATAGCTGCATATCGTGGGGGCTATTCGATGCTAATGCAGTGCGCCACAGGATGTTTTTGTGTTGGTCTAGTGCAGTCAAGTCTGGGGTGAACCAAGGGCTATATCTGTTCTTAGTTCTACGTTTATTGTAAGGGGCATGCTTATTTAGGATGGTGTGGAAAGCACTTTTAAAGAACAACCAGGCGTCCTCTACTGGCGGGATGAGGTCAATATCCTTCCACGTTGAATAGAAAGGCCTGCTCGCAAAAGTGTTTTAGGGAGCGTTTGACAGTGATAAGGGGTGGTCGTTTGACCGCTGACCCATTACGAACGCAGGCAATGAGGCAGTGATCGCTGAGATCCTGGTTGAAAACAGAGGAGGTGTATTTGGAGGGCAAGTTAGTCAGGATGATATCAATGATGGTACCCATGTTTACAGATTTTGGGTTGTACCTGGTGGGTTCCTTGATAATTTGTGTGAGATTGAGGGCATCTATCTTAGATTGAAGGACAGCCGGGGTGTTAAGCATATCCCAGTTTAAGTCACCTAACAGTACAAACTCTGAAGATAGATGGGGGGCAATCAATTCACATATGGAGTCCAGGGCACAGCTGGGGGCTGAGGGAGGTCTGTAACATGCGGCAACGGTGAGAGACTTATTTCTGGAAAGGTGTATTTTTAAGAGTAGAAGCTCAAACTGTTTGGGCACAGACCTGGACAGTATGACAGAACTCTGCAGGTTATCTCTGCAGTAGATTGCAACTCCGCCACCTTTGGCAGTTCTATCTTGACGGGAAATATTGTAGTTGGGGATGGAAATTTCCGAATTTTGGCCTTCCTGAGCCAGGATTCAGACACAGCTAGGACATCCGGGTTGGCGGAGTGTGCTAAAGCAGTGAATAAATCAAACTTAGGGAGGAGGCTTCTAATGTTAACGAGCATGAAAATGAATAAAAGCATGTGCTTAGTGGTATAGGGGTTAGTATAGGGGGATTTCATGTTCATGTATCATGTTGATGTAGGGCATAGCGGAGGGCCATAATGAGTGGTATAGGGGTTAGTATAGGGGGATGTTAATGTATCATGTTAATGTAGGGCATAGCCGAGGAACATAATGATACAGTTTGCAGGTGAACTCATCTATCTATTACAGTCATCTCTATTGAGGAGGTATGCTAACCTGATTAGACCAGCTATGTCCTCAGCTCTAATGAACCATAACCCAGACATGATTTGCTTTTAATTAACTCGACAACTCTCCTTCCTGCAGTTACTCCTCTGTCTCTGTCCTCATCCACTTCCATCCAGTCTTGCAATGTTGGGGTTAGGTTAGACAACTCTCCTGTCTCTTCATCCACTTCCATTCAGTCTCCTTGTACTGTAGAAATGTTGCGGTTAGCTTCCCATTTGACTCAGTGGGCTCTATTTTAACAAACCTAACACAATGGTAAATCTTAGCGCTGGCGGTAGCGCAATAACTTTATAACAATGTCAAAATCACCCAAAATCAACTCCATATTTGGTTTGATGTTACTTAAAGGTGATTTGGCAATACAAAACAACAACATGCTCACATGCCCCCATCACATTCCTAGATATTTAGCTAGCGGTGGCTGAAGTTAGCTACAGTTTGTGGTGGCAGGTAGCCTAGTGGTTAGGGCGTTGGGCCAGTAACCGAAAGGTTGCTGGATGGAATCCCCGAGCTGACAAGGTAAAAATCTGTCGTTCTGTCCCTGAACAAGGCAGGTAGGCCGTCATTGCAAATAATTATTTGTTCTTAACTGACTTGCCTAGTTAAATATATTACAAAACAAAAGTTGTGATGGCTGTGTAAAGAAAACTGAACCATGGATTAGAGTTTATCCTGGCCCGTAGACTACTTTCAGGGTGAGGAACCATCTAACGTCAAGTTGTAAAATAGTGAACTACCCCTTTAACACTGCATGAAATTGTCACTTTTGCCTTGTTTTTAAGGACACGCCTCAAATATTGCCACCCCTCCCACCTCGGTGCCAGCGAGCTGAAGTTAGACAGGTAAATTGCTGAACCTGGTGTAAGGGGTGGAACATTTTTTGGATGAAACAAACCTCTTGAGGGTGTTATATTGGAGCAATTTGCAGAGTTGGCACTGGTAGATTGCCAGACGTGTTAGGCTTGGCAGGGCACCATTGGTATGATAGAGAGCTGTGTGTAGCAGGGCCATCCCTTCTCTCGTCTGTCTCTCATCCCTGCTTGAGTTTCAATGTCCACTTTTTCATCCACAGTCTCAGCAACAGTAAAGCATGTGTCCAGTCCAACTCAGCTCACTTGAACCACCGGGTGCCATTTTAGTCTGAATGAGAGACGTTCGAGACACAGAAATAGCAGCACACTTTACATCAATGTATTAGGCTCTTTTAGACTGTTCACATAGCATAGTGTTATTTTCCGATCCTGA
Organism: Thymallus thymallus; assembly: GCA_023634145.1. Lineage (NCBI taxonomy): Eukaryota > Metazoa > Chordata > Actinopteri > Salmoniformes > Salmonidae > Thymallus > Thymallus thymallus. The sequence continues at coordinate 11,147,524 of CM042380.1, read as the reverse complement.
AAGGCAAAGCTTAGTGTGTGTCACTGCTCTCATCATGCACTGTTAAGAATGTTAAGAAACTTAAATAGCTGAATACAAAACATTTTTTTAGTAAGCTATACTGAAGCAATAAAGCCAGAGGAGGTATGGTATATGGCCAATATACCACTGCTAAGGGCTGTTCTTGGCAAAGTGTGGGGTTTACAGTGTGGGATCTTGGTGACAGTGTGTGATCTTGGTGACTATTTTTCAGCAGAGACAAGGAATGTGCAGTAACTGCCTCATCAAGACATGGAGAGTAATGTATCTAACAACAAAGCAGGAATTGATTGGATACTCTTATATTTTCTCTTCATGGTTTTCTCTTCATGGTTTCACCACAAACCAAGTGAAGAGAGAGCTGGAGAGACTACATCAGTGGAAAGCGGCGGTCCCTGATGGCATCAGCCCAAGGGTGCTTAGGGTCTGTGCTGACCAACTGTGTGGAATACTCCAGCGTGCTTCAACCTTAGCCTGATCCTAGAAAGGGTCCCTGTGCTGTGGAAAACATCCTCATCCCAGTGCCCAAGAAGGCACACCCCACTGTCCTGAATTACTTCAGACCTGTAGCGCTAACATTCCACATCATGAAGACCCTGGAAAGGTTAGTCCTCGCTCACCTCAGACCCCTGGTGTGTACATCACTGGACCCCCTGCAGTTCATATACCAGCACAACATCGGGGTGGATGATGCTTCTGCAGAGGGCCTATTCTCACCTGGACAACGCAGGTTGCACTGTGAGGGTTATGTTTTTTGCCTTCTCCAGTGCCTTCAACACCATTCAGCCCCTGCTACTGGGTGAGAAGATGAAGTGGATGAAAGTGGAAGCACCCTTAGTCTCCTGGGTCATGGACTACCTGACCGGTAGGCCACAATTTGTGCGACTAGAGCTGTGTGTCAGAACGGGCAGTGAGCAACACAGGGGCCCCCCAGGGAACGGTCCTGTCCCCCTTCCTGTTCACCCTCTACACCTCGGACTTCAGATATAACTCTGAAACATGCCACATACAGAAGTTCTCGGATGACTCCGCAATTGTAGGGTGCATCGGGTGGGCAGGAGGAGGAGTACAGGAGCACAATCAGTGACTTTGTGTTGTGGTGTGAGCAGAACCACCTTCAGCTCAACATCAGCTAAACAAAGGAGATGGTGGTGGACTTCAGGAGAACCAAGGCACAACTGACTGCAGTCCCTATACAGGGGATGGATGTGGAAATGGTTGGGTCATACAAGTTCCTGGGAGTCCATATGGACAACAGGCTGGAATGGGCTGGTAACACCAGGGCCCTGTACAAAAAGGGACAGAGCCGACTCTACTTTCTGAGGAGGCTCAGGTCCTTCAAAGTGTGCAGTAAACTACTGCATACCTTCTACCAGTCTTTTTTGCAGTGGTGTGCTGGAGAGCCAACATAAAAGCCGGTGATGCTTCTCGGGTAAATAAGCTGATCAGGAATGCTAGCTCTGTCTTGGGGATGTGCCTTGATACTCTAGAGGTGGTGGTGGATATTTTGTTTATTTTGTGCTTTGTGCGAACATCTCCAAAATAAATAAGGAATGACACTCCACCAGCGCTCCGTGTATCGTCCCATTTCCATGCAACGTGGCAGAATGATCCACCACCCTGGGACGCAGCGGGGACTGACATTGGGAGATATCCTCCTCGGTATGGGGAAAATTACCGAGGAGGAATACTCCCATTATCGTGCGGTGGAGGAGGGCTGGTGTCCGGAGCAGAGGCGCCGAAGACGGAGGACACGTCACCGGGCTAAAGCTAAGGACCAGCCTGGAGCCCAGAAAAACGCCCAAACTGATTTTGGGGGGGGGGCTATGGGGGTGGTCGGGGATCGAGGGAGAAGAGCCCTGACCACTGCACTCGTGGGGGTTCCAGGAGGAGCCCCTACAGCCATGGGAGCAGGAGTACCCAGAGGAGTCGGAGGAAGACGACAATGTACTTCTGTTCCCTCACTCGTGGGGGTTCCCGGAGGAACCCTCACAGGATGGGGATTGGCGGTGGAGAAGGGACGACAGGTACAGTCATACTCCAGCGCCAGTTCCCAGTCCGGTGCCTCCAGCGCCGGTCCAGAGTCGGTCACGGAGGAGTGCGCACCATCGGTGCGCACCAACAGCCCGGGAACGGCCCGCGCCTGCTCCGCGCACCAGCCGAATGGTGCGTGTCCCCAGCCAGATTCGGCCCGTTCCAGCTCCTCGCACCAACCCATTGGTGTGTGTCCCCAGCCAGATTCGGCCCGTTCCAGCTCCTCGCACCAACCCATTGGTGCGTGTCCCCAGCCAGATACGGCCCGTTCCAGCTCCTCGCACCAACCCAGTGGTGCGTTCCCCCAGCCCAGTACGGCCCGTGCCTGCTCCTCGCACCAGCCAGATGGTGCGTATCCCCAGCCCGGTACGGCCCGTGCCTGCTCCTCGCACCAGCCAGATGGTGCGTATCCCCAGCCCGGTACAGCCCGTGCTTGCTCCTCGCACCAGCCCAGTGGTGCGTTCCCACAGCCCGGGACGGCCTGTGCCCGCTCCTCGCACCTGCCCAGTGGTGCGTTCCCACAGGGGGGAATCATCGCGCCGGGGTCTGGACCGGACCGAGCGTGCAACGGAGAGGTAGGAGGGGAGCTACAAACACAGCCTGCGTCACGCCCGAAGCCGGAACCGGAGCCCCCACCAGCAACCACCTCAGTACCCCGCCATTTCCCCCCTGGTTTTGTGTATTTTTTGGGGGGAGGGGGGGATCAAGTGCGATCGGGAGCCCGCACCTTGGGGGGGGGTACTGTGAGGGCTTGGTTGTGGTAAGGCCTCTTACTCCCACCAGGGGGAGTGGAAGGCACACAATCAAGTCCTCACACACTAACTGGGGAAATTAATGATCCCCAATCAGAGACAGCCTGCTGCCATTCCTGCTGCCATTCCTGAGCAAGCTCTGCACTGGTGGTGCCCCGATCCCGCAGCTGAATCAACTTTAGGAGACAGTCCTGGTGCTTGCTGGACTTTCTTGGGCGCCTTGACGCCTTCTTCACAACAATTGAACCTCTCTCCATGAAATTCTTGATGATCCGATAAATGGTTGATTTAGGTGCAATCTTACCAGCAGCAATATTCTTGCCTGTGAAGCCCTTTTTGTGCAAAGCAATGATGACGGCACATGTTTCCTTGCAGGTAACCATGGTTGACAGAGGAAGAACAATAATTTCAAGCACCACCCTCTTTTTAAAGCTTCCAGCCTGTTATTCTGACTCAATCAGCATGACAGTGATCTCCAGCCTTGTCCTCGTCAACACTCTCAACTGTGTTAACGAGACAATCACTGACATGATGGCAGCTGGTCCTTTTGTGGCAGGGCTGAAATGCAGTGGAAATGTTTTTTGGGGATTAAGTTCATTTTCATGGCAAAGAGAAACTTTGCAATTAATTGCAATTCATCTGATCACTCTTCATGACATATGCAAATTGCCATCATCAACACTGAGGCAGCAAACTTTGTGGAGACCAATACTTGTGTCATTCTCAAAACTCTTGGCCACGACTATAGTAGCCTATATCAGTGCACATTTTACCTCATTATACGACGTAAATTATAGAAGGAAAGTGTGTCACCATCTCTACCATCTCTGAAATGAGAGAGATAACTTTTCACCCCTCCAATGGATGGACTCCATCTCCATGCCCCAATAATTGCAACTGTGCCTTTCTATTGCCCTGTTATAATGGGGAAAAAGTATTGTGGAAGATCCATCACAGTGTCATTGTTCTATCGCCCTGATTCTGCCCAGCTATTTAAATTGATGCCTTCCGGTCATTTTCTATGGCTGTGCTTTGGAGTTACTGTTTATTGTGTTTTCTATTGTTTAGCTGGTGCTATTTAGAGGTATGGTTCCAGAGTTAATTGTAGCGTTCCGGTTATTTTCTATGGTTGTGGTTTCTGAGGTGTTTGTTTATTGTGTTTAGACTGGCACAGTTTAGCCGTGCTTTTAGCACATTCTAATGCCACCAGAAGAGGAAGCTGGCATGTGGTCCTACATGGGCCATGTGATCAGGCCTTCCCTTGGGGCTGGCTGTGGCTGTGCCTGTAGTGAAATATCACATTCACATTGGCATAGCTTAGGAACAGCTGGGCAGTGCATCAGACCTGGGTTAAAATACTATTCCAAATAATTTCACATACTTTATCTGTGCTTCATTGAGTTTGCCTGGATTAATGGACCAATAAAATAGTCCCAAAATGGCAAACCCTGCCCATCTGGCACTCCAGGCAGGGAAATTAATTGAAAGATTTCAAATAGTTTTTGAACCTGTGGCCCAACCAGCTAGCATCATCTTCTTCAGATGCTGTTCCAGGTGAATACATTCATCTAGCTTTAACAGAAACACACCTTTAATGCACATACGTCTATCTAGCAGTGGAAGACAGGACAGTAGCACCTACCACGTAGACACTGAGAAAATTTAAGCAATATGGTAGAATTGCTCCACCTTGCTCTCTGATAGGTTAGGTGGAATTTTTGCCGTATTGATTCCACTTGTCCAATTCTCTCAGATCTCTACATGTGCCTAGGGGTTTATCCAGGGCAGGGCTAATGTGTGTTGGTGCCCCTGATCTTGAGGACCTTCCTTGACATCTCTGTGAGGTCAGTCAGGACCCTTGTACTCAGAGCAACATACCTAACCAGAGGACAGTGTAGCGTTATCCCCTCCCAGTCTGTCTTTAGACTGTGTTTTGAGCTCACTGTGTTGTAAGGTTGCAGACAGACGGACTGTGTGACAGGAATGAAAAAGTCTGTGTTCTGTCCTCTGCGGGACTGTGTGAAGCACTGCAGCTCAGACTAAGCCAAACGTCTCTTCTCTCCACCTAAGATTCACAGTTTATCTGAGGTATCTAAAGTTCATCCAAGGTAGCTTCCCAGCAAAGTGGTTATTGAGAAAAGTTTGGGTCGTTACAGCTTCTCTAACTGCTACTTTTTGAGAGCATTGTGAAATCCCATCCTAGAACATTTCTCCAATGTAATTTAAGAAGCTCAATTTATTGAGATAATTCAACTAGACTTTCATTTAGTTAGATGAGTTGGTTTGCAGGAAGCCTTATCATTGCTCTGTGCTGGTCGAGAAGCTAGGAATGAGATGTGACAGTATTAGATAAATCCTGGAGCAGTTCAGGGCTACAGCAGTAAAAGCCTACCATGGTATCCTTTTCTCTGTGTAATAACAAATTGACCCACTTGTTGTAAACTAGACTACGAGAGACTACTAAGCACATCCAATTGGTGTGTCAGTTTGCATAGCCACGTAAAATGTAGCAGTGATGTTACCAGCCCCCCTTAGGCATACCAATACTAAGTAGGCTATCTACCACACTGCTTGACAGTTTTAATGGCTCTGGACTTGATGTCATTTCCCCCCAAGCTTCTGAACTAAAGAGGGCAGCCTGTGTCCCTAATTGTCTGTTTCCTTTCCCAATTGTCCTATTTCTTTTCAATGAGCCCTCCTCTTCATCCATCCCCCTTTCTCCCAAAAGTAAATAGAACACTCTTTCAATCTGGTCCCTCTGTAGAGCGGAGAAGCCCAAGGGAGGGGACTGTTCCTTGGCCAATCATGGCAAGCAGAAGCAATACTCCTCTCCTGGCTGCCGATCTTCTCTGTGTTGAGCAAATCAGTGACCGTGGCTACTTTTGTACTGTACACAACAAGGCTGTGATCCCATGTAGACACAACAAGGCTGATGTTAATGTCCTGCTGTTATCCCCTATAGACACAACAAGGCTGTTAGTGTCCTGCTGTGATACCCTGTAGGCACAACAAGGCTGTTAGTGTCCAGCTGTGATCCCCTATAGACACAACAAGGCTGTTAGTGTCCTGCTGTGATACCCTGTAGGCACAACAAGGCTGTTAGTGTCCAGCTGTGATCCCCTATAGACACAACAAGGCTGTTAGTATCCTGCTGTGATACCCTGTAGGCACAACAAAGCTGTTAGTGTCCTGCTGTGATCCCCTGTAGGCACAACAAGGCTAATGGTAGTGTCCAGCTGTGATCCCCTATAGACACAACAAGGCTGTTAGTATCCTGCTGTGATACCCTGTAGGCACACCAAAGCTGTTAGTGTCCTGCTGTGATCCCCTGTAGGCACAACAAAGCTGTTAGTGTCCTGCTGTGATCCCCTGTAGGCACAACAAGGCTGTTAGTATCCTGCTGTGATACCCTGTAGGCACAACAAGGCTGTTAGTGTCCTGCTGTGATCCCCTGTAGGCACAACAAGGCTGATGGTAGTGTCCTGCTGTGATCCCCTATAGGCACAACAAGGCTGATGGTAGTGTCCTGCTGTGATACCCTGTAGGCACAACAAAGCTGTTAGTGTCCTGCTGTGATCCCCTGTAGGCACAACAAGGCTGATGGTAGTGTCCTGATGTGATCCCCTGTATACACAACAAGGCTGTTAGTATCCTGCTGTGATACCCTGTAGGCACAACAAGGCTGTTAGTGTCCAGCTGTGATCCCCTATAGACACAACAAGGCTGTTAGTGTCCTACTGTGATACCCTGTAGGCACAACAAGGCTGTTAGTGTCCAGCTGTGATCCCCTATAGACACAACAAGGCTGTTAGTATCCTGCTGTGATACCCTGTAGGCACAACAAAGCTGTTAGTGTCCTGCTGTGATCCCCTGTAGGCACAACAAGGCTGATGGTAGTGTCCAGCTGTGATCCCCTATAGACACAACAAGGCTGTTAGTATCCTGCTGTGATACCCTGTAGGCACACCAAAGCTGTTAGTGTCCTGCTGTGATCCCCTGTAGGCACAACAAAGCTGTTAGTGTCCTGCTGTGATCCCCTGTAGGCACAACAAGGCTGTTAGTATCCTGCTGTGATACCCTGTAGGCACAACAAGGCTGTTAGTGTCCTGCTGTGATCCCCTGTAGGCACAACAAGGCTGATGGTAGTGTCCTGCTGTGATCCCCTATAGACACAACAAGGCTGATGGTAGTGTCCTGCTGTGATACCCTGTAGGCACAACAAAGCTGTTAGTGTCCTGCTGTGATCCCCTGTAGGCACAACAAGGCTGATGGTAGTGTCCTGATGTGATCCCCTGTATACACAACAAGGCTGTTAGTATCCTGCTGTGATACCCTGTAGGCACAACAAGGCTGTTAGTGTCCTGCTGTGATCCCCTGTAGGCACAACAAGGCTGTTAGTGTCCTGCTGTGATCCCCTTTAGGCACAACAAGGCTGATGGTAGTGTCCTGCTGTGATACCCTGTATACACAACAAGGCTGTTAGTGTCCTGCTGTGATCCCCTATATACACAACAAGGCTGATGGTAGTGTCCTGCTGTGATCCCCTATATACACAACAAGGCTGTTAGTATCCTGCTGTGATCCCCTGTATACACAACAAGGCTGTTAGTGTCCTGCTGTGATCCCCTATATACACAACAAGACTGATGGTAGTGTCCTGCTGTGATCCCCTGTATACACAACAAGGCTGTTAGTATCCTGCTGTGATACCCTGTAGGCACAACAAGGCTGTTAGTATCCAGCTGTGATACCCTGTAGGCACAACAAAGCTGTTAGTGTCCTGCTGTGATCCCTGTAGGCACAACAAGGCTGTTAGTGTCCTGCTGTGATACCCTGTAGGCACAACAAAGCTGTTAGTGTCCTGCTGTGATCCCTGTAGGCACAACAAGGCTGTTAGTGTCCTGCTGTGATCCCCTATATACACAACAAAGCTGTTAGTGTCCTGCTGTGATACCCTGTAGGCACAACAAGGCTGTTAGTGTCCTGCTGTGATCCCCTGTAGGCACAACAAGGCTGTTAGTGTCCTGCTGTGATCCCCTGTAGGCACAACAAGGCTGATGGTAGTGTCCTGCTGTGATCCCCTGTATACACAACAAGGCTGTTAGTATCCTGCTGTGATACCCTGTATACACAACAAGGCTGTTAGTATCCTGCTGTGATACCCTGTAGGCACAACAAGGCTGTTAGTGTCCAGCTGTGATACCCTGTAGGCACAACAAAGCTGTTAGTGTCCTGCTGTGATCCCTGTAGGCACAACAAGGCTGTTAGTGTCCTGCTGTGATACCCTGTAGGCACAACAAAGCTGTTAGTGTCCTGCTGTGATCCCTGTAGGCACAACAAGGCTGTTAGTGTCCTGCTGTGATCCCCTATATACACAACAAAGCTGTTAGTGTCCTGCTGTGATACCCTGTAGGCACAACAAGGCTGTTCGTGTCCTGCTGTGATCCCCTGTAGGCACAACAAGGCTGTTAGTGTCCTGCTGTGATCCCCTGTAGGCACAACAAGGCTGATGGTAGTGTCCTGCTGTGATCCCCTGTATACACAACAAGGCTGATGGTAGTGTCCTGCTGTGATACCCTGTAGGCACAACAAGGCTGTTAGTGTCCTGCTGTGATCCCCTGTAGGCACAACAAGGCTGTTAGTGTCCTGCTGTGATCCCCTGTAGGCACAACAAGGCTGTTAGTGTCCTGCTGTGATCCCTGTAGGCACAACAAGGCTGTTAGTGTCCTGCTATGATCCCCTTTAGCCACAACAAGGCTGATGGTAGTGTCCTGCTGTGATCCCCTGTATACACAACAAGGCTGTTAGTGTCCTGCTGTGATCCCCTGTAGGCACAACAAGGCTGATGGTAGTGTCCTGCTGTGATCCCCTGTATACACAACAAAGCTGTTAGTGTCCTGCTGTGATACCCTGTAGGCACAACAAGGCTGTTAGTGTCCTGCTGTGATCCCTGTAGGCACAACAAGGCTGTTAGTGTCCTGCTGTGATCCCCTTTAGGCACAACAAGGCTGATGGTAGTGTCCTGCTGTGATCCCCTGTATACACAACAAGGCTGTTAGTGTCCTGCTGTGATCCCCTTTAGGCACAACAAGGCTGATGGTAGTGTCCTGCTGTGATCCCCTGTATACACAACAAGGCTGATGTTGTTGTTTTTTTCAAAGAGAACAATTAACTTGAAACTCTGATTAGTTTAGCCTCCGTTCATCAAGTCTCATATAAACAATCTTAAAGGATGTGTAAGGTCTTTAATTGTCTTAGAGCCAGCGTTTGTCAAATCAAGAGAAAACCCCACTTCTTTATAAAGACAGGATGTATTATTACGCTAACAAACATACAGTGAAAAAAAACACACAGATTATGGTTGATCTATTAAGATTACGATTTTGCAATGCCAAATAATTCAGAGCCCGTTTCCTACTGTTTCAGTCCAAGACTGACAGCTCTTTATCATTCCTCCTCTCCCTGCTGCAAGACAAGTCTCTTTCTCCTCCAAGTTGATTGAATTATCAATTTGTCTGTCTTTTGGGCTGAGTTTTCAGCTCACTTCCTAGATAGGATAATTTTTTCAGGTTCCTATCTCCCTCACTAACTTTAAGCATCAGCTGTCAAAGCTGCTTATCGATCACTGCACCTGTATATAGCCCTTCTGTAAATAGCCCACACTACTACCTCATCCCCATATTTATTTTTGTTATTTTTGCTAATCTTGCACTCCAGTATCTCTATTTGCACATCATAATTTGCACATCCTTCATTCCTGTGTTAATGATGATAAGCTGTAATTTATTCACCACTATGGTCTATTTATTGTCCTACCTCCTAACCTTACTGCATTTTGCACTACATTTTGCACTCTATTGTGTTTTTGACTATGTTTGTTTACTGTGTAACTCTGTGTTGTTTTTGTCGCACTGCTTTGCTTTGTCTTGGCCAGGTCGCAGTTGCAAATGAGAACTTGTTCTCAACTGACCTACCTGGTTAAATAAAGGTGAAATAAAAAAAATTACTTACAGAACTTGATTTCCTAAGATTACATTTTCTGTTTAGTAAGTCCAGAGATTCTAGCACGTCATTAGACAGAGATTAGCCTTTCTTTTTCCCATTCAAATGTTTTTCCGCCAGTTGTCTGGTAAATGTTCTACTTCATAGGGAGACTCCAGGAGGCAGGCTCTAATGTCCAAACAGTGTAACATTGGGAACGCCCGTTGATTCAGAGAACTCAACCTCTTTAATGTTCAATATGAGATAAACCTGGGATTTATTCATAAGTGTTCACGGAATGTTTTTTCCTTGAGCAAGGCACTTAACCCTAATTTGCTCCAGAGGCTGACCCTGTAGGTAGGCCTTCATTGTAAATAAGAATTTGTTCTTAACTGACTTGCCTAGTTAAATAAAGGTTAAATAAAATAAAATTAATATTTTCAGAGACCCTAAACATGACGAGAATAGGACACATATATGAATTCCACATTATAGTGTAATACATATTATACTTTTAATAACGTAGGAAAAACGGGAAAAATATCACAATGTACAGTGCCAGTCAAATGTTTGGACACACCTACTCATTCCAGGGTTTTTCTTTATTTTTTACTATTTTCTACATTGCAGAATAATAGTGAAGACATCAAAACTAACACATATGGAATCATGTAGTGACCAAAAAAGTGTTAAACAAATACAAAATATTTTAGATTCTTCAAATTAGCCACCCTTTGCCTTGATGACAGCTTTGAACACTCTTGGCATATATATGCCTTGATGACAGCTTTGAACACTCTTGGCATACAGCGGGTGAAATAAGTATTGAACACGTCACCATTTTTCTCAGTAAATATATTTCTAAAGGTGCTATTGACATGAAAGTTTCACCAGATGTTGGTAACAACCCAAGTAATCCATACATACAAAGAAGCCAAAACAAATACGTTCAGAAATTAAGTTATGTGTAATAATTTGGAATGACACAGGGAAGAAGTATTGAACACATGAAGAAAGGGAGGTTCAAAAAGGCATGGAAAGCCAAGACAACAGCTGAAAACTATCAGTAATTAAAAAGCAATCCAGCCCCCTGTCAGTGCAAATTAATATCAGCTGGTTCAGTCCTAACTGATGGCCTACAAAAAGGTCTCATTGCCAAGGTGTCACACAAGACACATCTCATGATGGGTAAAAGCAAAGAGCTGTCTCAAGATATTCGCAACCTAATTGTTGCAAAACATAATGATGGCATTGGTTATAGGCGCATTTCTAAGCTTCTGAATGTTCCAGTGAGCACTGTTGGGGCCATAATACGGAAGTGGAAAGACAATCATTTCACCATAAATTTGCCTCGACCAAAGTACGCCAAAAAAACATAAACACATTTTATATATTCTTTTATTTCTTTGTTCACAAAGAGATCTTTTTGACTCTGCATTTTGTCATGTGCTCTTCCCAGGGAGCACCCAGGGTTGTTAAAAGAAAAGGGGGGGAAGAAATGAGATATGGTCCCTGTCATATCATGAAGCACATTCCAATGGCTCTGCTAATCCACTCAAGGTTAGGTTCCTGTGTTAATGTGTAATTGTAAATCACCCCCATTGTACATGTCCTTCTCGTGGGCCCAAAGTCGCAACACCCTTCACCCAACCTGGGTGATGTTAGCCATTCAATCTCATCCTTCTCTCTGGTTGTCCTTTATCCATTCAATCTCATCCTTCTCTCTGGTCGTCCTTTATCCATTCAATCTCATCCTTCTCTCTGGTCGTCCTTTATCCATCCACTCTCATCCTGGCTTTATTAGTTAACAACAGATGGTGTAATCTGAGCCATATTACTGTTAAGGAACAGTTTTGTAGCCGGACATTGAGCTGTTAGCCGTTAGCCTGAGATCATATTTGCCGAGGGAATTCACGGCTCCTTTGCTGAAACACAGCGTGTGACGTCATCCACTCTATTATCGCAAGGTTACAGACAACGCATCCCAGTGCCTTCTTTGCCATTTGTGGGGATTTTAACCATGCCTCTCTCTCCTCAACTCTGCCCACGTTCAAACAGTACGTGAAGTGCCCAACCAGAAATAATACAACTCTGGACTTGCTATATGCTAATGTGAAGGATGCATACAACTCCCTCCCCTCGGTAGATCGGATCACAACCTTGTCCACCTCACCCCTCTACAGGCCTATGGTCCAACAGCAGCCAGCGACCACTAGGACCATTAGGAGATGGTCCCCGGAGGCGAATGAGGCCCTACAGGACTGCTTTGAAACAACAGACTGGGATGTGCTCTGTGAGGCTCCTGGGGAGGACATTGATGGACTTACAGACTGCATAACGGACTATATACATTTTTGTGTAGACAACACCATACCCACCAGGAAGGTACGCTGTTTTCCAAATAATAAACCCTGCATCACCAGCGACCTGAAGGCCCTGCTGAATGAGAAGAAGGTACCGGCCTACCTACCTACCTACCTACCTACCTACCTACCTACCTACCTACCTACCTACCTACCTACCTACCTACCTACCTACCTACCTACCTACCTACCACCTACCTACCTACCTACCTACCTACCTACCTACCTACCTACCTACCTACCTACCTACCTACCTACCTACCTACCTACCTACCTACCTACCTACCTACCTACCTAACTACCTACCTACCGACCTGCCTATTCTCTCTGGTTGTCCTTTATCCATCCACTCTCATCCTCATCGTTCTCCCAGTGCCCTTTCCCTTCAGCTTGCTCTTCTGTCATACATTACAGTTGGAGACAAATGGTAGTGTTGGCTGGGGTGTTAAATGGAGTGTTGTTTCTTTATGTAAGAAGTCAGGCACACCACCAAGGATACTGTTACAGGAGGAATATAGTACACAATGTTGCTTAAAATAAACCAGTCCTAGCTGACAAAACTCCAGAAGTCTAGTTGGAAAGGGTTTTGTGTTTATGCTCTGAGAGCCCTGCCCCTCGGCACGCTACTGAAATGAGGGCAGGAAGAGTTGGATACTCTACTCACAAACAGCACAAGAGGAGGAGGGGAGGGAGGGAGGGAGCGAGAGCTAGAGAGAGAGGGGATGGATGGAGAAAGAGAGAGAGAGAGAGAGCAAGAGCAAAGGAAGTAATGTGCTTTGATAGTGTTTTGTCCTCTGGGCACCATGAGGAGGGTGACTGCTCAGACCTACTCTGGAGTTCTGTACAGAGGAAGCAGGTGTTTAGGGCCACATATTCTGCATACTCATATCTTTTACAGTGCTCCTTTCCTACCAACTAAGCCAATCGCCATTAGATCGGTCATCTCAATTACTGCAAATGTTTAAGCTATTTTCTTTACCACTGTATCATAGCTGAGGATAAGAAATGTCTCTCAAATATGACTGATTACTGCCAAGGATCTTATAGTGTACAATGTTTTCAAAGACTAGGGCTTTGCATGCTTTGGGATGCGTATTGCAATACGCAGTGTTAAAGGTCCAGTGTGGGTAGTTATTGTTATTCCAGTGCTGAAGTCATATGTGTGAGTGGAAGACCGTAGAGAACTGTAGCTACTGTTGTTGGCAGGCAGATTCACCTACAGAATTTAGTGTACATTCTCTTGGTTGTTTTGAAGCCCATGGGTTCAGTAGCTAGTGGAAGGTAACAGTTCAGAGGTGTGGACACACACACACACACACACACACACACACACACACACACACACACACACACACACATACTGGATGTTGGATGTTTCAGTAAAGCTGTGTAGATAAGGGAGAGAACAGCTAGTCAATAACCAATCCGAAGAATCTCTAGGTCTTTGTTTCAGGGGTTTTACAGCTTAGCTAGGATCCATTAGTACCCAGTCAGTCAGACAGTCAGACCGTGTTTAACAAGCAGTTAATGGGTGTTGACATGTTTTCTGACAATGCACATACACACACACACACACACACACACACTGGATAGATGATGACAGTAGGTGTAATAGCCTAACTATATAAATGATTACCTCACAGCTCTGAGCAGACTATGTGAATTATTTAAGCCAAAAGGTTTTACTGAGTTTTTATTCTGTCTGGATTAAAACATAGATATGAAACTGAGAGAATAGATTCATTTTTTTCTCTTTTTTTGTATTTTACAGTTAATTACATTCATTTGGTTTAATGTATTTGAAAGATTGTTTCTTGAAATTGGTGTTCAATCCAAAACATAAAAAGCAAGGGTGGTTGCCTAGTACAACAAATCATTCATAATGTGAATTGTAAGCACTCGATCTGAAGGAAAAGCCTTATATAAATTGTGGAGGAGGTTATTGAAGGTATTGTTAAGTCCTCATTGCTGTGGCAATGTAGACAGATGTGCCATTTCTGAGCATTCAGGTTGTGTGTGTGTGTGTGTGTGCGTGCGTGCGTGCGCCAAGGCATCAGAATCAGCTCCAACCTGTGAGATCCAGGCCATTATTGGAGGCGTAAACAGTAACAGAAACACAACAGGCCCTGTCTGAACACCTTCTGGGTTTATAGTCGCTCACATGACTGGTGGGGTGAGAGTTGAGACGTGTTACTTCATATAACAGTTTCATTATCTTTCTATCACTGGGTGGAATTTTCCCTTCTTATGATTCCATTGTGTAGGATACCCATAACTACTCTAGATACAAACTCAAAGACACCTCTCAAAATCAAATGACAAAATGTATGATGATATCTGTTATTTGGTTGATTCTTGATTTAACTAATCATCCAAGCAAAATTAGCAGGCCATTTTTAGAATGTGAATAGCAGGCTAGGGGTCACATCCAGTTGTGCGTGGGCTCAGATTTTACTCTAGTTGTGTTTTTCTCTCGACCTCAGTGTACACACACACACACACACACACACACACACACACACACACACACACACACACACACACACACACACACACACACACACACACACAGCCGTCCTCAGTCAGATCACATCACTCCCACACTGATGTTAGACTCTGCCAGAGACCTGGGGTCACTATTACAATTGTGAGTTTCCTCACAATGTGTGTCAGTTATGTTATTGTGATGAGACATGCATTCTACCACTGTGCATTTCAATGTCATTTTACACCCATTTTCACATAGAGGTACTGTATGTCTGTTATCATAATGAGAAATACTGCACTCTCCCACTGGAGCCTGTCACCAATACGGTCTGTTACTGAGGAGGGACATTGAGATACATTATTACTGAAATGAGATGCCACAGTTTGTGGTTTTTATCATGCATCCTATGAAAACTGAAGTGGGAGTCTGGGAGGGGAACATTCTTTATTTTTGTATCTTTGGGAAGGAAATGCCAGCTGGATGAGAGGGCAGGTGCACTCTAGTCTTCACGTGTTTGAGATACTCTACACTCTAGTCTTCACGTGTTTGAGATACTCTACACTCTAGTCTTCACGTGTTTGAGATACTCTACATCTCCTTCCTGATGTCTGTACCTTTGGGTGGGAAACAACAGCTGCAAGAGAGGGCAACTCTATGTTTGAGATACTGTACAGTGTAGGATACCTCAATCCTCCCAAGCTGTTGTTGTCTTCCCAAAGGTCCAGACACGGGGAAGGAGGCTCCTTCCCCACACACCACTTCAGTTTCATGTTCAGCTCTAGTATCAACAGATCGGTACAAGAGGGAAATTGTTTTACTCCTGTTATTGCTCAGTTTCCCTCTCCACTTTGAGGACTCTTGGCAACGTCCTGGGATATTGTGACAGTAGTGCTTTGTCTTTCACCTTGTTGTCCTGACTCCCCAGACAGTACAGGGACAGATTTATCAAGCCCTTGCACCAGCCCAGTGGAACGTTTTCACCAGTTATTTCTAAGGGGAAATAAAACATCAGTGATGCGTATGGTTAGAAAGATTAGAAACATAAATTATTTTAAAAAATATTTAAAAAGTGATGCCAAGCAACTTTTTACAGAGGAGAGGAGAGAAGCTCTACAGTGTCAGAACCACCAGCCATCACAACGCCTCCAGTTACAGAGCAGAGCAGGGAGGGTAATGTCTCTCTGATGTGATGTGGAGGAGAGAGAGAAGCTCTACAGTGTCAGAACCATCTCCAGTTACAGAGCAGAGCAGGGAGGGTAATGTCTCTCTGATGTGATGTGGCTAGGTGGTGCTGGGCAGGACAGGAGGATGTTGATGGCTGGGCAGACTCTTCCTGGTACTATACCAGGCTTCAGCCTGTGGCAGGATACTTGATTGGTCAACTAGGGCCTAGAGTCAGCCTGTTACCTGCTTGGTCAACAAGAGTTCTGGCTAGGTGCTGGACAGGAGCTGAGAAGAGTATTTTGTACCACTCATTGCCTCATACTATAGATGCAGGAAATGTTACATTTGTGGTGTATTTGAGGTTTAAAAAGGCTTCTAAAGTTTGTCATTTTCAGACTTGATTTTCCTTGATGATAAATGTATCAACCTCTTAAAAAATGTCCATTAATTATAATCCACATATTAATTCACATTTCCTGTTGCTGCAGGATTATTTTCCTGCTGTAGATCCTAAATCTAAATGACAGAACCACTGGCTACAGTCAGTTACAGTGCCTTCAGAAAGTATTCCACATTTTGTTGTGTTACAGCCTCAATTTAAAATAGAGTAAATGTAGGTTTGTGTCACTGGCCTACACTATACCCCATAATGTCAAAGTGGAAATTAATAAAAAAGGAAAAGATGAAAAGTTATGAGTCAATAAGTATTCAACCCCTTTGTTATGGCAAGCCTAAATAAGTTCAAGAGTAAAAATGTGCTTAACAAGTAATAAGTTGCATGGACTAATAGTATTTAACATGATTTTTAAATGACTACTTCATCTCAAACACTGATTCAACCACAAAGACCAGGGAGCAAAGAAGGACAACTATTGGTAGATGGGTAAAAAATAAAAAAGCAGACATTGAATATCCCTTTGAGCATGGTGACGTTATTAATTACACTTTGGATGGTGTATCCATACACCCTGTCACTACAAAGATACAGGCGTTCTTACTAATTCAGTTGCCATAGAGGAAGGAAACCGCTCAGAGATGCCAATGGTGACTTTAAAACAGTTACTATACGATAATGTAAAAGTTGTATTTTTTAGCTACCCAATAAATAATATGGTACACTTATCATATTTGGTTGTACTCCAGAGAGGTTAGAAAATGTATCTAGGTCCTCTATGAGGCTTTGCAGGGATCCAGATTGCGGATTTAAAAGGAAATTTGAGTTGTCAGCTTACAATGACTGTCAGGCTCTGGCCATAGAGAAGCCTATTTGCTTCTCTATGTATCCATGGTCAGAGTCTGACAGGTCTATTATTTCTGGCTCTGTGTAGTGTTTTGGTGTTG
This sequence comes from Thymallus thymallus, assembly GCA_023634145.1. Lineage (NCBI taxonomy): Eukaryota > Metazoa > Chordata > Actinopteri > Salmoniformes > Salmonidae > Thymallus > Thymallus thymallus. The sequence goes on along the minus strand of CM042380.1, from coordinate 11,130,383 downwards.
GATATCTAATTAGAGGCAGCTGCACTGCATTGTCTCTAATTAGGGATCCTACATATGTTTGTATGTCCCACACATTTGTGTGGGTCGTTATATATCACAAAGTAAGTGTGTTTACGTCTGTTATCCGTTTGTTGTTTTGTGAAACTTCGTGATTCATCTAAGTGTGTGTATTAAATGAATATGTCGAACGTCAACTGCGCTGCACTTTGGTCTGTTTATGCACCCCTTTGTGACAATGACACAGTTGTTTTTAAGCCCTGGATTTCTAGCCCCTCTATATTATTGTTGGATCTGATTTTAATAGCTAACATTTCGATGGCCATAATAAATACATATGCCGACATTGGACAACCATGTTTTAATCCTCTTGACAGTTTAATACTTTCTGAGAAGTAGCAATTATTTCTTATTTTATGACTGGGGTTACTATACAAAACTTTAACCCATTGTATAAGAGATTCTCCAAAGTTAAAATAGTCCAGGCATTTATATATAAATTCTAGTCATACTTTATCAAAAGCCTTTTTAAAATCTGCTATGAATACCAGTCCTGGTTTCCTAGATTTTTCATAGTGATCTATTGTTTCAAGTACTTGTCTTTTATTATCTCCAATGTATTTTCCATGTAAAAAACCTGTCTGATCAGGATGAATAATATCTAACAGCACCTTTTTAATTCTATGTGCTATGCATTTAGCTAGGATTTTTTGCATCACAAGGGGCCTCCAGTTTTTTAGATAGATCTTTATATTTACCTCCTGGGTCCTGTTTCAGTAATAGTGAAATCAAACCTTCTTGCTGAGTACCTGATAGTTTACCATTTTTATAGGAGTGGTTAAAACATGCTAATAGTGGATCTTTGAGTAGATAAAGGTTTTATATACATCAACTGGTATGCCATTTTCCTGGCCTAAAGGCTTTAATTGCATCAAGAAGTTCCTCCTTTGCAATTTGGCCCTCACACAAGTATTTCTGTACAGCTGTTCATTTTACATTATTATTAGGAAAAGATTACTTACAGTTAACTTCAGTTAGTGGAAATGGAGGATACTGAAAAAAGAACATATGCTTAAAGTACTTTGCCCCGTCACTGCCCCATATACTACCCACCACTGCGATCTGTATGCTCTCGTTGGCTGGCCCTCATTACATATTTGTCGCCAAACCCACTGGCTCCAGGTCATCTATAAGTCTTTATTAGGTAAATCTCCACCTTATCTCAGCTTGCTGGTCATCATAGCAACACCCACCCGTAGCATGCGCTCCAGCAGGTACATCTCACTGGTCACCCCCAAAGCCAACACCTCCTTTGGCCGCCATTCCTTCCAGTTCTCTGCTGCCAATGACTGGAACAAATTGCAAAAATCATTGAAGCTAGAGGTTCCTATCTCCCTCACTAACTTTAAGCATCAGCTGTCAAAGCTGCTTATCGATCACTGCACCTGTATATAGCCCTTCTGTAAATAGTCCACCCTACTACCTCATCCCCATATTTATTTGATTATTTTCGCTAATTTTGCACTCCAGTATCTCTATTTGCACATCATAATTTGCACATCCATCATTCCAGTGTTAATGCTAATCTGTAATTTATTTCGCCACTATGGCCTATTTATTGCCTTCCTAACCTTACTGCATTTTGCACTACATTTGCACTCTGTATATAGATTTTCTATTGTGTTATTGACTGTACGTTTGTTTACTGTGTAACTCTTTGTTGTCTTTTTTGTCGCACTGCTTTGCTTTGTCTTGGCCAGGTCGCAGTTGCAAATGAGAACTTGTTTTCAAATGACCTACCTGGTTAAATAAAGGTGTGAAAAAAAAAAAAAAAAAAAAATTGTAACATGTTTCTGTTAATTATTTTTGGTAGCATTTCTATAAAAAATAATTTGGTGCATTTTTCAAAATGTTCCATACAATTTGCTTTATTTTTATGATACATTATAATTGATCGTTTCCAAAAAAGTTCTTCCATTTCTTTTCTGTGCCTATATATATATATATATATACACAGTGGGGAGAACAAGTATTTGATACACTGCCGATTTTGCAGGTTTTCCCACTTACAAAGCATGTAGAAGTCTGTAATTTTTATCATAGGTACTCTTCAACTGTGAGTGACGGAATCTAAAAAAAAAACATAATCCAGAAAATCACATTGTATGATTTTTAAGTAATTAATTTGCATTTTATTGCATGACATAAGTATTTGATACATCAGAAAAGCAGAACTTAATATTTGGTACAGAAACCTTTGTTTGCAATTACAGAGATCATACGTTTCCTGTAGATCTTGACCAGGTTTGCACACACTGCAGCAGGAATTTTGGCCCACTCCTCCATACAGACCTTCTCCAGATCCTTCAGGTTTCGGGGCTGTTGCTGGGCAATACGGACTTTCAGCTCCCTCCAAAGATTTTCTATTGGGTTCAGGTCTGGAGACTGGCTAGGCCACTCCAGGACCTTGAGATGCTTCTTACGGAGCCACTCCTTAGTTGCCCTGGCTGTGTGTTTCGGGTCGTTGTCATGCTGGAAGACCCAGCCATGACCCATCTTCAATGCTCTTACTGAGGGAAGGAGGTTGTTTGCCAAGATCTTGCGATACATGGACCCATCCATCCTCCCCTCAATACGGTGCAGTCATCCTGTCCCCTTTGCAGAAAAGCATCCCCAAAGAATGATGTTTCCACCTCCATGTTGGGATGGTGTTCTTGGGGTTGTACTCATCCTTCTTCTTCCTCCAAACACGACGAGTGGAGTTTAGACCAAAAAGCTCTATTTCTGTCTCATCAGACCACATGACCTTCTCCCATTCCTCCTCTGGATCATCCAGATGGTCATTGGCAAACTTCAGACGGGCCTGGACATGCGCTGGCTTGAGCAGGGGGACCTTGCGTGCGCTGCAGGATTTTAATCCATGACGGCGTAGTGTGTTACTAATGGTTTTCTTTGAGACTGTGGTCCCAGCTCTATTCAGGTCATTGACCATGTCCTGCCGTGTAGTTCTGGGCTGATCCCTCACCTTCCTCATGATCATTGATGCCCCACGAGGTGAGATCTTGCATGGTGCCCCAGACCGAGGGAGATTGACCGTCATCTTGAACTTCTTCCATTTTCTAATAATTGCGGCAACAGTTGTTGACTTCTCACCAAGCTGCTTGCCTATTGTCCTGTAGCCCATCCCAGCCTTGTGCAGGTCTACAATTTTATCCCCGATGTCCTTACACAGCTCTCTGGTCTTGGCCATTGTGGAGAGGTTGGAGTCTGTTTGATTGAGTGTGTGGACAGGTGTCTTTTATACAGGTAACGAGTTCAAACAGGTGCAGTTAATACAGGTAATGAGTGGAGAACAGGAGGGCTTCTTAAAGAAAAACTAACAGGTCTGTGAGAGCCGGAATTCTTACTGGTTGGTAGGTGATCAAATACTTATGTCATGCAATAAAATGCAAATTAATTATTAAAAAATCATACAATGTGATTTTCTGGATTTTTGTTTTAGATTCCGTCTCTCACAGTTGAAGTGTACCTATGATAAAAATTACAGACCTCTACATGCTCTACAAAATTACAGACCTCTACAAGTAGGAAAACCTGCAAAATCGGCAGTGTATCAAATACTTGTTCTCCCCACTGTATATATATATAGAATTATAATTTTTTCATAATTTTTTTTTTTTACAAATGTTTCTCTTTACGAATTTCTCTTCCGCTTTGACATTACAGAGTATTTTTTGTAGATCGTTTACATTAAATGACAATTAAATCCATTTCAATCCCACTTTGTAACAGCAAAATATGGAAAAAGTCAAGGGATGTATGTAATCTAGGTTTGAAATTATTATGTTTTTTGTCAAATATAATATTTGTTTGGGATTCTTGCATCAAATTATTTATAATTATGTTCCGGCCCCCCGACCCTCCACCTTTAAAAAAAGAGAGATTAAAACAGGTGGACTTGCTGTTAAAACCAAGGATTTTTCATATGTAGCCTTCAGCCAGGTATTTACAGACAGACAGATATGTTTTATTTAACTAGGCAAGTCAGTTAAGAACAAATTCTTATTTACAATGACGGCCTACCTACAGGGTCAGCCCCTGGAGCAAATGAGTGTTAAGTGCCTTGCTCAAGGACACATCGAAAGGTTTTTCACCTTGTCGGCTTGGGTATTCAAACCAGCAACCTTTCGGTTACTTGCCCAATGCTCTAACCGCTAGTCTACCTGCCGCCCTAAGGAGAGGCAACATTATAATAATAGTTTTCTATTCTTAACTGCTAAATGGATCTATGACAAAATGTTTCAGAATTCTTACAGTTGCCGGTGGGGCGGCAGGTAGCTGAGTGGTTAGAGTGTTGGGCCCATAACTGAAAGGTTGCTGGATTGAATCCATGCGCTGACAAGGTATAAAATCTGTCATTCTGCCCCTGAACAAGGCCACTGTTCCTGTAAATACAAATTTGTTCTTAACTGACTTGCCTAGTAAAATAAAGGTTAAATAAAAGTGGGTAAGTAATATCGTCTATTACCCCGGTGATCCTTGAGTTAATATTTTAAATGGAATTCCATTATACTGGCTAGCAGGCAGATTAATTGTTTAGTGAGGTTACCCCTGGGTATTTACCTTGGTTAGCTTGTCTGCCTCACACTACTGTACCTCAACAAACAACCTTGAAGACTGAGGACTGGGAGCACCAATGAGATTCCACATCACTGGACTGGGAGCACCAATGGGATTCCATATCACTCAAAGTTTTCTCCTTGACTTAAACAAAAAGGAAGAAGATGAGGACAGCCTAATACTTCTCTTCATCTGACCACCTATACTTTATAGTCTCATTGTGTCAAAATAAGGTAAGGTTTCATTTAATAAAATGTTCCTTTAGAGATACAAAATCTAAATTTATGGACCTATTCGAGACTCATGTAATGGTGACTTTCAGTAGGCAGTCATTTCATACTTTGGTAAAACTTTTTAGAAATTAAAGGGAGTAAACTTTTGAGTGGAGGGAACCTTGATAGTATGAAACAGATGACAAATCATCTTACATTCTGAATTGGCTCCACTGTCCCTTACAATTACCATCTCAATCCAAACCACCTTTGGTTATATTCTATGAAAACAAAATTGGGAAATGGGACTTTCTTTCATGGCTCCAAATACATCACCAATTTCCCATACAGTGAATTTAAAACTGTCTTTCAGTTAGAGACACATTTTGGTTAACAATTAATTTTATTTAATGGTCTAAATTACGTTTCCTTTTTAACTAGAGGTGGCAGCAAAAGGTTTACCTCTAGAAATTGTTAGGAGACTCAAGGCTTGCAACGGTAAACATTGTTACCTGTAGTTATTATAATTGGTATTTTTGTTTATCAGGGCAGGTCATACTCCCTAGGGATTAGAGAGAGCGAGAGCGAGAGTAGAACTGAACCGAACCCCTGTTTCTCTGTCAGTGTTGTGTTTGATTCCCTGCACACTACCCACTGGGCAAAAACTGGTTGAATCAACGTTGTTTGCACATAATTTCAACCCAAATAATCTATGTGATGACGTTGACTCACCTTGGAAAACTATTTGGATTTGCAAAAGGTCAACATAAGGGCAATTTCCGTCTTTTGTTCACCCAACTTTTATCCTAAATCCAATGACATGGTGAAATGTTTTGTTGATTCCACGTAGAATTTGCATTAGCTGTCTCTCTCTGTCTGTCTCTCTCTGTCTCTCTCTCGGACTATGTCGTTTCTCACACAATTCTGGCACCCAGGATCAAATCTCTTGTGGGCGATGTTCAGTCTGTCACAAGAGACTTCTTCCACTCTGACAGATGCCAGATGGCACGTATAATTTACCCTGTTGGTTTTCAATGAAGGTTGAAACACATTGAAACAGACAGGGAAGACAAGGGAGACAAGATAACCTAGATACCTCAAGACAGCCAGTTAAAAGCATTTTCAATATGCCTAAATTCAATATGGCTAAATTGTTGTTTGAATGTCAGATATTATGTTCATAGAAATGCTGTTTGTCATGCTTTATAGCTTGCAGTAATTTAAATTCCCATTTTGCTCCATGATGCAAAACAAAAATCCCATTGTTGGCCATGGATGTCCTTCAGTTAACACAGCTTGATTCGGAAAAACGCTATCTCAAAGGCAGCATAAATACCATTTTGACCTGTTAGAAACTTTAAATGACAGATAAGAGGAGCTTGGTAGACGACATGACATCACACATTCCCATTCGCAATGTGTCTCTTATGATTAGGGACTTTGCTCCAGATCTTCAACACAGTTTAATGCCTGTGAGTGGATCCCATGTAGAATGACCTTTCTTCCTTAAATAGCACCAGGCTCAGACGTGAGGCAATGATGATGATGATGCTATTGCCTGATGAATAGAATTATTGGTTTAACACAACAACAACAACAACATCACTCCTGAGCAGTCAATCAAATCAGCAAAAGTATGTTGAGATTAATTATATTTGAACAACGCATGAATCAACACAAATTGAATCAATAAATTGTTCCTGACAATGTCCACCATTGGAGGTCTAGTATTGTGATACAATGCCTCTTTATTTGCCCTTTGACTCTGAGGTTTCGACATTGAGTCCTTTCAAAGTTATTTTTTATCAATGGGCTTTATCCTTCTGATGGTGAAACTATACGCTGCTCTTGTGTCTGATGAGAGTGATGTCGCCAACAGTGTCACAGGCAAAAGGATTAAATCCCAGTATAAAGTAGCTGACACTGCCTTTGATGCGGTCCAGTGAGTGAAGGGGAAATATGATAGACCTGGTTTTCATCATACCCTCATGTCTCTCTCTGTTACAGTAACCTCCCCCTCTTCCCCTGTCACACAGACCTGCATGTTGTAAACATGTCGTAGCTTACCCACAACCAAATATACCCCTGCCACAGGGAGATACCGTGACAGTCTGGGTGCATTCCAAATGGCACCCTATTCACTATATATTCCAATGGGCCCTGGTCAAAAGTTGTGTACTATATAGGGAATAGAGTGCCATTTGGGATGCATCTTTGGCAGTGTTTGACAATGGACTGCTCTGCACTGAGGCAGAGTACTGTACTGTGTGTCAGGCTGGAAAAAGTAATTCAACGTATTAAGGATGACGTCTATTTTTGCATTAATTCCGCATGGTTACAAGGTTAATTCCGCATGGTTACAGGGTTAATTCCACATGGTTACAGGGTTAAAACAGAACTCAAAGGGTTAAGTTAATTATTAATTCCAAGTGGTTAAGGTTAGGGCTATGGTTTGGGGAAGTCTTAAAACGAAATGAATAAAAACAACATGCTGTTTCCACCAACTATCATCAAGTATTCTCACGGCTTGCTAGAGCATTGTGAACTGCGGTGGCGCAGTGGTCTAAATAGCAAGCTCCATCTCCAAGCATCACAAGTTTTCCCCCTGTGCTGGGCAATTGTTTTTATTTTCTTTATGAGCGCTGAGGACGGCAACGTTTTCAGGACCTTTTCAAAAGTCTGAAATCGCAGTCTATTTCTAGTGATCAGTCTGGGCTTCACGTTCTTTCTTAGAATGCCCAGTCAGTTAGTTTCAATACACAGCTTGTGTTGCTTTTCAAGGTCAGTGTGTATGGAAATGACTAAGAGACTGTTTATCACTATTTTATATGTCTGGGTGTCTTTCTTTCTGCCTGGCTGGTCTTCCTGAGATTTCCACACAGTTACCTCACTAGCACACATACAAACACACATATACACACACACACACACACACACACACACACACACACCCATACACATACACACACAAGAATGAGAAGAACTAACTGACTGGGCATTCTAAGAAAGAGTGTGTGTGTGTGTGTGTGTGTGTGTGTGTGTGTGTGTGTGTGTGTGTGTGTGTGTGTGTGTGTGTGTGTGTGTGTGTGTCTCTGTCTGTCTGTCTGTCTGTCTGTCTGTCTGTCTGTCTGTCTGTCTGTCTGTCTGTCTGTCTGTCTGTCTGTCTGTCTGTCTGTCTGTCTGTCTGTCTGTGCATATTATTTTTCATTATAGCAGAGACGTTCAGGAGAGGGGTCTCTTTTGATTACCTGATTTAAATTAAAAAAGAAATTTCTATTAATGTGATGAGATACAATTTAACCCTACTGCAGGCTCTGTGCAACAATGATTTTTTTTCAATTCTAATGAAAAATCAACAGAAATCATATTCTTCCTTTGGTAAAATACCAGGCAGGGGAAGCCATTAGCAACAACCATTAGCATGGTTCACTATTTTGGAGGGAAAATTGCCAGAGATGAAGTAGACTAGACAAGGATGTGCTACAATATACTGATGTCTGAACTTAGAGACCTCACCATAACACTCCTGGGCTTCAACCCTGTAGGTCCCATCATCCCCCTGAGCTAGAGCGTGACAGGAAGGGCACAGAGAGCAGATGCTCAGTAGATGGGTTCCATCTCACTACCCTTTACCTTTCACTGACTCAGCCCTTGGATACTGTCAGCTGGGTTCTAGAGAGACAGAGAGAGGCAATGTCTCTCCTCTCCTCTTTCCCCACCTCCCCTCTTCTCCTCTTCTCATCTCCCTCCTTCCCTGCCCCCCACTATCCTCAAGATCACTTACCAGTACGAGCCACACGCTCTGTCTCTCTTCCTCTTATTTTCTCCACTGGAGGAGTGATTTAGAGAACCCCCTCCCGCCCAGGCTCCCTCGGAACAAAGCCCAACATGGACCACTCCCACTGGGCCACTTCAAGAGAAAATCCAGCCTCTACCAGACATCTCCAGGCCCAGCCTAGTCATTAATGAGGATTTATCATGTTTTTTCCTCCATCAGTTGAGAGGCTTTTTAGGGCCAGTGGATATTAACGTTAGAAAATGTGTAGAGGCTTATTGCATTCAAAATGTGCATCAGTTCTGTACCTTGAGACAGCCCTTTGTAGTCTAGGGGTTAGTGGTGCTGAGATGGCTTAGTGTCTTGACATGTGGTGGCATGTCTACTGAAGACCTGTTGCCTGGGATAGATATTCTCTGAACAATATGTTTATCTTTACAAATACGATATATAGTGCAAGTATGGATCATCAACAGCAGCAGCATAAATGACTATACAAAATCCAATAGCTGCTCTGCTCAGTATAAATTCATAGGAGGCGTCAGTCCTGAGGAATTATGTACAGATGAAGGACTTTAATCCAAGAGCAGCACTGGGTTGAATCACCCATCCACTCCTCTCTTCTCCCAGGGAATTACCAATGACGAATATACATATATCCACCACAGTCAGCATTTTGACAGCTATGGAACACTGCACCAAACAGTGTCGTTATGTGTCTATGATAAGTTGTATTGAATATGTGTCACTCTGAAGAACAATGTTTTTCCAGCGTCCACCACCAGGCTCTTGGTCTGACTGTTTAGCTGTAGCACTGACTGAGGCTGGACTGATCAAAGGCTTGGAAATAAAGCTTGGTTTAATGTTTCTGGGGCAAGTGTGTGTGTGTGTGTGTGTGTGTGTGTGTGTGTGTGTGTGTGTGTGTGTGTGTGTGTGTGTGTGTGTGTGTGTGTGTGTGTGTGTGTGTGTGTGTGTGTGTGTGTGTGTGTGTGTGTGTGTGCGCGCGCGCGCGTGCCTGTTTCTCTATTCTCGCCTGCCTGCCGTGGATGATGACCCAGTTAGTGGTCTCTCTCGATCTGCTATGTGTGACGCTCTTTATGGGAATCTCTCTTCCTATCTGGGATATTAATGACTACAGTTAAAAGAAGGAGGAGTCGTGTGCTGCTTATCTTTTCATGGTAAAGTATACAGTTTATAATATTATACGGTATATCTTACCATTAAGAACATCACCAATAGTGACCTCAAGCCGGTCTTAAAGACTGTACTGTAAATACAGTATCCAAATCACTTTATTACATTATAAAAAACATGATACAGTATAACTCCCTAATAGAAACAAAACCATTTGACACAACCTACCTTTTACACTCAGCTGACCTTCAACATGTTAGGGTTGGGGTCAATTCCATTTTAATTCCAGTCAATTCAAAAAGTAAACCAAATTCCAATTCAAAATGTTCCTAATTGAAAAGCATTGAACAGAATTGGAATTGGAATGTGTACTTCAGTGTGTTTCCTGAATTGACTGGAATTGAAATGGAATTGACCCTAACCCTTCAACATGTCCTCTAGTCTCCAACAGGACTCCTCTGCTTTACACACAGCCTCTATCTCTCAGTAAACATAACATACCATATCATGTGAATATTCCCCTTAGTAAGCCCTTGAAATAATGAACAGTACATATCTCTGAGATACACCACCTTTTAGCTCTGAAAGCCTCATAGAGATGATCCAAGTGGCTAGGATAGGCTGCATCCCATATGGCACCCTAGTCCATATTTAGTACACTCTCTGGGGCATGCTGCTGACTGAGTGGCAATGCTGAGGTTGAGCCTCACAGCAGCACAGCAGTACAGGAGTGGAGTGGGAGATTGTAAAGTAGCAGCCGCAACATTAACCACTCACTGACTTAATCACACAAAACACAACCCCAGAGCAGAGCTATGTGGGAGTGGGAGAGCAAGAGGGAGAGTGGGAGAGCGAGAGCGAGATAGGGAGAGAGAGAGAGAGGCAGAGAGAGAGGGGAGAAACAGAGAGAGGCAGAGAGAGAGAGAAAGAGAGTAATCTGCTGATGTGACCAGACATTACCACCACCACAAACAAGCCTCTGTTTTCTCCTGAGCCCGAATCAAGATTGCTGACTACCTAGTGCCTGGTGCACATCAACCATTTAGACTCCATTCCTCAGTTGTTGCAATCTTCCATCCACCTGCAGCTTAATATGACACCATCACATATTAATGCTGTGTTTCCCTGGCTGATATGGAACCCATTTCAATAATTCATCTAAAGTGAGGCCTGGCTTGGCCATGGAGGACCAAGAGAGGAGTGTACTGCTGAGCGGTGTGCTGCCCCAGTCCCTCCCTCCCACCCACCCTCACTCCACTCCTTTCCTCCCTTCCTCCCTTCTTCCCTCCCATCCTCACTCCTCTCCCATCCTCCCTCCCTCCCTTCCACACTCCTCTCCCATCCTTCCTCCCTCCTCTCGCTTCCTCCCTCCCTTACTCACTCCTCTCCCTCCCTCCTTCACTCCCTTCTTCACATTTAAACATTGCTTCCCTTTGCAATTCCATTACCCATGAGTCAAGGTGGCTGATGTCACAAGGCTGCCCACCCCTGGGACGGGGGCAAACCACACACCTCCTCCTCTCCACACCCTCCTGCCCTAAGCATGGAGAGAGAGAACAGAAAGAGGGCCTTGGGCCTCGAAGCAACACACACACCATTTGTCCACGTCACAGAGTGACTCAGCTGTGTCCCAAAAGGGACTCTATTTCCTACATAGTGCACTACTTTTGACCATGTCCCATAGGATCTTGCCCAAAAGTAGTGCACTATGTAGGGAAGAGGGTGCCATTTGGTATGCAGCCCAGGGAGCTAAATCAAATTACCTGCCATTAATAATGTCCCCAATAACATCCCGGCTCGGAGAAGTGGACATGACAATGCAATCAGAACCTCTCTTTCTCTCGCACTCTCTCTCTCTCACACACTCTCTCTCACACTCTCTCTCTCTCTCCAGTAAGTCAAGGCCTCTGCATGGAGACACAGTACTGTAGCTGAAACGTGGGTTCAAATGCTATTTGACCATTTTCTGTAACCTGCCTGGAGTGCCAGATATGTGGCGTTTGATGTTTTGGGACTCTCAGTGTACCATGGTAAGTACTGACAAAGATCTAAGAACACTGAAGCAGCAAACATTGTGGAGACTTTTGACCACGACTGTACATACAGAACAAGTTGAGGATGTATGTACGTGCAATGTGCAGTGGTACTTATGTAGCCATAATACAGTATTTAAAGCTGCTTAGTGACTGAGAAGTGCTATAGGTGGCAGGTAGCCTAGTGGTTAAGAGCGTAAGGCCAATAACCAAAAGGTTGCTGGTTTGAATCCCGAGCCGACTAGGTGAAAAATATGTACATTTGCCCTTGAACAAGGCACTTAACCTTGTTAAGGCTGTTGTTAAGAGTGTCTGCTAAATATGTAAAGTGTTGTTGTGCAGCATGTGTCTGGTGAGGGACAGAGATAGTTTGCTTTATTAAAAAGAGTTGGTGTATGTCCTGAATGGCACCATATTCTCTGTACACTGCACAATAAAGGGAAGAGGGTGCCATTTGGGATGATGCCTAGTAGTAGTCTAATGAATGAAAGCCTGTGATTGGGTTCCAGTTAATTTAATTCCTAAATGTTCAGACCCGTTGTGATAAATAGCTCTGTCTCTTTGTTGTCTTTCAGTAAACACAGTTGCCATAAATAACATCACACATACACAGTGATTAATTAGAGGCTGTCTGCCTCTATTTGGATGTAGAGAAGTTATGTAGTTTAGTATAGGAAGCATGTCCTACATGAGTGTATACATTGGTGCAGTCTCTGTGTTTCAGTGTCTGTGTCTCTGTGTGTGCTCGTGTGGAGCTGTGTTTGTGTCTGCCTGTATTTGTCGGCAGAATGATTGTATTTTAAGGGGACTGCCAGTCAGTGCTTCATGTCCTGGAGGATAGTCCTCGGTGTCTGTGGTATAGCTGCTGTGATGGTGACATACTGAACAGAGACAGTGGCCAGTGGTTGTGAGATCCCATAGAGACACTGGAAAAGGTCAGGCTTCTGTGGTGCTAGCCAGTGTTAACATTGAGAGCATTCTGTCTGCGTACCAAATAGCACACTATTCCCTATAGGGTTCTGGTCAGAAGTAGAGCACTACATAGGGAATATGGAGCCATTTGGGATGCAACCTCAGCGCTAACACTGAGCCATACAGTCACCAGTCCCAGCCTCAGCCCTGCTGATTTGTTTTATGGGGGTAAAATGGGCCATTCATATTACTGGGCCTGGGTCATTCATATTACTAGGCCTGGGTCATTCATATTACTGGGCCTGGGCCATTCATATTACTGGGCCTGGGTCATTCATATTACTAGGCCTGGGTCATTCATATTACTAGGCCTGGGTCATTCATATTACTGGGCCTGGGTCATTCATATTACTAGGCCTGGGCCATTCATATTACTAGGCCTGGGTCATTCATATTACTAGGCCTGGGTCATTCATATTACTAGGCCTGGGTCATTCATATTACTAGGCCTGGGTCATTCATATTACTGGGCCTGGGTCATTCATATTACTGGGCCTGGGTCATTCATATTACTAGGCCTGGGTCATTCATATTACTGGGCCTGGGTCATTCATATTACTAGGCCTGGGTCATTCATATTACTAGGCCTGGGTCATTCATATTACTAGGCCTGGGTCATTCATATTACTGGGCTTGGGTCATTCATATTACTAGGCCTGGGTCATTCATATTACTGGGCCTGGGTCATTCATATTACTAGGCCTGGGTCATTCATATTACTAGGCCTGGGTCATTCATATTACTAGGCCTGGGTCATTCATATTACTGGGCTTGGGTCATTCATATTACTAGGCCTGGGCCATTCATATTACTGGGCCTGGGTCATTCATATTACTAGGCCTGGGTCATTCATATTACTAGGCCTGGGTCATTCATATTACTGGGCTTGGGTCATTCATATTACTGGGCCTGGGCCAATCATATTATTTGGCCTGGGCCATTCATATTACTGGGCCTGGGTCATTCATATTTCTGGGCCTGGGTAATTCATATTACTGGACCTGGGTCATTCATATTACTAGGCCTCGGTCATTCATATTTCTGGGCCTGGGTAATTCATATTACTGGACCTGGGTCATTCATATTACTAGGCCTCGGTCATTCATATTACTGGGCCTGGGTCATTCATATTACAGTAGTGTGTGAGTTTTAGCTGCCACTAAACACTGCCATCTCCATGCTGGGACACATACTACTGCTGGGCTGTACTGTAGCGAGCTGCTGCGTTAGGATGCATTCATCAGTGCCTGAGAAGTGCACAATTCTGAGTCTTTACATGGTGTAGCATATCAGTGGCATTGGCTAGAGTCTTTACGTGGTGTAGTATATAAGTGGCATTGGCTAGAGTCTTTACATGGTGTAGTATATCAGTGGCATTGGCTAGAGTCTTTACATGGTGTAGTATATCAGTGGCAATGACTAGAGTCTTTACATGTTGTAGAATATTAGTGGCATTGGCTAGAGTCTTTACATGGTGTAGCATATCAGTGGTATTGGCTAGATTCTTTACACGGTGTAGTATATCAGTGGCATTGGCTAGAGTCTACATGGTGTAGTATATCAGTGGCAATGACTAGAGTCTTTACATGTTGTAGAATATTAGTGGCATTGGCTAGAGTCTTTACGTGGTGTAGTATATAAGTGGCATTGGCTAGAGTCTTTACATGGTGTAGTATATCAGTGGCATTGGCTAGAGTCTTTACATGGTGTAGTATATCAGTGGCAATGACTAGATTCTTTACACGGTGTAGTATATCAGTGGCATTGGCTAGAGTCTACATGGTGTAGTATATCAGTGGCAATGACTAGAGTCTTTACATGTTGTAGAATATTAGTGGCATTGGCTAGAGTCTTTACATGGTGTAGCATATCAGTGGCATTGGCTAGATTCTTTACACGGTGTAGTATATCAGTGGCATTGGCTAGATTCTTTACACGGTGTAGTATATCAGTGGCATTGGCTAGAGTCTACATGGTGTAGTATATCAGTGGCAATGACTAGAGTCTTTACATGTTGTAGAATATTAGTGGCATTGGCTAGAGTCTTTACATGGTGTAGCATATCAGTGGCATTGGCTAGATTCTTTACACGGTGTAGTATATCAGTGGCATTGGCTAGAGTCTTTACATGGTGTAGTATATCAGTGGCAATGACTAGAGTCTTTACATGTTGTAGAATATTAGTGGCATTGGCTAGATTCTTTACATGGTGTAGTATATCAGTGGCATTGGCTAGAGTCTTTACATGGTGTAGTATATCAGTGGCATTGGCTAGAGTCTTTACATGGTGTAGTATATCAGTGGCATTGGCTAGAGTCTTTACATGGTGTAGTATATCAGTGGCATTGGCTAGAGTCTTTACATGGTGTAGTATATCAGTGGCATTGGCTAGAGTCTTTACATGGTGTAGTATATCAGTGGCATTGGCTAGAGTCTTTACATGGTGTAGTATATCAGTGGCATTGGCTAGAGTCTTTACATGGTGTAGTATATCAGTGGCATTGGCTAGAGTTTTTACATGGTGTAGTATATCAGTGGCATTTGCTAGAGTCTTTACATGGTGTAGTATATCAGTGGCATTTGCTATAAGGTACAGAGGGAGAAGAATGCTATGAGCCTTTGACTGTCCCATCTGTCCTCACTAAGAACAGCACTGCATCATTAGACTGGCTGGTGCTGAGCCCAGTCACCCAGTGACCACCTATGCCTGAGCAGGCAGCAAGCAGCAGAGCCCATTCTATTTCTCACTCTCTGAAAAGTCTACTGAAGTGGGACCATTCCAATTGCCATGCACTGCACTACAGGTTCCATTCAATTTTTCATGCTCTGAACTGCACAGCAGGACCCATTCCATTTCCCACTCACGGCACTACACTGAAGGGCCCATTGAATTTCTCACTCTCTACATTTCCTTCTCACTCACTGTCTGCACCAGGTGACGTACATTGCTCCACTTCCACTCCATTTTCCGACTTATCTACCTCTTCGTACCTCTTCTCTCCATCATGTATTTTCCTCTGCAGTAGAGATTTCAGCGAGACATCACAGATGGCTGTTTCTGCATATTAATATTTGATACTCCTCAGATATGTCCCCAGGGTTGGTGAAATATTAACCATGTTCTGGTGTTATTGAAATCTAGTTCCTTCTGAGCCCAAATCTTTTTACATGGTGTCTGTCTGTTTTCATCCCTCTCCTCCTCAGCTCTTTGTCAGTCACTGTCTGGCGTTGCCTGGCTACCAACCACTGTCACCCCTACATTACTAACCAGTGTGTTTTTCACAGTCATACAGCAAGATGCATTACCTGGTATCTCCTCTACCTGGTGACAGTAGTTGTCTCTCCTCATAGTTATTCATGTAGTGTTTTCTTATGTGTTACAGCGCGATGCAAAGGGCCAGTACCTGTTTGATCTCATCTGTCACCACCTTAACCTGCTGGAGAAGGACTACTTTGGCATCAGATATGTGGACCCAGACAAACAGAGGGTGGGTGGTGTCATATCTCTCTCTTAACTACCTCTCCCTGGCTGCTACATTCACACTCTCTCCCTCCCTTCCTCCCTCTCCGCTCTCTCTTTTTCTCTTTTTTTCTAGCTCTCTTTCTCTTTCTCTCCCTCTCTTTCCCTTGTCGTCACACATATACCACAGAGGAGGCTATTTCTACAGTTTCTCCCTCTGTTCTCTCTCCTCCTTTCCTGTGCGCAACCCCTTACTCTACTGCGTCACAGCGTCTGCACAGTCTAATACACACGCACACCCACACAGACGTGCGCACACACACACACACACACACACACAGATCCTATTCCCAGAGAAACAATGGTCCCCTGCTGATCAGAATCAGTTCCCGTTCCTGTTCTGTCTCTATCTCAACACTTTCAGAGTTGTTGTGAGGGATAAACATCTGGTGGGAAGGAGGGGGATTGACAGAGGGATCGAGAGACGGAGACAATGAGAGACAGAGAGAGATGGTGACGGGAGGGACGGGACGGGGGGGGTGGGGGGGGGGGGGGGGGGGGGTTGGAGGGCTGGGGTGGGTAACATATCCTTCCCTTCCTTCTGCCCATAAACTAACCAGAAGAAGACAGCTATCAGACTGACAGATTGGACAGGATCTCTGATTGGAGCTGTAGGCTGTTTCTCACTGGGAGTATTGAACTGGTCCTTAATTGGAAACATATTCCCACACCCTGATCTGTGGGAAATGCTTTTGTCAGGTTTACTTTATGTGTAATAAAGCATAATTCTACCTTGACACACCAATTAGTTACAGTACACATTATATCAGTCAAAAAATGATTATCTATTCTAAACACGAGTGGCAAAATCCCATTGTTGAGGACATGATGTAATAATGTGAAATAATTGGTAGATAGTCACTCTCCAGTCCATAGACCCTATGGATGGAAGTGCTTTCCAGTAGCATGCGTGTGTGAAATCACTAAGGAAGCCAAGCCAGAAAACATTACCATATTACAACCTATATGTTATGATAATTGCATGGTTTGCTCTATAACCTGTTAGTTCATATGCAATGTGACCGTGATATATAGGCCAAGACAATAAGAAGACACAGTGGCAGAATAAATATAACCACACTTTTGTTTTATCACAAAACCAGAGAGCAACCTTTGTCCGGTGAAGTCCACAAAGCAAATTTCATGTAAGAAACAGTTGCATGACCTAGAGCATGGTCAAGCAAGTTAATGTTTCTGACATTTTCAGACTACTAAACAACTATTGATTTAGAACCAGGGAGAGTTTTACCGCAAGTCGCAAAGAAAACAGGAGCTCCTCCACTAATCCAGCACCATTTCAACTTCAACATTTCAACATCATCAAATCACCTATACTTAGTTTAATACAGTGACAACTAAATCCAATCAACATATGCTAAATATGATGTGGCTGTCCATGGTTCTGATTTCTGTGTGTGTTTGTGTGTGTGCATGTGTCAGTGCAATTATAAAAAACTTGTTGACTCACCTTAATTGTAAAGAAGCGCCAATGCCATCCTCCTCTCTCTCATGTTGATGAAATGTTCTATGACTTTGTCATACAGTAAACACTTTTATTTTTTGTTGTCCTATGTTACCTGGCTAAAATTCTTGCTCACTAGCCTAACTTCCTTTCATGGGCAATGTTACAATGTATGAATTTATGGTTGGATCAGAATCACCATCATTGGCCAGTACAGAGAATTAAGTAAAACCACAACTCCAAATCCCTATCTCCATCCATGGCTAGGAAAGGGATAATTTTAACAAGTTATTTCTGTCTATGACGTATTGCTCTTGTGATGTGATTGTGATGTGATTGGTATGAAGCCAAATCCAAACTGGCTTCCCTTGACACTTTATTTTGGTGCGCCAGGACCATTCACAGTTGAACTCACTCAGTTTAGTGAGAGAATATAATACCAGGGAGGTAGAGAGAACACAACGTTAGAATGCTCAGTGGAGTTCTGTCCTAGAATGCCCTCCAGCTCTAGACAACAAGTCAGAATGCAGAATGCACAACTACTGAGCAATCAGACTGTATAGTCTGTCACTAACGTCTAAAGTAGAGGCAGGAGGATAGCACCCAAGGCGCATAGAAAACACAGTTTTAGACTGATTTGTTTTTGTTTATGTTTATGTCTTTCAGCACTGGTTGGGGTTTACAAAATGTATTGCCAAACAAATGAAATGTAAGTACATGAATGCATGACCATGTATGACTATTGAAGTATGCATGATGATATTCAGTTCCAAATTTGATTGGATAATTGAATCGTTGGCAGTTACTACTAGTTAGGTCACACTAGAAAAAAGCCTCTATTCTAACATGTGACCTCTCCCCCCAGCCCAACCTCCATTCACCATGTGTTTACGTGTCAAGTTTTACCCTCCTGACCCGGCTGCCCTAAAAGAGGAAATCACAAGGTAAGAGACTAGAGGCAGAGTCTGGCAGGAAGGATGGATTTTATAATAGAGGAGACTAGGGTGCCAGCCATGCACTGCTGTCAACATAACTCGGAGGGAGGGAGGGAGGGAGGGAAAGTGAGAAAGACAGAGAGAGACGGGGGTGCTCTGCTACCTCTTTCTCCAGTCATGGAAAAGGAAATAGCTGCATCACTGATTTCACTTACCCACAGGAGACTACACTTGCCCATTCCCACTGCCTGTCCTGCCAGGGTTCTCAGCTTGGCTGTGGTAGTATACTGTAGAGGTTTTATTCTCAGCATTAGATTTGAAGAATTGGTTTGGTCCAAATGGTCCAAATTACGTTGGATTTTTCCTACAGTGGGAAATCACTTTCTTTCATCCGATTGAAACTTCTCATTTTGATGCTGAATTTTACACACATCTAGAACAATAGGGCATCAGGCATGAAGGAATGAGCACAGGCTGATTTTAGGGGTATCGAAACACTAGAGTGAACCAGTTTGTAGGAGGATTTAGACCAGAGAACTCTTACTTTAACCTCTTAAATGTAATGGCAAAAGTGTAGATTTCCGGCTAAATAGACATACCTAAAATTAACTGCTATTGATGTTTAATTACATGATTCTGACATGCAAAAACTATGTTTGGAAATAAGACATCTGGGACATTATGAGGAAGTGATCAGAAGATAGATAGGAGTTACATAGTTCAGAATACACAAGATCAAGCACACACAAAATAACCGTTTTTTTGTTGTTGTTTTATTGACAAGCTATACGTATAACACATCAGATGGCTTCCACAACATGTGAAGAATATCAGCAAAAAATGGGATTGATAGACCTAACAACATGGCCAAAAGTTTTGAGAATGACACAAGTATTGGTCTCCACAAAGTTTGCTGCTTCAGTGTTCTTAGATCTTTATGTCAGTAGTTACTATGGTACACTGAAGTATAATTACAAGTATTCCATAAGTGTCAAAGGCTTTCATTGACAATCCATACATACAAAGAAGCCAAAACAAATACGTTCAGAAATTAAGTGAATGTGTAATAATGTGAAATGACACAGGGAAAACTATCATCTTTGTATGTATGGGTTACTTGGGTTGTTACCAACATCTGGTGAAAATTTAATGTCAATAGCACCTTTAGAAATATATTTACTGAGAAAAATGGTGACGTGTTCAATACTTATTTCACCCGCTGTACATCATCATATAACATTGGCAATAGGCTTGATTTGCTCCTACCAATCTAAGGATTCATTTGATACCCCCCATGTAGCTGTAGCTCAAACACAGACCAAATTGAAGCTTACCTTGTAAGATGTTTGGTGAAAACGTTGTGTAAAATAAACATTTTGACTCTCTGGGCTGGTGATCAATAATGGTAGGTCACAGGCAAATAAAATATCCTCATGATCTGTGGAGTCCCTGCTTTCGGTGTGTATAAACGTATTCCGTGTTTATTTAGTTTATGCTTCACAACGCTAACCGGAATGTAGGTAGCAGCCATCTTGAAATGAGGTCATCAGCTCGGCCTGCCCTTATAAATCCGTATGCCCATATATGGTAGTAAGGCACCAATCAATAGCCAAGATACTCAGCTTTCCGCAGACACCATGCTTTTGCAGATATACGCTACCGTTCTCATACCAGACTGAATTTAATAATAAAAATTGAATAGGGTCCCCAAATATGGGGATTTAACATTTAAGAGGTTTTAAGCTGCAATGTCAGGTCACCCTGCCTGCACTTTGTGGTACTCTATCTCTGACAATCAAACTACTGTGTAGAGGAGGAGAAGGAGGAAGGAAGGAGGAGAAGGAGGAGGAGGAGAAGGAGGAGGAGAAAGGCAGAACGGCTGCCGGGTTCAGAGATCCCCTCTAAATCATATCTCACCCAGTCTGTGTCCAAATGGCATTCTATTCCCTATGTAGTGCACTACCTAAGACCAGAGCCTGGTCCAAAGAAGTGGACTATATAGGGAATAGGGTGCCATTTGGGACGCAGCCCCAGTCTAGTCATCATGCCATCTAGCCCCTTTCACATTCCACTGCTTCCCATTGTCTCATAACCCCAGTCAGAGCTAGGGAGGGAGAGAATGCTTCCCAATCCTTCACCATCTGCATCTGGTGACGCTGCCAGCAGCACCGTCTTTAAAGACATATACACTGGGGGCCAAAAGTTTGGAATATTACTCATTCAAGGGTTTTCCTTTATTTGCACTATTTTTTACATTGTAGAATAAAAGTGAAGAAATCAAAACTATGACATAACACATATGGAATCATGTAGTAACCAAAAACGTGTTAGAAAAATATATTTTATATTTGAGATTCTTCAAAGTAGCCACCCATTGCCTTGATGACAGCTTTGCACACTCATGGCATTCTCTCAACCATCATCATGAGGACCGCAACAGGAATGGAAGACACAGAAATACCTCTGCTGTAGAGGATAAGTTCATTAGAGTTACCAGCCTCAGATTGCAGCCCAAATAAATGCTTCACAGAGATTAAGTAAAAGACACATCTCAACATCAACTGTTCAGAGGAGACTGTGTGAATCATGGTCGAATTGCTGCAAAGAAACCACTACTAAAGGACACCAATAAGAAGAAGAGACTTGCTTGGGCCAAGAAACACGAGCAATGGACATTAGACCGGTGGAAATTTGTCCTTTGGTCTGGAGTCCAAATTTGAGATTTTTGGTTCCGACCTCAACCAAATTTAGATGGTTTGGGGTGAGTCGGAACGCAGTGAAGGAAAAGCAGCCAACAAGTGCTCAGCATATGTGGGAACTCCTTCAAGACTGATGGAAAAGCATTCCAGGTGAAGCTGGTTGAGAGAATGCCAAGAGTGTGCAAAGTTGTCATCAAGGCTGTCACGATGTGGGTGTGGGAATGACCAAGGCGCAGCGCAGTAGTGATCGTAGTTCGACATATTTATTAAAGAACACTAATAAAGAACGCAAACACTAATAATGACCCACACACACAAGTGGAAAAGGAAGATACTAAATAGGGTCCCCAATTAGAGACAACGCAATGCAGCTGCCTCTAATTGGGGACCAACACAAATAAACACCATAGAGTCTGCTAGACAACATAACTCGACTACAAAACCCTGTCAGTCTTAGAGATGCCAATTGGAATCTCTAACCTAACCATGACAAAGGCAAAGGTGGCTATTTGAAGAATCTCAAATATAAAATATATTTTGATTTGTTTAATACTTTTTTGGTTACTACATGATTCCATATGTGTTATGTCATAGTTTTGACATCTTCACTTTTATTCTACAATGTAAACAATTGTGCAAATAAAGAAAAATCCTTGAATGAGTAATATTCCAAACTTTTGGCCCCCAGTTTACATACAAAGACAAACATACACTTATGACATTTTGCTGTATTATTGATAATGGTATTTATTGCGTTGCTGTTCTGAGAGAAGATAAGCCACTGGTGTGTGAAATGAATGCTGGGTAAAATATTCTGATATGTGCGTTTTCTTGGGATGCAGTCTGAGGCAACTTGATCTCACATGAAACGTTCACATGAATTACAAGAGCCTGAATAACAATCACATTCTCAACCAGAAGACTGAAGGAGGACTCTCCATGGACCTCAGATAAACTGATCTATAAACCCAAAACCACATACAGTGGGGAGAACAAGTATTTGATACACTGCCGATTTTGCAGGTTTTCCTACTTACAAAGCATGTAGAGGTCTGTAATTTTTATCATAGGTACACTTCAACTGTGAGAGACGGAATCTAAAACAAAAATCCAGAAAATCACATTGTATGATTTTAAAATAATTAATTTGCATTTTATTGCATGACATAAGTATGCAGAAACCTTTGTTTGCAATTACAGAGATCATACGTTTCCTGTAGTTCTTGACCAGGTTTGCACACACTGCAGCAGGGATTTTGGCCCACTCCTCCATACAGACCTTCTCCAGATCCTTCAGGTTTCGGGGCTGTCGCTGGGCAATACGAACTTTCAGCTCCCTCCAAAGATTTTCTATTGGGTTCAGGTCTGGAGACTGGCTAGGCCACTCCAGGACCTTGAGATGCTTCTTACGGAGCCACTCCTTAGTTGCCCTGGCTGTGTGTTTCGGGTCGTTGTCATGCTGGAAGACCCAGCCACGACCCATCTTCAATGCTCTTACTGAGGGAAGGAGGTTGTTGGCCAAGATCTCGCGATACATGATCCCATCCATCCTCCCCTCAATACTGTGCAGTCGTCCTGTCCCCTTTGCAGAAAAGCATCCCCAAAGAATGATGTTTCCACCTCCATGCTTCACGGTTGGGATGGTGTTCTTGGGGTTGTACTCATCCTTCTTCTTCCTCCAAACACGGCGAGTGGAGTTTAGACCAAAAAGCTCTATTTTTGTCTCATCAGACCACATGACCTTCTCCCATTCCTCCTCTGGATCATCCAGATAGTCATTGGCAAACTTCAGACGGGCCTGGACATGCACTGGCTTGAGCAGGGGGACCTTGCGTGCGCTGCAGGATTTTAATCCATGACGGCGTAGTGTGTTACTAATGGTTTTCTTTGAGACTGTGGTCCCAGCTCTCTTCAGGTCATTGACCAGGTCCTGCCGTGTAGTTCTGGGCTGATCCCTCACCTTCCTCATGATCATTGATGCCCCACGAGGTGAGATCTTGCATGGTGCCCCAGACCGAGGGCGATTGACCGTCATCTTGAACTTCTTCCATTTTCTAATAATTGCGCCAACAGTTGTTGCCTTCTCACCAAGCTGCTTGCCTGTTGTCCTGTAGCCCATCCCAGCCTTGTGCAGGTCTACAATTTTATCCCTGATGTCCTTACACAGCTCTCTGGTCTTGGCCATTGTGGAGAGGTTGGAGTCTGTTTGATTGAGTGTGTGGACAGGTGTCTTTTATACAGGTAACGAGTTCAAACAGGTGCAGTTAATACAAGTAATGAGTGGAGAACAGGAGGGCTTCTTAAAGAAAAACTAACAGGTCTGTGAGAGCCGGAATTCTTACTGTTTGGTAGGTGATCAAATACTTATGTCATGCAATAAAATGCAAATTAATTATTTAAAAAATCATACAATGTGATTTTCTGGATTTTTGTTTTAGATTCCGTCTCTCACAGTTGAAGTGTACCTATGATAAAAATTACAGACCTCTACATGCTTTGTAAGTAGGAAAACCTGCAAAATCGGCAGTGTATCAAATACTTGTTCTCCCCACTGTATCTTGTGTGCTGGCCAAGTAACAGTCTATCACAGAAGAATATGGCTAAACCATTAGATCATGAGGGGCTAATTATAACTCAAATCATAACTAAATCACAGATGATATGTGAAATCATAGAGATCAGAGCCAGGGTGAAAGATAATCTTCACATATCCACTCAGATCATGATAAGTGAAGTTCTATTTGAGGAGGATGGTACTGCAGTGTAGGAGGGGAGGATGTGGTTAACAGAGCAGGTTCTGAATGAGACTAGACAGGGTTATGTATTAATGATGGGAGATGGGAACTAAAAGCCTTGCGTGAGTCCAAAATGGCCCCCTATTCGCTATATAGTGCAGTACTTTTGTTTAAAGCCCTGGTCAAAAGTACTGCACTATTTAGAGTATAAGGTACCATTTGGGACACAGACTGGTTTTCCATATATTCATTAGCTAGAGGGTATTTATGTTACACTAGGTGAAGTCAGCAGCACGCTGCAGTGAGGAGAAGATGTGAAGGCAGAGTATAGAGCTGTGACTTATCTGACTTTACGTGTTCAGGTCTCATGCAAGGTTAGGCTACTCAACACGCAAACAAGCTTGGGTCACAGAATTGCACCTATATTGCATTACTTATTTCGTTTCATCTCCTAGTGGGGCAAAGGGCCTGTGTTGCATAGAGACACTATATTGCTTATGCTGCAACCTGGTAAGCCTGCTGAATGCTGATACACCTGCACCAAAACATCCCTGACAATGGCTCTTTTCCACTTATGTCTTAACACACCTGGACACACAAAGTTGCCTGTAGAACATTTTGTCAATTGTGTCGTTTACTTTCCAGCAGGATTCAAACCTATTTGATATTGAATTGGGGAGGAAGCCTTCTCTGCATTAAGTTGTTTTGTCATCCTGTGTAGAACGACCCAGTACCCCCAGGGGACTGTTTGTTTGACTCAAACAAGAATGGTCTCCTGGACTCTATAGGCTAGAGGCAGAAAGGAGCAGAGACCGACTCAGAGAGATGTGCCATTACTTCGCCGAGGGCCTTCCTTTACTCAAACACCCTCCTCTACAAACCCTCCCCAAACAACCAACAAAATAACAGAGTTAAGAGAAGAACATCGTCTGGGAATTTAAGATCAGGGCTGTGTACGACCCACTCATCCCATTAAATGTAGCTACAAATTGAATTAATGAAATTGGAGTAAGGAAACAAATTGTTATTGTTTAGGATCTTTTCTTGTTTGGAGTGGACCAAAAAACTCACTGTTTCTGATGTTCCTTTGCAGATATCTAGTCTTCCTACAGATCAAGAGAGATCTGTACCATGGCCGTCTCCTGTGTAAGACGTCAGATGCTGCCATGTTGGCTGCCTACATCCTACAAGGTAAACGGACTACAGGAACACATAATTCCTTATGTATATTTATACCACATGTAATTCTGGCCTAAAGGTCTTTGTTATAAGATTAATGGAAAAATACCAATGTCACCTTGGACTTTTCATTGTGATGTGAGGTGTGGTAGTGGGGTGGAGGTATAGGACTAGAGCTCCGACTGTAGCCTCCAGCCCTGTGGCTGCAGCCTCATTGGCATTCAGGCAGTCGATTTAAGACTTGGCTCTCCTGCTCCCCTGCCACACAGAGACAAGGCCGCCTTTGTCTGATTGTCTGGGCCTGGCTCTTACATAATCTCAGGGCTGTATGAAAGAACAGCAGTAGAACAGCCTGGTTAACCTATAGCAGAGATATAGAAGAGAAGCTTCTATATCATATACCATGACTACAATACATGTGGTTTATGACAGCCAGGTCACTATGCTTTATGTCATATTGGTTTCATAGGTCTTCCTAGTAATGTATTTGTGTGTGTTGTAGACATCACAGGTAAAGTTGTCTGATGTCTCCTGTTCTCCCTACTCCCCCAGCTGAGGTTGGTGACTACGATCCTGGAAAGCATCCTGAGGGCTACAGCTCTAAGTTCCAGTTCTTCCCTAAACACTCAGAGAAGCTGGAGAGACGCATCTCTGACATCCACAAGACAGAACTGATGTAAGGTGACACCTGTCAGACTCCTCATTGTGATTTTATTTGACACATAGTTCTTTCAGTCTCTGTCTGTAGTCTCCATGCAAACCTGAAGTCTCTCTCTCTCTCTTTCTTTCTTTCTTTCTTTCTTTCTTTCTCTCTCTCTCTCTCTACCCGATGATTATGATTTGACATAGAGCTTGTCATTGATTATAGTGCCATCAACAGCATGGTGATTGTGGGCCTAATTTGATTCAAGGTCATCCTATCTCTCCTAGATAAAATATTACATCCATGATGAAAATAGATATTGTGATGAGATACATTGTGAATGACCCTAGCCAAGCCATATATATGCAATTTCATATCCACATGATATGCTGAATATGCAATCTTTTCCTAGCTGCTATTTGTACAACTCTTCCTGCTTATGGATAGTGGGTGAAGTGACCGCAGTGACCTTAAGAGTGTGTGTGTGTGTGTGTGTGTGTGTGTGTGTGTGTGTGTGTGTGTGTGTGTGTGTGTGTGTGTGTGTGTGTGTGTGTGTGTGTGTGTGTGTATTTCTCAGTACTGTACTGCTGTGTCATTAGTTTGTGGCAACCTGGGACAACCCTGCCAGTCAGCTGAACATCACATCACCCTCAAGAGGCTCCCCCCCCCCCCCCCCCCCCTCTCGCTCTCTCTCTCTCTTTCTTTCTCTCTCCCCTTCACAGTATATGCAGTATCCCTATATACAGCCTCTACTACTGTAGACCACCTACAGGATCTTACCTCTGCTGCCCTCTAGTGTTGGTCTCTCTCATTTCTCACTCACTGAATTGAATGAAACAAAATTCACTTTCCAAATCATTAGCTCACCGCTGGAACCTTTTTCATCCATCATCACACAGCCCATCCCCACAGTAATCTGATGAATCCCAGTAGTCTGATGTTGTGTTCTCATGTCCCAGAGGACAGACTCCAGAGGAGTCAGAGCTGAACTTCCTGCAGAAGGCCCAGGAGCTGGAGACGTATGGTGTGGACCCTCACCCCTGCAAGGTACAAACACCATGATAAGAGAAGGGTCCATTATAGCTCTGGACTGGCAGAGTCATTTCAGCTCTCTAATGATTCCAGTACAGTCTGAACGTCATTCAATACGATATGATTTCTGTGCAATTCCGTTTGTGAGGCCAGTTGTACATTACATACAGATGTCGGATCTTAATTTGACCCCTTTTGTCTCA
This sequence comes from Thymallus thymallus, assembly GCA_023634145.1. Lineage (NCBI taxonomy): Eukaryota > Metazoa > Chordata > Actinopteri > Salmoniformes > Salmonidae > Thymallus > Thymallus thymallus. Next base: position 11,103,232 of record CM042380.1, on the reverse strand, counting down.
GAAGGAAAATAATCCTGCAGCAGGAGGATTTGAATATATGAAAAAATATTTAAAATGGCCGCCAGGGAACAGCTGGAAGCGGTGTTAGTATACAATACAGTACCGTGCCTACAGTGTACCTTATTTAGGGTACATGCAGGCTACAGAGTGTCTCGTGTCAATTCTTATGTGGATTATAATAAATGGACACAGGCCGCAATTGAACAAAATGTTGACTGTTCATTCGTAACCTTAGGATACACTTGACACTTGTATGTCGTAGCCTAGTGGAGACCAATATCTATCCTGTGTTATTAAGCTATATAAAACAATGGTTGTTGATGTGTATGGCTGCATTTCAGATACATTTTTGTACATTTTAATGTTGCAGTAATAGGACCTAGGCCTAGCGTTTTAGCGAGCGAGCGAGAGAGACAATTATTTTGATGGCAAGCCCTGGTCCCAATGACTCGACTGCCCCTCGCTTGGTGAGAAAGAAAACTGCTATTTTTCAGGGACTCACAAGGCTCATTTTAATGCTGATGAATCAGGAAAATTCTCTGCGACATAAGAGTGACCAAGTTAAGATCCGACATCTGTACAACAACATACACCGAACACAATACAATATTGTGTATTCAATACTATTGTTGTGTCTGTGTCAGGATGTGTCAGGGAACCCTGCCTTCCTAGCCTTCACTCCGTTTGGCTTCACTGTCCTGCAGGGGAACAGGAGAGTCCATTTCCTCAAGTGGTGAGTAATAATAATATGGTTAGCATATTAATAACTTCTGTCAAGCCTTCATTGTTTCACAGCCAGAAATAGTTGCATAAAATGTAAGACCTAAACCCATGTGTCCCTCCTTCTGACTATAAAACAGAGCTGTTCTAATCTGCCAGTGGGTCACAATTAATATTTCACCGCTTCTCCCTGTTCTGTTCGGTTCTAACTGGTATTTTTTTGTCTTGCTGGGTAGGGATGAGGTGACAAAGCTGAAGTTTGAGGCAAAGACATTCCATATATATGCAAATCAGAAAGAGGTGGGTTCCATGACATGCATTATTAAAAGAGTTTCCTTTCTGCTCTGGAATTACACAGTGAAATTAATGTAGATAAACCTATTTTATGCATTGGAAATGGCCTCTGAGGAGAAGGTTTAATTTAGAGAAGTTAATGGGTCTATTACTGCTTCTGATAGATGAATGTGAACTCATTGTGGTCTCGTTCATAGAAATAGAATGAATAGAAATGGTGTCTCCATTCAAGTCTATGATGGCATAAAGGGTGGACTGGCAGCCATTTTGAGTGTCCCCATGCCAGGAAGTAAAAGCAGGAAGTGTACCCCTAAACATTACACCATGGGAATTATTGCATCACAATACAAGGCAGCAATTGCAAGTGTACCCATGAGTTTACCAGTCAAATGCCAGGGTAAAAGCTTCCTGTTCTGTTCATTCTATTCCTATCATTTTGATAGCTAAGTCAGAAGATGTGAAATACAAGAAATTGAGACTGTACTCATTGTGTATGTGCATACTCTCTGTCATACTCAGATGTGAATACTCATACCTACATGTGTATACTCACTGCAGGACAAAAAGATCATCTTGACGTATTTTGCACCTACACCTGAGGCCTGTAAACACCTGTGGAAGTGTGGAGTCGAGAATCAGGCTTTCTACAAGTGCGTTACACTGACCATCGGTCATTTAATCAATCAATATATGATACAATGTATGTGCTATTATTACAATGTTGTTACATTGCCTAATCTCTTTGCCTCTGATCACCCATAGGTTGGACAAGTCCAGCCAGGTCAGAACGGTGTCCAGCAGTAATCTGTTCTTCAAAGGAAGTAGGTTCAGATACAGGTAAATACATTTACTGGCTATAAGTAAAGGTCAATACAAATGTTTTGAAGATCCTTCAATTCAATTGTTGGTGATAATGCACGGCTGAGTGTTATGTTTTGTCTCTGTGTTGTCTCTCAGCGGCAGGGTTGCTAAGGAAGTGATGGAGCAAAGTGCCAAAATAAAACGGGAACCTCCAGAGATTCACAGGTGAGCCTTGGTGCTCACCTTAGACATCAAACTAACTGCCATGGTATAACTAACTGTGATGTTTGAGTTACACCATGGCAGTTAGTGTGATGTCTGAGTTACACCATGGCAGTTAGTGTGATGTCTGAGTTACACCATGGCAGTTAGTTTGATGTCTGTGTTACACCATGGCCCTTAGTTTGATGTCTGAGTTACACCATGGTAGTTAGTTTGATGTCTGCATTACACCATGGCAGTTAGTTTGATGTCTGCGTTACACCATGGTAGTTAGTTTGATGTCTGCATTACACCATGGCAGTTAGTTTGATGTCTGTGTTACACCATGGCAGTTAGTGTGATGTCTGAGTTACACCATGGCAGTTAGTGTGATGTCTGAGTTACACCATGGCAGTTAGTTTGATGTCTGTGTTACACCATGGCCCTTAGTTTGATGTCTGAGTTACACCATGGTAGTTAGTTTGATGTCTGCATTACACCATGGCAGTTAGTTTGATGTCTGCGTTACACCATGGTAGTTAGTTTGATGTCTGCATTACACCATGGCAGTTAGTTTGATGTCTGCGTTACACCATGGCAGTTAGTGTGATGTCTGAGTTACACCATGGCAGTTAGTGTGATGTCTGAGTTACACCATGGCAGTTAGTTTGATGTCTGTGTTACACCATGGCCCTTAGTTTGATGTCTGAGTTACACCATGGTAGTTAGTTTGATGTCTGCATTACACCATGGCAGTTAGTTTGATGTCTGCGTTACACCATGGTAGTTAGTTTGATGTCTGCGTTACACCATGGCAGTTAGTGTGATGTCTGCGTTACACCATGGCAGTAAGTGTGATGTCTGAGTTACACCATGGCAGTTAGTTTGATGTCTGAGTTACACCATGGCCCTTAGTTTGATGTCTGAGTTACACCATGGCAGTTAGTTTGATGTCTGAGTTACACCATGGCCCTTAGTTTGATGTCTGCGTTACACCATGGCTGCGTTTAGACAGGGAGCCCAATTCTGATCTTTTTTCCACTCATTGGTCTTTTGACCAATCACATGACCAATCAGATCTTTTTCAGAGCTTATCTGAATCATCAAAATACCAATTATTGAAAACAATATCAGAATTGGGCTGCCCATGGCACTTAGTTTGAGCATGTTGCTTACAACTATAGATGGTGGGATTCCCACATGGCCCAAATGCTGAATATACATGTGTTACCGGACTGTGAATCCCATTGGATAAAAGTGTCAGCTAAATGACCTCCACTATATATCATCCTACGCTTTTAGAAAAAAAGGTGATATGTAGAACCTAAAAGGTTTCTTCGGCTGTCCCCATAGGAGAACCCTTTGATTAACTATTTTGGGTTAGAGGGAGAACCCATTTGGTTCCAGATAGAACCATCTTTCAGTTTCATGTAGAACCCTTTCCACAGAGGGTTCTAACTTTAACCAAAAATGGTTCTACCTGGAACCAAAAAGGGTTCTCCTATGGAGACAACTGAAGAACCCTTTTGGAACCCTTTTTATATGCCTGTAACCCCAACATGTAAAATGTTTCCACAGGGCTGGTCTGGTACCCAGTAGGAGCTGTCCGTCCATCACCCACGGCCCGAGGCTGACCAGTGTCCCCCGACAAAGACGGAGAGCTGTACACATCTCCATCATGGAGGGTAAAACACACACTCTGGCCCCTCTCCACAGACATCAGTTACAACAATTTACAGTACACGTAGATAGGGCTGGTGTTATGTGTGTAACAATAAGTTATAGAACAGATATGGCTGGTTTGCCTAGATAAAGAATACTCCTGGACTGAAAAATTGCTCAATGAATAATCTCCATTGAAAGTGCATTTTAGTCCAGGAGTAAACTGGTCCCATATTGCATCTGCACCACTAGCAGAGCTACTTTAAACCCTCAATTTTCTTTAGAATTGCCTTACAAAGCAGCTGCCATAAGATTTAAACGTTTCTGAGGTCTATACTGATATGGTACTTCACTGTTTTAAAATACATATGTTTCTGAGGTCTGTATCGCCATGTTCCTCCAAAGGGAATATGGTTGGTTGTGTGTCATTGTTGAATGCAGAGTTCTGTTAGATGATGTGAATAGTCTAGGATGATTTCAAAAAGCTGAATGGAGGATGTCCTGTGTGCTCTGTGTTTTAATGGATTATAGCCTTAGTGCCCTTTATTCTGGGGGCTTTTAACACACACACACACACACACACACACACACACACACACACACACACACACAAATGTTGTTTTGAGCAGTAACCTGAGTACCTTTGCTATGAGAACAGAGCAACCGTTGTGTGTGTCATTCAGGCTTATCCATAATCCACACACACACATACACATACCAAAGGCTGCACCAATCATCTATTCTCCTTTGTCATTCTTGAAATCCTCTCAGGAGTTGCTGTAACTATGAGGTATTATTGTGGTAAGAAGTCACCTTGCTGGTTTGTTAAGAACATTCACAGTCCCTTTGACAGAATGAACAGGAACTTGAAGTAGCAACTTCCCTACAATATGTCTGTTGCATTGTATTGTATTGTACAATGACAGGTCCTGATATTGCACCGCTCCAACCCTGTCCAAACCCCTCCTGTTGTTCATTGGTATCTACAGTGGTAATAATATCCAGGCTAAAAATGGCTCCCCTGTCAGGGCCTCTCCATGTATGTCACTATGGAGCATAGGGGTAGAAGGGTAGCAGTGTTAGGGGTTGGGGGGGTAGGATAACCACACTGCAAGTGGGCCACATTCCTGCTCTCAGGATGCTGCCAGTCACTCTCCCAGCATGCCTGGCTGACTGTCATAGAGACAGAGTGGTGTAGCCAGCCAGCCAGCCATCGCCAGTCACAAGGACAAGGGATAGGGGACAACAGCAGACAGGGGGAAAGGACAACAGTGGAGCGGACAGGGACAGACACATGGGAGGAGTAGGGTGGTAGGACGGTAATAGGGCAGTTGTAGGACCGTGGTAGGACAGTAATAGGGCAGTTGTAGGACCGTGGTAACTTAGACGCTGGTACAGTGAGCTTATTCGCTCCTTCATCCGCCACCATGGTGAAATGCCTAATCCGGATCGAGACCAAGGTGAATGTGCATCTGTGCATGATCAACCACTGCTACCGTGATGTGAAGGTCCGCGTCCTCCAGCTGGGGCCCAGACTTATGGGCAAGGTTCTGGGGGCCATGCCGATCTTCCCTGCCCTCCCTGGGGCACCCTCAGCCTCCGGGTCTGGGTTTGCGGAGGCCTCGTCCAGGCTGGGCGTACCACCTCCTGGTTATGGCTCCATCAGGCCAGGCAGCTCCTCTAAAGGTAAGGACCTCATCATCATGGCACGGGATTCAGAATCACTTACTAAACCGTACACATCTTAAAGAGCAAGTACCTCATCATGGCACAGGATTCCTCCATCCAGTGTTACATCTTAGTAACATTGCTTTGAAACAGCTTTGGAAGCCATGACCCTGGCGAGAGGGAGTCTGGCTTAACACAAGAAGCCTTCGAAGAACCACTTCCTTCTCAGATTCCCTGTTTTCGTTAGAGATGGAACGATGGCATGCGGCTTGACGGAAGTATTTGGTTTGGGTCTGGTGTTGTCTCAAGTAAATGTTATGGCAGATGGCTTTGATTCTAAGTTGATGATTGATTTGGTTTAAGGTGATGTTTGTAGTCTTGTAGAGTGACACCAGTGGCTGCATTGCATGTCTGTTGCGTATGTGAAGCAGTGTAGTGGAGCATTTGGTGAGGATTGGTTGGGGAATTCCAGGTATTCATGGCTTGCATGTTTTGTCACAATATTTTTTTGAATGTTCGTTTTGGACTGATGCCCAACTGAGCATTCTACTCAATGCATCGTCAATGAGCGCTGATGAAGATTTCATGAAAAGTGCATTACAGTGGCTTGAAAATGCAATGCCTTTCAAAGTAAGGCTAATCATTTGTAATCATTTTGATGTCGCCAGATTGACAGATTAGCTAGTTAGCTAAGATTGAGGGGAGGACACCGGATTTTAGCTAGCTACCGTTAGCATTGCTAGCTATTTCTGACAAACTTTGCTAGATTTATTAATTTATTTTATTTTTTATTTCACCTTTATTTAACCAGGTAGGTCATTTGAGAACAAGTTCTCATTTGCAACTGCGACCTGGCCAAGACAAAGAAAGACAGTGCGACAAAAAACAACACAGAGTTACACATGGGAAATAAAACGTACAGTCAATAACACAATAGAAAATCTATATACAGAGTGCAAATGTGGTGCAAAATGCAGTAAGGTTAGGAAGACAATAAATAGGCCATAGTGGCGAAATAAATTACAGATTAGCATAATCACTGGAATGATGGAATGTGCAAATGATGATGTGCAAATAGAGATACTGGATTGCAAAATTGAGTGGAAGTTAAAAAAAATATATGGGGATGAGGTAGTAGGATGGGCTATTTACAGAAGGGCTATATACAGGTGCAGTGATCGATAAGCAGCTTTGACAGCTGATGCTTAAAGTTAGTGAGGGAGATAGGACAGATAATGACAACATTGCCATGGCTAAAGTAAATTTGATGACATGATAATGCTGGAAAAGTTTCCTACTGAACATTTCACTACTTTAGCAATGTCATCGTATTTCCAGGCCCTATAGTGTAAATTAGACTAAACCGTCGTTAGCCTCCGTCCAGAATGACTGGGCTTATCACCACTTTAGGGCACCACTATGGCGCCACCGATAAAGGGCGGATTGAGAACCTTCATAACAATGGCATGACGCGACCGAGTGATGGAGGTGCAACCTATGAATATTTAGGTCAGAGGGGCCTACTCTATTAGAACACCGTATCTACAGCCTACAGTGAATGTGTGGGAGAGTGAAACCTATGATCCTCCATGAGCACACTCAGATTCTCCCCCTGGATCGTTCTAAAGGCTGGCTGAGCTCTCCATTTTCACATTAACACCCTGGGCTACAGAGTAGATCCTGGATCTCATCCCAAAGGTCCCCTGACTCAGGGATTGACATGAATAACTAGATCTGAACTCAGAATACTGATCTGAGAGACACTATCTCTCTGCCCCAATTCCGATGTGTGTAGTTATGTTCCATGCTACACTGCTATTTGTTTTGTGGATTCACTGTAATAACAGTTGTTGCTCATTGTCTTTATGATGGGATACAGTTTCACAGCTCTGAGTTTCATGTTTCTTCTACTCTCTCTCTCTCTCTCTCTCTCTCTCGCTTTCAGGCCTGGAGTCCCTACGAGACTCCGCCCACTCCACACCCGTGCGTTCTGTCTCCCACGGCGACTCCTTCATGCCACAACACTTTCACCATGCAACAGACGCCGGCGAGGGCGGGTCATCCCAGCGGGTCATCTCTGACGAGGCCTACTGTCCCTCGGACAGCTTGCTGCCCACCCCCACGGCCGAACACAGCCACAGCCTGGAGCTAGCCGTGGCGCGCCACCCCAATGGAGCCCCCTGCAGCATCGAAGAGGAGAAGGAGTCGGAGGCTGGGACTCCTGAGGGACAGGTGGCTGAGTTCGGCCCCGACGGCAGGGTGCTTCGGCTGGGTCGGACCAGGAAGTCTCTCCCTAACAACGAGGTGCAGGAGCTGCATAAGTTCATCCTGAGTGTGTTGCATATGTTCCTGGTAACCATGGGACTGCTGTTCGCCCTGCTCTCCCTCCTCATCATGCTGACTGAGTCCGACCTGGACATCGCCTTCCTCCGGGACATACGCAAGACGCCCGAGTTCCAGCAGTTCCACTTTGAGTATTTCTGCCCTCTCAGACGGTGGGTTGCCTGCAAGTTTCGCTGGATGGGAGGCTTCCTTATAGACAAGTGAGAAGGACTGAGGGATGGAGGGAGAGAAAAGAGGAGTGGATGAAAAAGAGGCCTCCTCTGAGAGGACATAAGCGAGGGATGTAGTGAGGATAAGAGAAAGTATGGGAGGCTGTAGACAGGGAGGGAGGGCTGCTCCATCTGAACATGAATTAACCTCCAAGCTTCTCCCACAAGTCACTTCCTGTTACAAGCCAAGGACCGCCCCCTTCGCTGACCCTCTTCCTGTCTAACCATCAGACTGTACGGAGGACATTTTCTGAGGTCATGTATTACTTTGGAAATTCAGGTCATTTCAAGGTACTTTATTTTTTACCAAGAGACAAGGCAACAGAGTAATAAAACTAGATAAAATGAGACATCTGAGGTCTGTTATAGACCTGGGAGGAAACACATATTATTCAACCAACAGAACAACAAAAGTTGCCTTTATTTTCTATTACTTCGTATGACCATCTATTGTAAGAGAGAGAAAAAAACGCTATAATAATAAGATGAATATGAATATATTAGATGGACATAAAAACAGAGGTGTGAAGTGTTGAGTTGTGTACCGAGGTGGAGCTGAGAAAGGGAGACAGAGACAGAGAGACAGAGAGACAGAGAGAGAGAACACCAGAGAGACCATGCCTTTTACTCTTCCAGGTAACATCTAAAACATTCATGATAATCATTCTAATGCTGCTGAAACGTTCATTTGGGCTGCTATTTGAGGAGAAACACTTCTACTGGCAGGAGTACTGGAGTCTGAAAGAAATACAATGAATGTACATATACACTGAGTATACCAAACATTAGGAACATCTTACTAATATTGAGTTGCCCCCCTCCCCTTTTGCCCTCAGAACAGTCTCAATTCGTCGGGGCATGGACTCTACAAGGTGTCGAAAGCATTCCACAGGGATGCTGACCCATGTGGACTCCAGTTGTGTCAAGTTAGCTGGATGTTCTTTGGGTGGTGGACCATTCTTGATACATACGGGGAACTGTTGATCATGGAAAACCCAGCAGCGTTGTAGTTCTTGACACAAACCAGTGTGCCTGGCACCTACTACCATACCCAGTTCAAAGGCACTTAAATATTTTGTCTTGCCCATTCACCCACACCTACACCATCCATGCTCCCGAGTGGCGCAGCGGTCTAATGCACTGCATCTGCATCTCAGTGATAGAGGCGTCACTACAGACCCTGGTTTGATTCCAGGCTGTTTCACAATACGGCCGTAAATGGGAGTCCCATAGGGCGGCGCACAATTGGCCCAACGTCGTCCGGGTTTGGCCGGGGTAGGCCGTCATTCAAGGCTTAAAAATCCTTCTTCAACCCATCTCCTCCCCTTCATCTACACTGTTTGAAGTAGAATTAACAAGTGACATCAATAAGGAAACTTTCACTTGGTGAGTCTGTCATGAAAAGAGCAGGTGTTTTTAATGTTTTGTACACTCAGTGTACTATACTGTCTTGTAAGAAGGTTGAAGAATAGCTGTGTAATGACTGTGGGTGTCCTAAACTTTTAACGTTTATAGTTTGTTGATTGGCCATCATTTAACATTGACATGGAACAATCAAGAGACAGTCATACATCAAAACTATAAACTAAATGAATGGAATTGTGGTATTTTCTGATTTCAAATGGCATCAGATATAATATGGTTACCAATCATTTGAAATAATGTATAAAAACTAGCAATCATTAGTTTTTTAAAGTAACTTTTACAAAAGATCAATCAAACTAGATGCAATGGTGTTGTTTGTTATTATCATGTGACCTGGACAGTACAGTAGGGAGTAGAAAACCATGGTCAACCTCTTGAAAACACTGACTAGATGTGCAATACTACAATGATAAAAACTATGAGTATTTTAAGGTTGGACATTTGGTACATTTTAGTTTATTAAATGTGCACTCTGAGATAAATCATTCTGGTTATTTTACAAAGGTATAAGAAAATGAAAATGCCTGCTGTGAACATGCCTAGGTGAAAAATACCTTTCAATGTGTAGTTGTGCTAATGCATTGGGTTATTTTAAAATGTTCAATATATTGAAGTCCTGCAGAATTATTTTGTACAAAGTAGAGTGTCCTTATATTGAGAGGTTTCCTTGTATAACCTATTTTAACTGAATTCATGTTATTTTGATTTAGAACATTTTTTAGCGCTGTGATTCAGATGAGGACTAGAATTCAAAGAAATACGCAAGGTAGGTAGAGATTCAGGGACGGTTTCTTGGACCCATATTAAGCCTACACCTGATCTATGGCATCCTTAATGGTAAATCTCCATTCAAAGTTCTTTGTAGTCTAGGAATAGGTTTAATCTGGGCCAGGGAACGTTTTTGCTGTTGTCAGGTTTACCTCCAACTCCACCCAAGGGAGCATTACACCCTCTCATTTTCACACTGTCTTTACATGTCTACCAAAGATGATAATCACATGAGAGCTAGAGTTCCTGCGGAAGGTTTGGGAGAGGGTTGGCTAGTGAAGAGCTGCAGAACAGGACAATGATAATCACTACAAGCTTCTGTTATATCGTCCTTAGCCGTCACTCTGTTGGCTTAGAATAAACACATTGAGAGAGGGAATAGCATCGACTTAGGGTTGAAAAATTCTGGAAAATTACCCAAATGACCAGGCTTTACAGAAATCCCAGTTGGAAGATTCCTGGAAACTGAGGGATAAAGCAGAAAATCTGGAATCCTCGTACCAGGAATTACGGAAAGTCTGTCAATTTTGGGAAAGTGACTATAAATTTTGCAACCCTACATAGACTCAAGATAAAAGTATCTTTCTACATCATCATTGTGGATATATTCAGAATGATCTGTTGGTTTGATTTTGCATCAGTACAATCCTATCAGACATGTATTTTGTTTTAATGTTATAATCCCTCAATAGACTAGCGTATGGTGGGTTTAATAAATAGTATAGATTTATGGATAAATGTGGTCTGCTCTGCAGCAATATTAAGATAACGACAAGTGGTTGGTTCCTGATTGGTGTATTAGATTAAAGTGATTGATTTTGTTTGAAGTTGTGGAAGGCCAGTCAAGGCAGAAGTCGTTTAAGATTTAGATTTTTATACCTCCGATTGCAACTTTGAATTTCACTTCAATGTGTATGACAAACAATACAACCTTATTTGAGCAATAATAAAAAATGTTTGAACAATACTAAAATGTGGGCAGCTACAGACAGAAAAGGTAACTGATGTTTTTGGGTTTGTTTTGATGTGTTCTCTTATGTCTTTCCATATAGGATCAAGTGACATGTTTTTCATGATTAGCCTACCTACCGTTATACTGGTGAGCCTAGCTTCTTAATGCATGGGATGAGGTGATGATGAGAAGATGGTGTTGCAGTAACATGCAGCTCAGCATTGATTGCAATGGGTGCGTTCCAGGTCGTTGCAGTCAGGCTGGACATTTAAAAAGATCGCTATAAATAAATAGCAATGACATATCAGTGTGGTTCCGGAGATGTGCAAACATGTCTCCAAGGGTCGTATTCACTAGAAACCAAACTGAAGAAAACAAACAGGGCGTGACTACCTTAACTGAATTTTCCTTGCAAGACGTTTTGCTATGGTGTGTAGCGACCAAGGTTGTGAGATCTGACAATCTGAGCAGTGTGACTGCTATGACGATGACCTGGAACGTCCCCAATGACTCCAGTGTTAGGAACAGCCAGACAGCCTCTGCAATATCCTTCTGTTAGCTCCCTTATGGTCTCATGGCCATGCATATGGATTGGTCTCTGTAAGCATGTCTTCTGCATTTCTGTTGTTACTCCCAATCAAGACTGAATATTTTTTATCACAGAATGAAGACTGGTGTAGTCGATTAATTTATCAATAAATATAATTTATTCTTAAATGTGTGTGTCTGTCCCTCACCTCGTGAGTCTTACTCATACCATCTCAACCATTGGAACACTTATTTTCGAACAGTATAAAATACTATACAATATTTGTTATTTCTGATGGTTCCTTGTAACGCTTACCGTGTAACTGCTTCCCAGTCTAAATAGTTTCTGCATATATTGTGACAATTTGGTCACGTTTTTGTTCATTTTGTTGTTCGGAAGGTTTTTTTTTTTCGGTTGTTCGAGAAAACAATTGTTCTTGAGGCAAACCAAAGTCTACGCCACTTTGTCGGTGAATGGTCAACAGTACTACTTACTCCTAGTAACAAAACAAAGGAGCTGATCGTGGACTTCAGTAAACAGCAGAGGGAGCACCCCCCAATCCACATCGACAGGACCACAATGGAGAAGGTGAAAAGCTTCAAGTTCCTCGGCGTACACATCAATGACAAACTGAAATGGTCCACCCACACAGAAAGTGTGATGAAGAAGGCACAACAGCGCCTCTTCAACCTCAGGAGGCTGAAAATATTTGGCTTGGCACCTAAAACCCTTACTAACTTTTACAGATGCACAATTGAAAGCATCCTGTCGGGCTGTATCACCGCCTGGTACGGCAACTGCACCTCCCGCAACCGCAGGGCTCTCCAGAGGGTGGTGCGGTCTGCCCAAGGCATCACGGGGCAAACGTCCCGCCCTCCAGGACACCTAGAGCACCCGATGTTACAGGAAGTCCAAAAAGGTCATCAAAGACAACAACCACCCGAGCCATTGCCTGTTCACCCCGCTATCATCCAGAAGGCGAGGTCAGTACAGGTGCATCAAAGCAAGGACAAAGAGACTGAAAAACAGCTTCTATCTCAAGGCCATCAGACTATTAAATAGCAATCACTAGCACCTTAGCATATAAATAGACTTGAAAAACGTCAATATTTATGAGAGATTTCTAGATTAATTTGGACTTTTTTGAGGAAGTGTTTCTTGCAGCGAATAGAGGCCTCTAGCGGCCAAAAGGCAGTTTTAGCATGGGCAGCGCAATTGAGCGCTTCCACCCTATAAAAATAGTCAAGGCAGTCAACTGGGTGGGGATTGCTATGGTTGCAGCCTCAATGGCACTGCCCACGCTGGCACAGACACTATAATGGCACAGATATAAAGATGAGTCCTCTATCTATGGTTTCTGGCTGTTGTTGCTACGGTGGCTCAAGGGGGACATACAGTAATATTGCCACTTTTTTCTTTAGGGAGTATGCAAGCACAGACATTCGCATCGCCTAGCCCTGCTAGGAGCAAAGCGAACCTATGTATGCGGACGGACGCCTTGTATGACCAGTGCTAGTATGACTTCAGTGTAGTTGTTGTGAATGTATTACAACACTGCCATCTATAGGTGAAACACTGGCACTAGATCTTCACTAGGGAGGTTTTCTATGGCTCTCATTAGACATTATAATAAAGATAGGTACTTTACTGATCTCCGGGAGGAAATGTCTTTGTCAAGCAGCTACGAAAAACACAGGGCAGGTGCAAAATGCCAGAACGAAAATACACAAAAGACAGAATCAATAAAGTATCTATCTATCTAGAGTGTTAGGTGAATCAATTATACAAATAGATAGATAGATAGATAGATACTTTATTGATCCCCCGGGGGGGAAATTTCATTGTCAAGCATCTACAACAAAACATAGGGCAGGTGCAAAATGCCACAACGAAAGTACACAAAAGACAGATACACGGTACATGATACATAGAGCGGCAGTATGAAAAAGTATAGAAATACAAGATATCTGGAGTGCAAAAAAAAGCTATAAAAAGACATTGCATAGTATGAGTGGTTGGCTGAATATGTACACTATACATTGGTGGATGTTGGATGGTTAACTATACTATACAGGTCGATGGCAGAGAAATACTTCAGTAGCTAAAAATGCGTATGATATGAGCGAGGGTAATAATAGTTTACTTAATAGACAGACTGGGTAAATGAACAGGTAAGTGAAAAATGTTGCATGGTTAAATTAGCTGTACAGTTAGGTATACAGTTATATTTACAGATAAGTGAATACTTGCATGTTTACACAAACTGTACAGGTAAATGACAGGAAGAGATACTTTAATAGCTAAAAGTGTGTATGATATCATTTGGGGTAATAATAGTAATTCCCTTAAAATACAGTCCTTAGTGCGCAGGGTTTAATTACAGAAAAAATGCACGTATTGCACATTCGATATACTAAAAGCAATGAGAAAAGGTGCAACTGGCAGGATACTAATATGCATTCCTGAGTGAATGCCTACGTAGGTTAAGTCCAATAATTACTTACAATATTGCATGTGATATAATATAATAACTGTACATGAGTATGTATATACAGACCTGTATGAATAAATAGGTCCTGAGTGGATGAGTGCTGACGGACCAGAGTTACTCACAGATGGATGCATAATTGTTAAACTAGGTCCTAGCACCCCAACAGTTCCAGATCTATGTTGCCGACGGCACGGCACCCCGGTGAGGCATTATATAGTCTAATAGCCGCCGGCAGGAAGGACCTCCTGTAGCGCTCTCTGGCACACCGTGGTGGGATCAGTCTGTGACTGAAAGTGCTCCTCTGCGTCATAACCATAGAGTGCAGAGGGTGGGTGACGACGTCCATGATGGCCAGCAGTTTGGCCAGGATCCGTCTCTCAGCCACCTCCTCTAGAGTGTCAAGGCTCATCCCCAGGACAGAGCTAGCCTTCCTGATCAGCTTATTTACCCGAGAAGCATCACCGGCTTTGATGTTTGCTCCCCAGCACACCACTGCAAAAAAGATGGCACTGGCCACCACAGACTGGTAGAAGGTATGCAGTAGTTTACTGCACACGTTGAAGGACCTGAGCCTCCTCAGAAAGTAGAGTCGGCTCTGGCCCTTTTTGTACAGGGCCCCGGTGTTACCGGCCCATTCCAGCCTGTTGTCCATATGGACTCCCAGGAACTTGTATGACCCAACCATTTCCACATCCATCCCCTGTATAGGGACTGCAGTCAGTTGTGCCTTGGTTCTCCTGAAGTCCACCACCATCTCCTTTGTTTTGCTGATGTTGAGCTGAAGGTGGTTCTGCTCACACCACAACACAAAGTCACTGATTGTGCTCCTGTACTCCTCCTCCTGCCCACCCCTGATGCACCCTACAATAGCAGAGTCATCCGAGAACTTCTGTAGGTGGCATGTTTCAGAGTTATATCTGAAGTCTGAGGTGTAGAGGGTGAACAGGAAGGGGGACAGGACCGTACCCTGGGGGGCCCCTGTGTTGCTAACTGCCCGTTCTGACACACAGCTCTGTAGTCGCACAAATTGTGGCCTACCGGTCAGGTAGTCCGTGACCCAGGAGACTAAGGGTGCTTCCACTTTCATCCTCATCTTCTCACCCAGTAGCAGGGGCTGAATGGTATTGAAGGCACTGGAGAAGTCAAAAAACATAACCCTCACAGTGCAACCTGCGTTGTCCAGGTGAGAGTAGGCCCTCTGCAGAAGGTAGATGATTGCATCATCCACCCCGATGTTGTGCTGGTATGCAAACTGCAGAGGGTCCATTGATGAACACACCAGGGGTCTGAGGTGAGCGAGGACTAACCTTTCCAGGGTCTTCATGATGTGGGATGTTAGCGCTACAGGTCTGAAGTCATTCAGGACAGTGGGGTGTGCCTTCTTGGTCACTGGGACGAGGCAGGATGTTTTCCACAGCACAGGGACCCTTTCTAGGCTCAGGCTAAGGTTGAAAAGACGCTGGAGTATTCCACACAGTTGGTCAGCACAGACCCTCAGCACCCTTGGGCTGATGCCATCAGGGCCCGCCGCTTTCCACTGGTGTAGTCTCTCCAGCTCTCTCTTCACTTGGTTGGTGGTTAAAGCCAGCCCAGGTGGGGAGGTGGGGGGAAGGGGGGTGTTGAGGATCAGTCCAGGGGGAGCAGGGGCGGAGGTCGGGTCACTGATTGTCTCAGCAGAGGTGCTGTGAGCAAAGTGGGGGTGGGACAGCCGTGAGGGTGTGTGGTATTGCAAGTTGATATAAATAAATAAAACATATTTGCATGGTTAACTATACCTTACAGGTCGATGGCAGAGAAAGAGACTTAAATAGCTAAATGTGCATATGATATAAGTGAGGGTAATAATAGTTTACTTAATTTCCAGTCTGGTTAAATGTACAGGTAAGTGAATATTTTCATGGTTAAATTAACTGTACAGGTAAATAACAAATATATACTTAAATAGCTAAATGTGCATATGATATAATTTAGGGTAATAATAATAATTCTCTTAAAATACAGTACTTAGTACAGGGTTTAATTACAGATAAATGCACATATTGCACATTCGATATAATAAATGCAATGAAAATAAGGTGACCTGGATACTGACAGGATACTAATATACAGTCCTGAGTGAATGACTACGAAGTTCAGGCATTAAATAGTCTAATAGCCACCGGCAGGAAGGACCTCCTGTAGCGCTCTCTGGCACACCGTGGTGGGATCCGTCTGTAACTGAAGGTGCTCCTCTGCATCATAACCATGGCATGCAGAGGGTGGGTGACGTCCATGATGGCCAGCAGTTTGGCCAGGATCCTTCTCTTCGCCAACTCCTCTAGAGTGTCAAGGTTAATCCCCAGAACAGAGCTAACCTTCCTGATCAGCTTATTTACCCGAGAAGCATCACCAGCCTTTATGTTGGTGCCGCAGCACACCACTGCAAAAAAGATGGCACTGGTCACCACACACTGGTATAAAGTTTGCAGTAGTTTACTGCACACGTTGAAGGACCTGAGCCTCCTCAGAAAGTAGAGTCGGATCTGGACGGTGTTACCAGCCCATTCCAGCCTGCTGTCCATATGGACTCCCAGGAACTTGTATGAAACAACCATTTCCACATCCATCCCCTGTATAGGGACTGCAGTTGGTTGGGCCTTGGTTCTCCTGAAGTCCACAACAATCTCCTTTGTTTTGCTGATGTTGAGCTGAAGGTGGTTCAGCTCACACCACACCACGAAGTCATTGATTGTGCTCCTGTACTCCTCCTCCTGCCCACCCCATGCTCTCTACAATTGCGGAGTCATCAGAGAACTTCTGCAGGTGGCATGTTTCAGAGTTATATCTGAAGTCTGAGGTGTAGAGGGTGAACAGGAAGGGGGACAGGACCATTCCCTGGGGGGCCCTTGTGTTGCTCACTGCCCGTTCTGATACACAGCTCTGTAGCCGCACAAATTGTGGCCTGCCGGTCAGGTAGTCCGTAACCCAGGAGACTAACGGTGCGTTCACTTTCATCCTCCTCATCTTCTCACCCAGTAGCAGGGGCTGAATGGTGTTGAAGGCATTGGAGAAGTAAAAAAAACATAACCCTCACAGTACTACCTGCGTTGTCCAGGTGAGAGTAGGCCCTCTGCAGAAGGTAGATGATTGCATCATCCACCCAGATGTTGCGCTGGTATGCGAACTGCAGGTTTGACTTGTCAGCCTCCATACAATTTTTTTAAATAAACTACATGAAAAGGGCAACTTCAGCTATAACTTTATTTACTAACAAAACATCAACAAATTGATCAAACAAATTATGTGTAACAATAGCAAAGCCAGCTTGCAGTTGAACATTATTTTTTTAATGTATTTTGGGCTATTCTAAGCATGTGTTATGGACCCGTAGTCATAAAGCATTTTAGGAGTAAGAGTGCTGATCTACGATCAGTTGAGCCTTCCAGATCATAAAAAATGAGAGAGGGTACCTGATCCTAGATCAGAACTCCTACTCTGAGATGCTTTGTGAACAATGGCCCAGATTCCTCCTCTGTCGGTGAAGACGTACAGCCGTCCTCTCAGTCGGTGAAGACGTACAGCCGTCCGGAGGCGTTACCCCCCAGTAGAGCGTTCCTGGTGGGGTGGAAGGCTGTGACGGAGAGCACCGTGGTGATCTCTGGGTCCTGGAAGGAGTGCTGGAGCTTCCCACTTTCATGGAACACCTGGATAGAATAGGATACACTTTATTGTCCCAGAGGACTAAATTGTCTTGGACATGATGCTGTATACAAAATACAGCGGGTGAAATAAGTATTGAACACATCACCATTTTTCTCAGTAAATACATTTCCAAAGGTGCTATTGACATGAAATGTTCACCAGATGTTGGTAACAACCCAAGTAATCCATACATACAAAGAAACCAAAACAAATAAGTTCAGAAATTAAGTTATGTGTAATAATGTGGAATGACACAGGGAAGAAGTATTGAACACATGAAGGGAGGTTCAAAAAGGCATGGAAAGCCAAGACAACAGCTGAAAACTATCAGTAATTAAAAAGCAATCCAGCCCCGTCAGTGCAAATTAATATCAGCTGGTTCAGTCCCAACTGATGGCCTACAAAAAGGTCTCATTGCCAAGGTGTCACACAAGACATCTCATGATGGGTAAAAGCAAAGAGCTGTCTCAAGACCTTCGCAACCTAACTGTTGCAAAACATAATGATGGCATTGGTTATAAGCTTCTGAATGTTCCAGTGAGCACTGTTGGGGCCATAATACGGAAGTGGAAAGAATCATTTCACCATAAATTTGCCTCGACCAGCTGCTCCTCGCAAGATTTCTGACAGAGGAGTGAAAAGAATAACCAGAAGAGTTGTCCAAGAGCCAAGGGCCACTTGTGGAGAGCTTCAAAAATACCTGCAATTAGCAGGTACTGTTGTCTCAAAGAAAACAGTAAGTAATGCACTCCACCACCATGGCCTGTATGCACGCTCACCACGCAAGACTCCATTGCTGAAAAAAAAGCATGTTGAAGCTCGTTTAAAGTTTGCTGCACAACATTTGGAAAAGCCAGTGAAATACTAGGAGAATATAGTGTGGTCAGATGAGAGCAAAATTGAACTGTTTGGATGTCATAATGCACACCATGTTTGGAGGAGAAATAGCACTGCACATCACCCTAAAAACACCATACCAACAGTGAAGTTTGGAGGTGGGAACATCATGGTGTGGGGCTGTTTTCAGCAAATGGTACTGGCAAACTTCACATAATTGAAGGAAGGATGAATAGGCAAATTTACCGAGACATTCTTGACAAAAATCTGCTGCCATCTACCAGGATGATGAAGATGAAACGAGGGTGGACAAGGATCCCAAACACACAGCCAAGGAAACTCTCAATTGGTTTCAAAGATAGAAAATAAAGCTGCTAGAATGGCCCAGCCAATCACCTGACTTAAATCCCATTGAAAATCTATGGAAAGAACTGAAGATCAAGATTCATAGAAGAGGCCCACGGAACCTTCAAGATTTGAAGACTGTTTGTGTGGAAGAATGGGCCAAAATCACACCAGAGCAATGCATGCGACTAGTTTCTCCATACAGGAGGCATCTTGAAGCTGACATTACCAACAAAGGCTTTTGTACAAAGTATTAAATAAATATCAGTAAGTGTGTTTAATACTTTTTCCCTGTGTCATTTCACATTATTACACAACTTACTTTCTGAACTTATTTGTTTTGATTTCTTTGTATGTATGGATTACTTGGGTTGTTACCAACATCTGGTGAAAATGTCATGTCAATAGCACCTTTGGAAATATATTTACTGAGAAAAATGGTGACGTGTTCAATACTTATTTCACCCACTGTATATGAAACTTTACCCATATCATACACATCATGCATAGCCATATAATCCATAACTTGTACACTGACCTTACACATTCTGTTAGTGGAATACTAACATGACTTCAGATCTTACTTATTGCTATTGAGGTACAGTGCCTTCAGAAATTATTGACACCCCTCAACTTTTTACAAAGTGGGATTAAAACGGATTTGATTGTCATTTTTTGTCAACGTAATGTCAAAGTGGAAGAAAAAAAAAATAATAAAAAAAAAAAAAATGAAAAATAAAACATACATCTTGATTACATAAGTTTGTGTAGAGTGTGCAACATTTATTTGCCCATTATTCTTTAAAGAATTATTTAAGCTCTGTCAAATTGGTTGTTGATCATTGCTAGACAACCATTTTCAGATCTTGCCATAGATTTTCAAGCAGATTCAAGTCAAAACTTGGCCTTGTGTTTTAGGTTATTGTACTCTGAAAGGTGAATTAATCTCCCAGTGTCTGGTGGAAAGCAGATCTCCAGGTCTTCCTCTAGGATTTTGCCTGTGCTTAGCTCCAATACAATATTTATTTTTTATCTTGAAAAACTCCCCAGTCCTTAACGATTACAATCATACCCATAAAATGATACAGCCACCACTAAGCTTGAAAATATGGAGTGGTACTCAGTAATGTGTTGTATTGTATTTGCCCCAAACATAACACTTTGTATTCAGGACAGATGTTAATTGCTTTGCCACATTTTTCACAGTATTACTTTAGTGCGTTGTTGCATGTTTTGGAATATTTTTATTCTGTACAGGCTTCATTCTTTTCAGTCTGTCAATCAGGTTAGTATTGTAGAGTAACTACAATGATCCGGTGCATCAGGTCTGACACCAACAGGCTCCTGAACAGCTTCTATTCCCATGCCATAAGACTGCTAAATAGCTAACAAAATACTCCAACACACATACAAACACTCACTCACTGCATAATTTGCTCACACACACACACATATGCACATACATTTACACTGACTCTACGCACACCCAATCATCATATATACTGCAGCTACTCGGTTTATTATATATCCTGATGCCTAGTCACCTTACCCCTATAAATACTACCTCTATCACTCCAGTATCCCTTCACATTGTAAATATGCTACTGGAACTGACCCTGTACATAGTATGCTACTGGAACTGACCCTGTACATAGTATGCTACTGGAACTGACCCTGTACATAGTATGCTACTGGAACTGACCCTGTACATAGTATGCTACTGGAACTGACCCTGTACATAGTATGCTACTGGAACTGACCCTGTACATAGTATGCTACTGGAACTGACCCTGTACATAGTATGCTACTGGAACTGACCCTGTATATAGTATGCTACTGGAACTGACCCTGTACATAGTATGCTACTGGAACTGACCCTGTATATAGTATGCTACTGGAACTGACCCTGTATATAGTATGCTACTGGAACTGACCCTGTACATAGTATGCTACTGGAACTGACCCTGTACATAGTATGCTACTGGAACTGACCCTGTACATAGTATGCTACTGGAACTGACCCTGTACATAGTATGCTACTGGAACTGACCCTGTATATAGTATGCTACTGGAACTGACCCTGTATATAGTATGCTACTGGAACTGACCCTGTATATAGTATGCTACTGGAACTGACCCTGTATATAGTATGCTACTGGAACTGACCCTGTACATTGTTGGGTTTAGAGCTTAGAAGAAAGGCATCTCACTGTCCTTGTGCATGTGACATTAAAACAAACTGAATCTCTGTAACTGTTTTAAAGTCACTAATGGCCTCATTGTGAAATCCCTGAGTGGTTTTCTCCCTCTCCGGCAACGGAGTTAGGAAGGATGCCTGTATGTTTGTAGTGACTGGGTGTATTGATACTCCATCCGAAGTAGAATTAATAACTTCACCATGCTCAAAGGGATATTCAATGTATGCTTTAATTTTTTCTACCAATAGGTGCCCTTCTCTGTGAGGCATTGGAAAACCTCCCTGGTCTTTGTGGTTGAATGTGTAAGAAATTCACTGCTCGACTGAGGTACCTTAGAGATAATTATATGTGTTGGGTACAGAGATGAGGTAGTCATACAAAAATCATGTTAAACACTTAAACACTGCACACAGTGAGTCCATGCAACTTATTATGTGACTTATTAAGCACATTTTTACTTCTGAACTTATTTAGGCTTTCCATAAAAAAGGGGTTGAATATTTATTGACTCAAGACATTTCAGCTTTTCATTTTTAATTAATTTGTAATAATTTCGAAAAACCTAATTCCCGTATTGTGTGTAGGCCAGTGACAAAAAAAATCTAATCCATTTTAACTTCAGGCTATATAACAAAATCAGGAAAAAGTAAAGGGGTGTGAACACTTTCTGAAGGCACAGTAGACGATAGACGTGGGAACAAAGGAGTGCTTATACCTGGACTCTACAAGGCTGCTGCATGCTGCCCACAACAAAGCAGTCGTCCCTCTTGGGGTCCCAAACCGTCTGCAGGTTAGACAGCGATGGCCCTGTTTCCATGTCATGTCTGCAAAGAGGGACAGAGGAAATGGATTCATTAGATATATACAATGGCAACATTACACAAAGACGCTATTACAAAGACTCCTGGATTTGCACAAAGCACAGATACTAGACATAACACAGGCATTGGAGAGTAAAGCAATGCAGGTTGAGGGATCTTTCCACAAGGTTTATTTTTTTTATACCTTTATTTAGCCAGGTAGTCTCATTGAGCTAAAACACACTTTTTCAAGAGAGACCTGGTCAGTTTAGTTTTTAAAATGTGATACTATATCAATTTACTGGATGGAGGTCAGTAGCGGATTTCTGGAGGTCAGTTCCAAGGTGTCGTAAATCCTGAAAAACAAAATAAATGTAATTGCAAAACATTTCATATGCTCAGTGGAACTTTTAAACACTTATCGTAGCACATTAGAAAATTATCATCTTTGAATGTACTAATGTCTTGCTGTAGCAGACAGACTCACCTGATGTTGTCGTCTAGGCAGGTGGTCACAACTCTGTTACCAGTGCCAGGAGAGAAGTAGGCACTTGAGATGCTCTTTGAGTGACCATAGAGCTGGGAGACTGGCTCACTCGACGACGCCTTCAAACATCGAGCATCGTAAATGCTCACAATACTAGAGAAAAACCAAGGACAGTAAGTAATCATTTTTCAAACAATACGCAAATCAACTTATTAAAGCATAGGATTGTCTCAAGGCTTAAGTGTAGAGATTGGTTGCCATAATGATGTTGGTCGACCTGATTGGTTGACATCTTGTACATCATTGCACCGATTTCCATTTTTTACCTGTTCTCAGCCACCATGATGTACTGCTTCTGAACAGGGTGGACGTGAACACAGCGAACAGTCTTGGTATCCAGGCTATGGAGGGACTCATGAGAGGTTCTGAGTAAAACCGAGACAGACCAACATTACTAAGGCCTTAGCAATAAGCTTTTGACTTGACTTAAACACAATGGCCTGTCCTTGTACAGAGAGATATAAAAACAATGTGACTTTACCCTGGCGTCCGCCTATCAACGATGGCAACGTCTCCATACCAGTCCCCGGTGACCAGAGTCGAACAGTCATGTGACAGGAAGTCAAAGGTTCTCAAGCCATCATTGATCCGATACAGCTAGTTGGAGAAAGGACAGCAGTGTAGAGAGAATACAGCAGTAAAAAGACAGAACAGGGAATACCCGCTGCATGCACTATTCTATGTCGCTTTGAATGAATGCTAAAATGGCATACCGGTATTCTATAATCATACTATGCATGGTACCTCATCAAAAACAGCTTTCTCCACATCTGTGCTCCGTAGTGTCCCGTCGTAGCTGAGGGTCAACAGGTCTGTAGGATATGACCTGGAGAACGCCATGCAGGCCACCGGCCGTACGTGTGGCTCAAACAGCAGCACGCCGTCATCCCCCATATCAGAGTCCTGAGGAAACAAAGAAATAAGCCCAGTCACACTTTAACACTACGGCATCCAACTTCATTGTGTGTGTGTGTTCACATTTTTGAAAAATCAGGACTTTTTCCATGTCCTGAATTTGTTAAAATTCTATTTTAGGTTTAAGGGTTAGGGTTTGGGGTTAAGGTTGAGGTTAGGTGTTTAGGGTTAAAGTTAGGTTTAGGGAAAATAGGATTTTGAATAAGAACACATTTTGACTCCCCAAAAAGTCCTTGAAAATTCACGAAAACAAAGATGTTTGTGTGTGTGAGATACTGAGAGAGTACTCACAAGGTTCCACAGCCCCACTGCGCCCCACTTGTCCCCAGCAGCCATGAGCAGACGACTGCTACACGGGTGGAAGGCAGCAGAGAAGATACGACTCTTCACCACCTTAGCTACTCCTCCAATCTCACTCAGCTCCATGCTCTTCAGAGTACTACGGTACCTGGAAACAAACTCAATGTAATGTCAGCCTGGCACAGGTTAGGGTTTTACACATCTTCACATTCAAATCAATACAGGACGTCCATCATATATAAATACAACACGTTGTTTGTCACAGAACACCTAGAAAAAGGCCAAATGCCTAACCTCCCAAATGAAAAGCAAAAGTGCAAATATGGCAATCAAATTAAACTCACTCTTTCAGATCCAATTCCTCATTTTCTTCTTTGGTTGAATCCTGTGGAATAAAATAAACCGTAAATGATCAGTGAAAAGAGTGAAGTGTAAACTGCTCTGAACATACAGTAGGAGAGAAGAGTTGCTCATGACGATGATGAATAAATGTGCCACAAACCACCAAATGTGACTTTTAAACAGAAATTATTAGAAGCTAAGAGCATTTTAAGTGTGTGTAGTACTTTGTGTTGTGTTTGTAAAGTATTGTCTTGAGGGTAAACAGCAGTATCGGGTTGACATCCAACAACAACTAAGAGTGCAAAGCTAAACTTCCCTGTCGTTGTGGTCCCGTAGCTAACACATTGCAGCAGAGTGAAGTGTACCGGTGCACATACTCTGTATGAGTGAATCGTCTTGAATAACGCTCATCTGCAATATCTACGGTTCATCCTGCTGTACGAGGCAACGTCATATCACAGAGTCTCAGTTTAATGCAACTGTGCATTCTGCATAATTCAGTCTTGTCAACGGCAACAATGAATGAAATTGTATAAAAAGAAAGTCACAATCTATATACAGTGCATTCGGAAAGTATTCAGAACCCTTCACTTTTTCCACATTTTGTTACGTTACAGCCTTATTCTAAAATGGATTAAATTAAATGTTTAATCCCATAATGACAAAGCGAAAACAAATGTATTAAAAATAAAAAGAAGAAATACATTATTTACACAAGTATTCAGACCATTTGCTATAAGACTCAAAATTGAGCTCAGGTGCATCCTGTTTCCATTGATTATCCTTTAGATGTTTCTACAACTTGGAGTCCACCTGTGGTAAATTCAATTGATTGTACATGATTTGGAAAGGCACACACCTGTCTGTATAAGGTCCCACAGTTGACAGTGCATGTCAGAGGAAAAACCAATCAGTGTGGTCGAAGGAATTGTCCGCAGAGCTCCGAGACAGGATTGTGTCATGCCACAGATCTGGGGAAGGGTACCAAAACATTGAAGGTCCCAAAGAACACAGTGGCCTCCATCATTCTTAAATGGAAGAAGTTTGGAACCACCAAGACTCTTCCTAGTGCTAGCCGCCCAGCCAAACTGAGCAATCAGGGGAGAAGGGCCTTGGTCAGGGAGGTGACCAAAAACCCGATGGTCACTCCAGAGTTCCTCTGTGAGATGGGAGAACGTTCTAGAAGGACAATCATCTTTGCAGCACTTCACCAATCAGGCCTTTATGGTAGACGGAAGCCACTCCTCAGAGTTTGCCAAAAGGCAACTAAAGGATTCTCAGACCATGAGAAACAAGATTCTCTCGTCTAACGAAACCAAGATTGAACTCTTTGGCCTGAATGCCAAGCGTCACATCTGGAGGAAACCAGGCACTGCTCATCACCTGGCCAATACCATCCCTACAGTGAAGCATGGTGGTGGCAGCATCATGCTGTGGTGATGTATTTCATTGGAAGGGACTGGGAGACTAGTCAGGATCGAGGGAAAGATGAACGAAGCAAAGTACAGAGAGATCATTGATGAAAGCCTGCTCCAGAGCGCTCAGGACTTCAGACTGGGGCGAAGGTTCATCGACCCTAAACACACAGCCAAGACAACGCATGAGTAGCTTCGGGACAAGTCTCTGAATGTCCTTGAGTGGCCCTGCCAGAGCCCGGACTTGAGCCAGATCGAACTTCTCTGGAGAGACTTGAAAAAAGCTGCGCAGCAATGCTCCCCATCCAACCTGACAGAGCTTAAGAGGTTATGCAGAGACGAATGGGGAAAAACTCCCCAAATACAGGTGTGCCAAGCATCATACCCAAGATGACTAAATATTTATACATTGTTGTGATTGAACGTATGGCACAGAGTGCCCATGTCACTTGTTAGTCGTTATGTTCATAGCCTCGACAGTTGTTGATATATTTATCTGTTGCCGGGTGTAACATTATGTATTTTAAATTGACAAATAAAATTGAATCAATACAGTCAGCACCTCAACAAAATTTTTTGGGTATGCGTCAACTCATACTTTTTACTAGAACGTGATTGAAATAAAATAAAACCTGCCCACCTCGGTCCACAGCTTGAGAAGCTCAGGCGGTAGTGAACGATCTTCCTCCATGTTGACTGGCTCCATATTGATGGGCCCCTCTGGCTTCCTGGCCCGGTTCACCTTTGTAAAATACACAGTGCGTATAAACAAACAAGTATCATGAGCATTCAAAAGTGTGTGTGTGTAGGCCTCTGTTTAATCCACAACAATTTATATCCTTGTGTAGAGTAGTTAAAGATAGTTATTATGTCCTAACATAACAGGATTTGCTATTCATCAGTCTCTTACACGTTCAGCTTCATAATAAGTCCTGCATGGTTCCGGGGGTGGCTTCTCTGCTTCGATCTTCTGGATTCTCACTGACTTGGTGCGAGGAGGCAGTATTTCTGTCCAGGGTACCTTACTGTAGTGAGCAGACAAAGAAGTTAGAAACAGAAACGGTCACATTCTACATTTCTCTATGCTATAATCCATACACTAATCCGGACGCTTATAAGAAATCCCGCTATGCTCTCAGACGAACCATCAAACATGCAATGCGTAAATACAGGATTAAGATTGAGTCCTACTACACCGACTCTGACGCTCGTTGGATATGGCAGGGCTTGAAAACTATTACAGACTAGAAAGGGAATCCCAGCCACGAGCTGCCCAGTGACGCAAGCCTACCAGACGAGCTAAATAGTTATGCATGCTTCGAAGCGAGCAACACTGAAGCATGCATGAGAGCACCAGCTGTTCCAAACGACTGTGTGATAACGCTCTCGGTAGCCGATGTGAGTAAGACCTTTAAAAACAGGTTAACATTCACAAAGCCGCAGGGCCAGACGGATTACCAGAACGTGTACTCAAAGCATGCGCAGACCAACTGGCAAGTGTTTTTACTGAAATTTTCAACCTCTCCCTGACCAAGTCTGTAATACCTACATGTTTTAAGCAGACCACCATAGTCCCTGTGCCCAAGGAAGCGCAGGTAACCTGCCTAAATGATTACCACCCCGTAGCACACACGTCGGTAGCCATGAAGTGCTTTGAAAGGCTGGTCATGGCTCATATCAACAGCATCATCCCAGATGCCCTAGACCCAATCCAATTCGCATACCGCCACAACATATCCACAGATGACGCAATCTAAATCGCACTCCACACTGCCCTTTCCCACCTTGACAAAAGGAACACCTATGTAAGAATGCTGTTCCTTAACTACAGCAAAGTCTTCAACACCATAGTGCCCTCAAAGCTCATCACTATGCTAAGGACCCTGGGAATAAACACCTCCCTCTGCAACTGGATCCTGGACTTCCTGACGGGCCGCCCCCAGGTGGTAAGGGTAGGCAACACCACATCTGCCACACTGATCCTCAACACTGGGGCCCCTCAAGGGTGCGTGCTTAGTCCCCTCCTGTACTCCCTGTTCACCCACGACTGCGTGGCCAAACACGACTCCAACACCATCACAAGTTTGCTGACGACACAATAGTGGTAGGCCTGATCCTATAGAGAGGAGGTCAGAGATAACAACCTCTCCCTCAGTGTGAGCAAGGCAAAGGAGCTGATTGTGGACTATAGGAAAAGGAGGGCCGAACAGGTCCCCTTAACATCGACGTGGCTGTAGTGGAGCGGGTCGAGAGTTTCGAGTTCCTCAGTGTCCACATCACCAACAAACTATCATGGTCCAAACACACCAAGACAGTCGTGAAGAGGGCACGACAACACCTTTTCCCCTCAGGAGACTGAAAAGAATTGGCATGGGTCCCCAGATCCTCAAAAAGTTCTATAGCTGCACCATCGAGAGCATCCTGACCGGTTGCATCACTGCTCGGCATCTGACCGTAAGGCACTACAGAGGGTAGTGTGTATGGCCCAGTACATCTGGGACCAAGCTTCCTGCCCCCCCTTATTCTGGTGACATGATGATCGATGATTGACTGCCGTTTGAGAATACTGTGATATAATTATAGTTGAGATTATCCATAATAATCTCATGTAGACTCGTCTACCCGCCCTGTATCTGCGAACTGTTGGCTAGAGCGCACGTGCCGAGACCAGAGTAGGCACATTTGCTATTTAACACAACAGTTTGTGACAAATCTATTGTTAGAGTTGAAATTCAGATGGAAACATTACACTTTAGATTTCTATTCGGTACATGAAAACTAAAGCGAAATGTTGTGTGCACTACATCATCACGCACTGATTTTTAGCTGCAGCAAGTCCGTTTGGTGGAAACAAACCACTGGTGGGAAAATGTGCATGTTTTCTGTATGCAGATTTTAGAATATTTGCATTAAAATCATCAGGATGGAAAGCTAGCGAATGACTGACAAATGCAAGTACATAGGAAACATTCTAAGTTGCACAAAATAAAATGTTCTCAGTGGAACAAATGTTTAATCTGTCATTACTTTAGTTTCGGTCTCTTGAGACCGCTCTGTGTTGTTTCTGGTTTCAAATCCTGCTTGGCCTATTGAGGAAACAATAAGTTATTAATTTCACCACACAAGGAGTTTCAGGGAAATATGCATAGGTAGATACCGTTGAAACTTTGTTCTTCAACAAACTAACCTCAAGCAGTTTTATGGAGGACAGGAACTCTTGGTTGTGTCTGATATTTTCCAACCGTTCCAATTCATATGTCGATAGACCTCCAGGTTGTATCTGCAATGTGAAAACAAAGTAGCGTGAGGTCACAACAGTTGTATTCATCAGCGGTCACCATGGCAAAAGCAACCTAAAAGATAAACAAGCATTTCAAATCAGTTTGATGTCTAATTATTTTTTTAACACCACAGTGTTACATTTTGTTAAATTTAGTCTAGTCTTAGTCATTTTTGTAATTTAAATACTGTAGTCTAGTTATTGTCAAAATTATGAAAACACTGGGCCATTTTAGTCAACTAAATGCCCTTTCATTTGAGTCATCACATTTTAAAAATTGTCCTACCAACATACTTTTCTGCAAAACATTCTCTTCCCAACAGCAGAAATATGACAAACGTAAACAAGAATTGTCTGTCCTTGTAAATTCTTAAATTCAGCCTACATAGATATTGCGCATTACATACAAAACAAACAGACATGCGCAGAGAAAGAGACAGACAGACACAAGCACAATCCCCCAGTTGGTGCCGCCAAGTATTGGCCAAGTAGTATGGGTTGAACCTTCGTAACTCAGTCGGGTCATTGCCATTGTTATCAACGTTCCATAGATGCCACAGACACATTGATGCCTAAAATTAAAACGGGATCTAATGACAGTTGCGCCCAGTAGTCGATTTACTAAGCCTTGAGTCTGAATCGAGTCCCAAGTCCCCTGTGCTCGAGTCCAACTTCGAGTCAACAATGGTCAAGTCCCTATGGCTGAAGTCCGAGTCCCTGTGCTTGAGTCCTGGTCCAAGTTCTCAAGTCTGAGTCACTGAGTCCACATGAACTCAAAATAAAGATATTTACCCAGTCAGATAGTGTAGGAATTTTGTCAAATTATTTGCTATCCCTTTTCCTTTCTGTGCCACCAAATGTTTGCATATAGGCTACTGGTTATGTTACCAGGGCCAGGGTCAGTTGCAAGACGTTCTCGATCATTTTATTCTTTATTTATTTTAACTAGCCAAGTCAGTTAAGAACAAATTCTTATTTCAATGACGGCCTACCTTTAGGGTCAGCCATAATAGTATGCCGATTATTAAATAATAGAAACGATTATTCTAAATCTATAGTTAGAATATAATAGTGGGCACTTTGAATACAGTGTTGTTTGACATGACACTGAATGATAATGCTAGAGAGGAGTTATTGTGACAGGGTAGGAACTAAAGTGTTGATAAGTGTTTCCTAAGGGACCCTATAATCTTTGGCTACATTTAATGTTCTCTTAGCTACCTCATGTACAGTTGAAGTCGGAAGTTTACATACACTTAGGTTGAAGTCATTAAAACTAATTTTACAACCACTACACAGATTATGTTAAACTATAGTTTTGGCAAGTCGGTTAGGACATCTACTTTGTACATATACTTCCAACAATTGCTTACAGACAGATTATTTCAATTTCAGTTTACATACGCTAAGTTGACTGTGCCTTTAAACAGCTTGGAAAATTCCAGAAAATTATGTTATGGTTTTAGAAGCTGCTGATAGGCTAATTGACATCATTTGAGTCAATTGGAGGTGTACCTGTGGATGCATTTCAAGGCCTACCTTCAAACTCAATGCCTCTTTGCTCGACATCATGGGAAAATCTCAAGAACTCAGAAAATTGTAGACCTCCACAAGTCTGGTTCATCCTTGGGAGCAATTTTCAAACGCCTGAAGGTACCAAGTTCATCTGTACAAACAATAGTACGCAAGTATAAACACCATGGGACCACGCAGCCGTCATACCGCTCAGGAAGGAGACGCGTTCTGTCTCCTAGAGATGAACGTATTTTGGTGCGAAAAGTGCAAATTAATCCCAGAACAACAGCAGGACCTTGTGAAGATGCTATATCGACATAACCTGAAAGGCTGCTCAGCAAGGAAGAAGCCAGAGCTCCAAAACCGCCATAAAAAAGCCAAACTACGGTTTGCAACTGCACATGGGGACAAAGATTGTACTTTTTGGAGAAATGTATGAAACAACAGAAATGTATGAAACAAAAATATAACTGTTTGGCCATAATGACCATTGTTATGTTTGGAGGAAAAAGGGGGAGGCTTGCAAGCCGAAGAACACCATCCCAACTGTGAAGCACGGGGTGGCAGCATCATGTTGTGGGGGTTATTTGCTGCAGGAGGGACTGGTATATTGAAGCAACATCTCAAGACATCAGTCAGGAAGTTAAAGCTTGGTCGCAAATGGGTCTTCCAAATGGACAATGACCCAAAGTATTCTTCTAAAGTTGTGGCAAAATGGCTTAAGGACAACAAAGTCAAGGTATTGGAGTGGCCATCACAAAGCCCTGACCTCAATCCTGCCCACACTCATCGCTTGCTCCCCCCCGCAGCTCACCAACTGATGTAGGCTGTGTGCCAGGTGTGATGCATTCCTTTCCACTGCTGAACAGAACTGTGCTGCACATCTGTTAATGTGCAGCAGTTTTAATTGTGATCATACCTGGAATTAATTAATTGTGATAATACCTGGAAAGCTCTCAATATCTCCAAAAACTTAGTAGTCAGATTTTAGTCACAGATAATTTTGTCTCGTTTTAGTCAACTGAAATTACAAATATTTTTTGTTTAGTTCTTGTTTTCTCTGGGTCTATTTAACACTGGGTCACCAGTAGCCTTTGCCCTTCTGACTGACTCCTTCACTAGTGCAATGTTAAAGTCAGAAGGGCATCATTAGCCTGTGGTGCAAACCCATTGAGACAATCATGCAGATAATAAAATAACTCCTCATGGTCATATTGGTGGACACCTACCTTTCTTTTCGTTCCTTGATTTTCTTTGAAGCTGGGCTTAGGTACCAGAACCTCATCTGGGGTGAAATTCTTGGGTTTGCACATATCTCTCGCTAAATAGCGTCCAGGGACAACATTCTCGATGTCCGCATGCTCAATTTCCTGCAATTCATGTTGGGATGCTTTTCAATTGGGTAATGACTTCAACAGTCATTACTGTTATAATAAACATAGCACTGTTTCCTCAAGTAGACAGATGGACTGGAATATAACAGTATGTTTGCGACTAAAGGCACCCTTCTAGCTAGCTGCTTGCCGATTTGTATTGCAATTTATGTAAGTTACGTTTTGAACGTTTTCAAAAAAGTAGTATGTATACACATTTTGTGGGACATGCTGTATTTTGTAACATTCGACTGCGCGACAGACCACATAATTTAATATCCTACTTTTTACCTCTGAAATATAGCTAACGGATTTGCTAATGTTGCTAGCTTGGTTGCTAAATGTTGATAGAACTGCTAAGTAACCAAAAAGGAAAAAAATAACATATCACGAAAACAGCTGAATGTTGTCGAGTCTTCTGAGGGGGTCGTTTTGCGCAATCTGCAAAAATGTATTTTGAACTTTGAACCATTCACTTTTTGACACCTATCACTATTGGATGTTTCATCTTACAACAGCTACATAGACCAAGGCGCACATCACAGTGCTGGCCTGCTTCAACGCATCTGAGGGGGACGTCCCCCCGTTTATCATCTACCCCGAGTGCTGGGAGTAGTTTCAGCACTTCATTCAGCATGCAATGAAGGAGCGCCCTTTCCTTCTCTTCGATGGCCACTAGAGCCACATGGACCCGGAGGTGCTCGCGGAGGCACTAAGGGAAGGGATTATATTTCTTTGTCTTCCACCAAACTGCACCAATGTCCTGCAGCCGCTGGACATGGCATACTTTGTCCTTTTAAAGGCTGAGTTCTCCAAGGTAGCTGGAGACCGCCATTTTGACCACTCCTACATTGTAAACAAATCAGAATTTGCCTGAGTATTCCGCTACCCGTACCAGCGCTTCAAGGACATGCGCTATGTGGTGGAATGGTTTAAGAAGTGTGGCTTCTTCCCTTTTGACCCTTCAGCCATTGAAGGGTCCCGTTTAATGCCGTCTCGGCCCCCGCCGGGTCCCACTACCGCATCTCCTGGAACCAGCAGCACCTCCTCCCCAACGACCCTCAGCTCCTGCTCCAGTCCCAGCTCTAGAAGAGCACCCCCTAATAGAGGGGGGGCTGATAGTGAAGGACCTGCGGCACATCCTTACTGTCCTGAAGTATCGGCTAGACCCCGACGACGCTGTGTTTTAACGTTTAGAAACGCCAATAATCATCGCTTGCGATACGGCTTTCAAAACATATGGCCCTTATCTTTCATCAATGAAAAATAATCATTAAAATAAAAAGATACATTTACTGTAGCAGTTTTGCACAGATCCATACAGCTGACGAAACTACATTTCCGCTACACTTCCCGAGTGGTGGAAAAAGTACCCAATCGTCATACTTGAGTAAAAGTAAAGAACTTAAATGACTCAAGTAAAAGTGAAAGTCACCCAGTAAAATACTACTTGAGTAAAAGTCTTAAGTATTTGGTTTTAAATATACTTAATCAAAATAAATTGCTAAAATATACTTAAGTATCGAAAGTAAAAGTATAAATCATTACAAATTCCTTATATTAAGCAAACCAGACCTTATTTACAAACTAAGCATGTGTTTTTATTGGCAGTATGGATGACCAGGATGTTCTCCTCATGTCTCCATCATATTATTTTCTTTAGTTGTCAAAAATATAAATATATAAGTACAGATATCCCCAAAATCTACTTAAGTAGCACTTTAAAGTATTTTACTATTTTTACACCACTGCGTTTACACACAGGTGTTCGGTGCATGCTAGATAGCTAATTAGCACCAGTCGTCGCCTCTTGTCTTCCGCCTGTTTTTAGTAAACAAGCGCTGTAACATGGAGATAAGGCCATGTGGGAACACTAACCCTATTAGGTTGTGTCTCAATTTAATAAAGTGGCAATCAGTAGTACAAACAATAACAAAGCACCCCCGGCCACTGGTTCGGTAAAAACCTAAGAGATGGGGCTGGAGAAACGCTCAAATTCATAGACAGAGCTATGGATGCAAGGACTGACCACCAATCAGATCAACGTTATAGTTTAAACCATGTTTGAGGCTACATAGTGTTTGTTTACGTTCTTTGTTTATAAATGTTGGGAGTAAAACAAGCTTATTTTGGGGGTTCTGATGGGGTATGAAAGTTGAACTAAGCTCATATGAGACATTTATAAATACTGTAGCGATCTGGCCGGCATACGCTAGCCACACGTTGAGTGGTAACTGTAGGGAGCAAGGGGATTGTGGGTAGCTCATGTTTTGGGTTTAAAATGGTTGTGTTATGTCTTTACGTTTTACTAGTTAAGCTAATGTTATGTGTTTATGTTTCTTTAAGTTGTCTTAGTTCAGGTTATGGGGGTAGGGGGAATGTTAAAATGCCTACCGTGACCGAGCCTTGCATGGCCGGAGGATGTGTTCATTGTTGATAGTTGATGGAGGTAAGAAAATAAAGGGTGACGTTCCTGGAGTCGTGCGGTGTATGGGGCACGGGAACTCTCCGGTAAAATCAATCTCTGTCTCTTGCCATCTTCTTCTGGCTGAGCTCGCCACAATACATTATATTCTTCAAGCATCAATGGGTACATATCATTATTGTGTAGATCCAAAAATGGATGTAGCAACTTCTGATTGCTCCTTTAACCGTATAAAAGTTGCTTATGCGTCCAATACCGTACTGCAAGCGACGCGGGGATCTGAACAAAACTCCAGAAGACGCCTTCGTCCAATTACTTATGTGTAATGTAATGGAAGTGAGAGTCATCAAGGGCTACATGAACAGGAATGCTAGACTATGAATGCTAGCTATGTACACGAGGAGACCTGAGGTGCGCATGGGCGGGGAATTTGGAATACTACAGTAATATGATCAGATAAATAACACTTGTGTTATTGTAAATAATCTCGGAACCCATAACCAAATCTCGCATGCATCAGCTGCTTCTCGATGTCTGTCTAGGAGAGGCAAGTTAGATACAAAGAAAACATTCTGGTCCTTTGCTCCTACTAGCTCAAATTGTTTGTAATTATGATTATATTACAACCTACAGTGTTTGTACAGTTTATTGTTTGTTACTAGCTAGTTATAGAGATAACTAGGACTCACTAAAATTAGCAATATTTCAAGGGTTCCGTGTGAACAATCTTACCTGTAATATGTTGTGTAATTTCACAAACGCGTTCGCAAGTTTTGGGTCTTTCAAATCCATAAGGCAAACGGATACGCAGATGTTTAGCTGTGTTGGTTTTCTCGGCTGATGTAGCTAGCACTTCCACTGTATCCCCACCGAATAATAATACTACTACTACCGAATATGTTCCATCTGTGCTACTACAACGACTTCTTCTTCTGTGGGGTTTATCAGCGGTTGGCATCAAACGTTATGGTGCATTACCGCCACCTATTGTACTGGAGTGTGGGCCAGAGACAAGGAGAAACTAAACGCCCCGTTTCTCCTAAAAAAGATAAGACTGTTTTTTAGGCTGTATCTAACGATGCTCTTTAAACTCAATTACTGTATTGATAGTAATCATACTCCCTCATACTGGACCTCAATCTCTGCTAAACTACAGGACTGTTTTGCTAGCACAGACTGGAATATGTTCCAGGATTCACATCAGTCAATGGCTTCATCAATTTTGTATTAATTTAACCTTTATTTAACTAGGCAAGTCAGTTAAGAACAATTCTTATTTGACAGTCTACCTACAGGGTCAGCCCCGGGAGCAAATTAGGGTTAAGTGCCTTGCTCGAGGACACATCAACAGGTTTTTCACCTTGTCGGCTCAGGTATTTAAACAAGTCACCTTAAGGTTACTGGCCAAACACTCTAACCTCTAGGCTACCTGCCGCCCAAGTGTCAGTGAAGTCACTTGCCAGTTGGTCAGCGCATGCTCAGAGTACAGGTCCTGGTAATCTGTCTGAACCAAATTTTATTTAACAAGGAAAAGTATAAAAACCACTGCTGTGGTCATCACAATCCTCTTGCAATACGACTAGCTGGATGGCAAAAACAGTGCTAGTAGTACCTCAAAAGTAATTGGAATTAAAAAATGCCAAAAGAGTTGAAAAGGAAAGCTTTGAGCGAGTAAAAGAAGGGTTAAATTCTGGCTTTACTAGCAGAGGGATACAGTGAGAGTCAGGTTGCTTCAAAGACGGTGGTTCATAAGAACAAGGTCAAGCAGCAGACATTGGGGACAACAAAGCTATAGACCGGCAAAGGGTGAAAACGACTCTCCACTGACCGGGATGACCACCAACTCATTCGAATGTCACTCAACCGTACAAGGTTGTCCTGGAAGAAAACTTGCTTCCTTCTGCTCTGACCATGTTCCCCAAGGATTGTTTTTTCCAGCAGGACGATGCCAGATCAATCAAGGTGTGGATGGAGGACCACCAGATCAAGACCCTGTCATGGCCAGCCCAATCTCCAGACCTGAACCCCATTGAAAACCTCTGGAATGTGTTCAAGAGGAAGATGGATGGTCACAAGTCATCAAATAAAGCCGAGCTGCTTGAATTTTTGCGCCAGGAGTGGCATAACATCAATGTGAAAGACTGATGGAGAGCATGCCAAGATGCATGAAAGCTGTGATTGAAAATCAAGGTTATTCCACCAAATATTGATTTCTGAACTCTTCCTAAGTTAAAACATTAGTATTGTATTGTTTAAAAATGAATATGAACTTATTTTCTTTGCATTATTCGAGGTCTGACAACACTGTATCTTTTAAATTTTTTTGACCAGTTGTCATTTTCTGCAAATAAAAGCTCTAAATGACATTTTTATTTGGAATTTGGGAGAAATGTTGTCAGTAGTTTATAGAATAAAACAAAAATGTTCATTTTACCCAAACACTGACGATTTTGCAGGTTTTCCCACTTAAAGTATGTAGAAGTCTGTAATTTTTATCATAGGTACTCTTCAACTGTGAGTGAAGGAAAAAAATCCAGAAAATCACATTGTATGATTTTTAAGTAATTAATTTGCATTTTATTGCATGACATAAGTATTTGATACATCAGAAAAGCAGAACTTAATATTTGGTACAGAAACCTTTGTTTGCAATTACAGAGATCATACGTTTCCTGTAGTTCTTGACCAGGTTTGCACACACTGCAGCAGGGATTTTGGCCCACTCCTCCATACAGACCTTCTCCAGATCCTTCAGGTTTCAGGGCTGTCGCTGGGCAATACGGACTTTCAGCTCCCTCCAAAGATTTTCTATTGGGTTCAGGTCTGGAGACTGGCTAGGCCACTCCAGGACATTAAGATGCTTCTTACGGAGCCACTCCTTAGTTGCCCTGGCTGTGTGTTTCGGGTCATTGTCATGCTGGAAGACCCAGCCACGACCCATCTTCAATGCTCTTACTGAGGGAAGGAGGTTGTTGGCCAAGATCTCGCGATACATGGCCCCATCCATCCTCCCCTCAATACGGTGCAGTCGTCCTGTCCCCTTTGCAGAAAAGCATCCCCAAAGAATGATGTTTCCACCTCCATGCTTCACGGTTGGGATGGGGTTCTTGGGGTTGTACTCGTCCTTCTTCTTCCTCCAAACACGGCGAGTGGAGTTTAGACCAAAAAGCTCATCGACCACATGACCTTCTCCCATTCCTCCTCTGGATCATCCAGATGGTCATTGGCAAACTTCAGACGGGCCTGGACATGCGCTGGCTTGAGCAGGGGGACCTTGCGTGCGCTGCAGGATTTTAATCCATGACGGCGTAGTGTGTTACTAATGGTTTTCTTTGAGACTGTGGTCCCAGCTCTCTTCAGGTCATTGACCAGGTCCTGCTGTGTAGTTCTGGCCTGATCCCTCACCTTCCTCATGATCATTGATGCCCCACGAGGTGAGATCTTGCATGGTGCCCCAGACCGAGGGAGATTGACCGTCATATTGAACTTCTTCCATTTTCTAATAATTGCGCCAACAGTTGTTGCCTTCTCACCAAGCTGCTTGCCTATTGTCCTGTAGCCCATCCCAGCCTTGTGCAGGTCTACAATTTTATCCCTGATGTCCTTACACAGCTCTCTGGTCTTGGCCATTGTGGAGAGGTTGGAGTCTGTTTGAGTGTGTGGACAGGTGTCTTTTATACAGGTAACGAGTTCAAACAGGTGCAGTTAATACAGGTAATGAGTGGAGAACAGGAGGGCTTCTTAAAGAAAAACTAACAGGTCTGTGAGAGCCAGAATTCTTACTGGTTGGTAGGTGAT
The DNA here is from genome assembly GCA_023634145.1 of Thymallus thymallus. Classification (NCBI taxonomy): domain Eukaryota; kingdom Metazoa; phylum Chordata; class Actinopteri; order Salmoniformes; family Salmonidae; genus Thymallus; species Thymallus thymallus. The sequence goes on along the minus strand of CM042380.1, from coordinate 11,065,398 downwards.
CAAAAACTTATGTCATGCAATAAAATGCTAATTAATTATTTAAAAATCATACAATGTGATTTTCTGGATTTTTGTTTTAGATTCCGTCTCTCACAGTTGAAGTGTACCTATGATAAAAATTACAGACATCTACATGTTTTGTAAGTAGGAAAACCTGCAAAATCGGCAGTGTATCAAATACTTGTTCTCCCCACTGTATACAGTATACACACACACACACACACACTACCTTTCCCTGTGGCCAATAAAAAAAAACACAACCCACCCCCCAAAAAGTTTGACAACCCTCCCCTATTTTGGACCACCCTCATCACTGCACCATATTGGTTTTGCTTGAATTGCCCTGCCAATGCATTGTTGTTCTTCTCAGACCATTTTAAATAAAATTATAGAGAAGCTTCAGGAACACACAACACTTTATTTCACGAGGACAGGACTTACCATTGCTGACATCTAATTTTTAAGTGATTGGAAAGGTCAAAAAGGTCCCGGACAGGTCAATGTTAATCCTTAGTCTATAATGCCACCAAATCACCCGTCTGAATTCTTTAATTCAACAAGTTGTCGAATATCTAAAGATGGTGCTCATATTGTTGTGACATTTTCAGGGCTGATGTAGAACAAAGATGATTTTTTCAAAATGTAATTAAAATGCAAATTAGCCAGTACAAAATACATAATTACAGTAATTTAAGGTAGGGTGGTCATATTAACAAATATTCCTGCTTTATCAATTTGAAAACAATTTCTGAAATTACCACCACATCACACACAGCCTAACACAGACACACACTTCTCACTAAGTCCGAACCGTAACACATAAGGCTACTAGTCTAATAACATAGCTTACGTCTAATCTGGTGGTCACTGCACACACGACCCACATGCCGTTCTGCAGCCAACATGGCAGAGTTAATCTCAGCCCTATGCTGCCCTCCAGTCCCTTGACTTCTTGGCGCTGACGAAAACATGGATTACCACAGAAAATAATGTTACTCCTACTGCTCTTTCCTCGTCTGATCATGTGTTCTCGCATACCCCGAGAGCATCTGGTCAGCGTGGCGATGGCACAGGAATTATAATCTCTCCCAAGTGGACGCATTCTCTTTTCCCCCTGACCCATCTGTCTTTCTCCTAATTTGAATTCCATGCTGTCAAAGTCACTAGCCCATTCAAGCTTAACATCCTTGTGTCACAGTGTGGATTGATTGGACGGTAAACAGAGCGCTGGTGAAGTGTCATCCTTTTTATTGAATGAGGTTTTCTCACAAGGCATTCAATATATAAGGAGAGTATAAACAAAACAAACACACGAACAAAAACACAGTGACTTACTTGCTGAATGACACAAGGCAGACAAGCAGGAACAATGATCCACACACAGGTGGAAGTGTGTGGAGCCTAAATACTATCCCCAATCAGAGACAACGCTAGACAGCTGTCTCTGATTGGGGATCATAATCTCCCTAGTTAGGGTGTGAGGACTTGATTGTGTGCCTCTCTCCTCCCCTAGGTGGGAGTAAGAGGCCTTACCACAACCAAGCCCTCACAGTACCCCCCCCCCCCCCCCTAAGGTGCGGACTCAGATGTAAAGTACCTATCTATCTAATAACAAAAACTAGTATAGGCTACACAATCAGTCTACAAAGGATGACAACTCATACTGATACGCAAATACATTTGAGGAAGGTCTTGGCCCTTCTGCCTTAATTTTTTACTGGAAGGAAAAATATGACTATGTGTACAGTAACTCTGGTATGTATGTCATCTGCTTTCCTAAAAAATAACACGTGATGGATTTACATTCCAGCTTTTAGAGTTTTACATACCTGTAACATGCATTGTTTGAAGTGATATTCCTAAAAAAAAAATATATATATATACAAAATAATCAAAACACAAACATGATCACTATGCTTTTGATGGTCACATTGTTACAAGTTTGAAACGGTCACTTTTTTGTGCAATGGCAACATTGTAGGCTATTAGTATGTCACTGTTGTGTCACTGTTGCAGGTCTTATACAATGTAATAAGCTATAACAGGCGATTCATTTCGGTAGCCCAATTATGTTCTTTCTTATTTCATTAGGCTTATTAAATACAGTCTGGTCAACTGCCCAGATCAGAAACATAATTTAGTTTGTTTCTTCCTCCACACGTCGATGTGTGCGTCCAAAAGAGTAGCGGGATATCATCAACAAACAGATTAGGCGAAACAAGGGTGTTAAATTGGCTAAATGCAAAAAAGCAAGAATAAAAGCAGTAGTATACAGCGCCATATTCCGCAACCAATGCATCACATGACTTGAGTAACCTGTACATTACATTCATGTGTCCTTGTGGCAGGGTCGCTTATCAAAGTTTTTGTAAGCACCATAATATGCCTAATTGCTCACCCCACATCAAAATAATAATTAACATCATAGTCAAACAAATGTGCACTTGCTGAAAATATATAAAGAAAATTGGAAGTGTCACAGAATTATTAAAGGCTCAATGCATTCAAAATTATTTGTAGCATATCTTTGAACAGCTGATGAAACTAACACTGTAAAAGTGTGAGAGAAAAAAAAAACTATCAGTGTTGTTTTCTGATAGTTGCTGGTTGAAAATACAATCTACACAAGACGTTCTAATCAGCAGGTTTTGCATGGGTGGAGTTTTGGTGACATCACCAGACAGTAAACTAGTTAATAGACCAATAACAAACAGAGTTCCAAACCTCTCTGCCAATAAAGGCTAGTTTTCAGTTTCCCCCACCCCACTCATACCACTCCCAGACAGTACTAGCATCTTTTTTTGTTGCTAAAAAGCTATTTACGTTTCTTTTTGGCCATTTAATGGACAGCTATTACCCAGTGATTTAATATGTATATAAAAATGGATGCATCGGGCCTTTAAAATTGTAGATTAGAACTTTACACACCTTTATAAACTGCCACACATGAATATTTTCCAGGCAGTGTGTGTATTTTGCAGTATTCTCTCTCTCTGTCTGTCTGTCCTTTCGTAGGGTAAATGATGAATCATTTTAAAATGGGAAATTCTTGCTTGCAGAACAAAATAAAATGTAAAATTCAGCTCAAATGGTCTAGGCTTTTTCAATTTGGCCACAAGAAGAGAGTGTACTCCTCATAAAACAGAGCCTGCTATGAGAGATCAGTGCTGTAGATGGCAGTATAATATCACTGCAAAACTAATATGAAGAAACTGAAAAGAGCAACAGTGTCTTCTGCAACAGAGCCACTCCCAATGACGTATACATACTAACATTGCTCTTCTCTCTCCAACTCAGCTGTGGAGTGGGAGGTAAATGTGTTAATGCACAACTCTATCGATAGTCAGTCATTATCACCTCCTCTTCAAATAAGCTGAGCTACAGGTATGCAGTGCAATCAGAAAGTATTCAGACGCCTTAACTTGTTACGTTTCAGATTTATTCTAAAATTGATTAAATTGTTTTTTTTTATTCACCAATCTACACAAAATATCCCATAATGACGAAGCAAAAACAGGCTTTTAGAATTTTCAGCAAATTAATTAATACATTTACATAAGTATTCAGTCCCTTTACTCAGTACTTTGTTTAAGCACCTTTGGCAGTGATTACAGCCTTGAGTCTTCTTGGGTATGACACTACAAGCTTGGCACACCTGTATTTGGGGAGTTTCTCCCATTGTTCTCTGCAGATCCTCTCAATCTCTGTCAGGTTGGATGGGGAGCGTCTCTGCACAGATGTTTGCAGGTCTCTCCGGAGATGTTCGATGGGGTTCAAGTCCAGGCTCTGGCTGGGCTACTCAAGGACGTTCAGAGACATCCACTCCTGCATTGTCTTGGCTGTGTGCTTAGGGTTGGTGCCCTATTGGAAGGTAAACCTTTGCCCCAGTCTGACGTCCTGAGCGCTCTGGAGCAGATTTTCAAGGATCTCTCTGTACTTCGCTCGGTTCATCTTTCCCTCGATCATGACTAGTCTCCACATCCCTGCCGCTGAAAAACATTCCTACAGCATGATGGTGCCAGGTTTCCTCCAGACGTGACGCTTGGCATTCAGGACAAAAAGTTCAATCTTGGTTTCATCAGACCATAGAATCTTGTTTCTCATGGTCTGAGAGTTCTTTAGGTGTCTTTTGGCAAACACCAAGCAGGCTTTCATGTGCCTTTTGCTGAAGAATGGCTTCCGTCTGGCCACTGTACCATAAAGGCCTGATTGGTGGAGTGTTGCAGAGATGGTTGTCCAAGGCCTTCTCCCCCCTTTGCTCAGTTTGGCTGGGCGGCCAGCTCTAAGAAAAGTCTTGATGGTTCAAAACTTTTTCCATTTAAGAAAGATGGAAGACACTGTGTTCTTGGGGACCATCAATGCTGCATAAATGTTTCGGTACCCTTCCCCAGATCTGTGCCTCGACACAATCCTGTCTTGGAGCTCTACAGACAATTCCTTTGACAGCGTGGCTTGGTTTTTGCTTTGACATACACTGTCAACTGTGGGACCTTATATAGACAGGTCTGTGCCTTTCCAAATCATGTCTAATGATGGTGGACTCCGATCAAGTTGTAGAAACATCTCAAGGATGATCAATGGAAACAAGATGCACCTGAGCTCAATTTCAAGTCTCATAGCAAAGGGTCAGTATACTTGTGTAAATAAGGTATTTCAGTTTTTTTATTTTTAATAAATTATTGTGTGTAGATTGATGAGGAAAAATATAAATACTTTAATCTAACAAAATGTGGAAAAAGTGAAGGGGTCTGAATATTTTCCGAATGCACTATATATCACTATGTTGATGTACCACGCTAGTACAATGAAGTCCCCACAAGAATAATAAACCAACAAACATATGACCAGCTGGGGATATTTTGTTAGTCTCCACAAGGTCAAATGTTATTTCTAGAGGGTTTAGGGTTAAGGTTAGAATTAGTCTTAGGGTTAGAATTAGGTTTAGGGTAGGGTTAGGAGCTAGGATTAGTTTTAGGGTTAGGGTTAGGGTTAGGAGCTAGGGTTAGGGTTAGCCTTAGGGTTAGGTTTTTGGGTTAAGGTTAGGGGTTAGGGAAAATAGGATTTTGGATGGGACTGAATTGTGTGTCCCCACAAGGTCAGTTATACAAGCCTGTGTGTGTGACAGTTTAGGGTTTATATTAATGAAGAGAGATGAGGCCTGGGGGAAAATAACACTGTGAATCAGCCAGCCCATCCTCTCTCTCTCTCTCTCTCTCTCTCTCTCTCTCTCTCTCTCTCTCTCTCTCTCTCTCTCTCTCTCTCTCTCTCTCTCTCTCTCTCTCTCTCTCTCTCTCTCTCTCTCTCTCTCTCTCTCTCTCTCTCTCTCTCTGTCTCAGCCCCCTACAGAGAGAAAGAGAGAGTGCTCCTTGCATCAGCCTGGTTAAAGGACAGTCAGTCGTACTAATGACCAACTCATACTGAAACAGGGAGGCCCAAATCATACCCTATTCCCATGACTATTTCAGACCCACATAGGCCAGTGTTATTTATTCCTAGCCACCTAGCAATTTAATTAAGTTTGCTTTGGTTAGGCAGCTAGATAGGTTCCCAATCTCCCAGCCTCAAAACTAGCTATAAGTCAAGTTAGAGTAAGTGCCTGCTGACAAGGTTGCTAGACAAAACTTTGGAAGCTCATAGACTTTTAATTCATGAGTGCATGACACCACTGTGTGCAGTGTACGTGTATGTGACGTGTGTCGATGTGCATCTGCATGTACGTTGACGCCTGTGTGACAGATGTAGGAGATGTTGTTCACTGTTGTTCACTGGTCCTCTGTACAGGACGGAGCCATTTAAAATAGATAGCGTAACAAGCCTCATCAGTATATGGGTCTTCATCTCCACCAGGGAAACCAGCAGTAAATGTCTGTGTGTGTGTGTTTAAATCTTCCCACAGTTTTCTAAGCAGATGGACCATAATATGCTCATCATTACTCTCGAACTCCAAGCAATTCAAACGCTTTGACTTGCAAAACTGTACTTTGGTGAAAGACAGTGACGCTCAAAGGATGGTTTTGGGTGTGATGTGGTATGATATACTGGATATTCTTTATGTTGTTTATGTTTTACTATTATGTGCAGTACCTCCATATCTTGCCCTTTGCTTTTCTAGCTCACCCCATCCTCCTCTCGCTCTCGTCCTTTCACCTGTCCTCCTCTCTCTCTCACCCCATCCTCCTCTCGCTCTGGTCTTTTCACCTGTCCTCCTCTCTCTCTCACCCCATCCTCATCTTGCTCTCGTCCTTTCACCCGTCCTCCTCTCTCTCACACCCCATCTCTCCCCCCTTCAGCTCACACCTCTCCCCTGCCTCTCACCTCCCTTTCACTGTCACCTTTTTGGCCTTCAGATCACCCAGATCTTCCTTGCCTCTCAAACTCTCTCACCTCTCTGTCCTCTCACCTCTCTCACCCCTCCTCCCTCTCTTCCCCTCTCACCTCTCTCACCTCTCTCTCCCCTCTCTCACCTCTCTCTCCCCTCTCTCACCTCTCTCTCCCCTCCAGTCCCACTGGACTGTGTATTTTCTATCTGAGAGGAATGAAAGCCAAGAAGCTGTACTACATCAGCTTTCTCCTTAACGTGGCACCCTGATAGGATGCCACCTTTCCAACAAGTCAGTTCGTCAAGCTGCCTTGGCCAATTGTAAGTGCTGTTATTGGGAAGTGGAAACGTCTAGGAGCAACAATGGCTCAGCCGCGAAGTGGTAGGCCACACAAGCTCACAGAACGGGACCGCCGAGTGCTGAAACGGGTAGCACGTAAAAACCCAGACACCCACAATCCTCTGTTGCAACACTCACTACCGAGTTCCAAACTGCCTCTGGAAGCAACGTCAGAACAAGAACTGTTCTTCTGGAGCTTCATGAAATGGGTTACCATGGCCCAGCAGCCACACACAAGCCTAAGATTACCATACACAATGCCAATCGTCGGATGCAGAGTTGTAAAGCTCGGCGCCATTGGAATTTGGAGCAGTGGAAACGCGTTCTCTGGAGTGATGAATCACGCTTCACCATCTGGCAGTCCAATGGACTAATCTGGTTTTGGAGAGAGGAGAACGCTACCTGCCCCAATGCATAGTGCCAACCGTAAAGTTTGGTGGAGGAGGAATATAATAGTCTGGGGCTGTTTTTCATGGTCCGGGCTAGGCTCCTTAGTTCCAGTGAAGGGAAATCTTAACGCTACAGCATACAATGACATTCTATACGATTCAGCTTGACAATGCCCCTGTGCACAAAGTGAGTTCCATACAGAAATGGCTTGTCGAGATCGGTGTGGAAGAACTTGACTGGCGTGCACAGAGCCCTGACCTCAACCCCAACAAAAACCTTTGGGATGAATTGGAACGCAGACTGCGAGCCCAAGCCTAATTGCCCAAAATCAGTGCCCTACCTCACTAATGCTCTTGTGGCTAAATGGAAGCATGTCCCCGCAGCAATGTTCCAACATCTAGTGGAAAACCTTTCCAGAACAGTAGAGGCTGTTTATAGCAGGGAGGGGGGACCAACTCCATATTAATGCCCAAATTTTCGACAAGCAGATACATACTTTTGGCCATGTAGTGTATATCTCTCTGTCTCTCTGTCTCTCTCCCTTCCTGAAAAAGCCTGGTGTTCCCATAGCTCAGCTGACCATGTTAGATCAATGGTGGGGCAAAGAGCAGTGGTGAGGTGTGTCTGCAGTCAGGTTATCACACGCCACATAACACACACACACTGATGCACACATGGACACCAACACACACACACACACATAAGTGCATGCACACACAATACACACACTCATGTATGGTTGTAGTCAGACACCGTGGGTCTCACGGTCCATAGAACCCACCTGTTTCCCTCTGTCTGTGTCTCTCTCTCACTCTGTCTCGCTCTCTGTCTCTCTGTGTGTCTCGCTCTGTGTCTCTCTCTCTTTGTGTCTCTGTCTCTCTCTCTCTCTCTCTTACTACAAGCCTTTCTGGGAATCCTTTCTGATTATAATGCATGTATCCATTTCTATTTTGTCTTCACTGGCCTTGTGCTTCATAGAAGGGTCTAGATAATCAATACTTGTCCCAGCTGAAAACAACTATAATACATCAACCTTTCCCATGTAATTTTAAGATTAAGCAAGATAGTTGAGTTTTACAACAAGGTGGACTTGAGTATCTTGCTTGTATACTAACTCCTAGGCCTAGCCTTAACTGTAAACCTACATTTAACTCTTGCCCTCACCAACAGTAATGATGCAGTGAGGAGTTTTCCTTCTCCCATACTAATGATGTACAGCACAGTAGTTATGAGCCAGCCATCCAGAGAGACATTCCTCATCCTCTCCCCTGACAGAGTGTTGCATTAGCAATGACAACTGCTGCAGAAACCTAACATATACAGCAAGCGCGGTAGCCATTTTCCATCAGGCATTCTGCGTCTTATTGTCATTCATCAGGAAGAGGCACGGATACCCTGTCTGAGTGTTTATTACGTCTGAAACACCCAGCCATAAAAGCAGACAGCTCTGTCATTCACCACAACTAATGAGTTATGCAATGACACCGGGACACTGCTTTATAACGACGGAAATGCTCAACACAGCAGCATCTCCACGCCGCAGGGTGAATGCATCAGTAATAACAGTCTCAAATGTATTTATATAGCTAGCACCTTCCGTACGTAAACAGCATCTAACAGCGCTTAACAGGCAGGTAGTGTGAATAAAACAAACATACTCTATTAGATAAAAGGCCATACATAAGGTTAGTGTTGCAAAGCTTTTATGAATGCTGGATGCCTTTGTCCCAAAGCCCTTGGTCACAAACTGTCGGTGCGGTTTCCAAGAAACAATAGAGATGTTATTTATCCTAGTAAAGTTTGGTTTGAAAAAGTAAATACGCCTATAACAGGCTAGCTGTCACGCATACTCCTGCTCCCTCCCTCCGGTGCTCGACTTCGCAGGTCTACTAACCACGGCTCCTGGCAACCCACATTGCGCACACCTAGCAACCATCATTGCACACACCGGCTCCCCACCATTAAGCACACCTTGACTTCATCACCACCTCTCCCTTCATATAGCCCTCAGTAGCCTCTGTCATCAGGAAGTATTGGTTTTGGTTACGTTCAGTAGCCTCTGTCATCAGGAAGTATTGGTTTTGGTTACGTTCAGTAGCCTCTGTCATCAGGCAGTATTGGTTTTGGTTACGTTCAGTAGCCTCTGTCATCAGGCAGTATTGGTTTTGGTTACGTTCAGTAGCCTCTGTCATCAGGCAGTATTGGTTTTGGTTACGTTCAGTAGCCTCTGTCATCAGGCAGTATTGGTTTTGGTTACGTTCAGTAGCCTCTGTCATCAGGAAGTATTGGTTTTGGTTACGTTCAGTAGCCTCTGTCATCAGGAAGTATTGGTTTTGGTTACGTTCAGTAGCCTCTGTCATCAGGAAGTATTGGTTTTGGTTACGTTCAGTAGCCTCTGTCATCAGGCAGTATTGGTTTTGGTTACGTTCAGTAGCCTCTGTCATCAGGAAGTATTGGTTTTGGTTACGCTCAGTAGCCTCTGTCATCAGGCAGTATTGGTTTTAGTTACGTTTAGTAGCCTCTGTCATCGGGCAGTATTGGTTTTGGTTACGTTTAGTAGACTCTGTTATCAGGCAGTATTGGTTTTGGTTACGTTTAGTAGCCTCTGTCATCAGGCAGTATTGGTTTTGGTTACGTTTAGTAGCCTCTGTCATCAGGCAGTATTGGTTTTGGTTACGTTTAGTAGCCTCTGTCATCAGGCAGTATTGGTTTTGGTTACGTTTAGTAGCCTCTGTCATCAGGCAGTATTGGTTTTGGTTACGTTTAGTAGCCTCTGTCATCAGGCAGTATTGGTTTTGGTTACGTTTAGTAGCCTCTGTCATCAGGCAGTATTGGTTTTGGTTACGTTTAGTAGCCTCTGTCATCAGGCAGTATTGGTTTTGGTTACGTTTAGTAGCCTCTGTCATCAGGCAGTATTGGTTTTGGTTACGTTTAGTACGCATGTCCTGTTTTGTATTATCTTCATGTTTATTATTATTAAATCACCTTCTTCATCTGCTTCCTGACTCCCTGCGTATACGTTACAGTAGCAAAACAGAATCCATAGGAGAGTCTTCTCCCTCCAGGCTTCTTACGCCCTGATTAGGCCTACTTTCCATTTACAGAGTGTGCGTCCCAAATGTCACCATATTCCCTATTCCCTATAAAGTGCTGAATTTTGGAATGCCGATTCTCTCTCTGTCCGCTTCAGTGGTGCTGAACGGAAGCTAATAGCTTGTTAGTTTATTTTAGCCTCAGACCTTTTACTCTTGTGACAAAGTAACCACACAAACATCATCTGGGTGTCAGAACAGCTCTGTTAGCAACCAGGAACGAGTTAAAAAATGTAATGTCAAGAGATTTGATCAAAATTTAGCTTTTACGTAGAGACTGTAAAGATGTCTGTTTAGTCCAGATATAAATAGGATATGTGTTTAAGATGAATAGTCTGTGTGGTGTTATGGAATTGTGGAATGTGTGTGTGTGTTTGTGTGTTTGTGTGTGTGTGTGTGTGTGTGTGTGTGTGTGTGTGTGTGTGTGTGTGTGTGTGTGTGTGTGTGGATTATACTAAACATTGTTTCTGTCTTATTTCTGTTTCCACAGACAGTCAGGTAAAGCTGTGTGTTCTGACTTTGAGGGTCGATGACTATACCCTGTAGGCTCTGAGGTGATGAAGAACTGGCTGAATGACATCAACCCTACTAGCATGGCCTGGGGTGTCCACACAACACCTGACACACACACATACACACACACACACACACACACACACACACACACACACACACACACACACACACACACACACACACACACACACACACACACACACACACACACACACACACACACACACACACACACACACACACACACACACACACACACACACACACACACACACACACACACACAAACACACAAACACACACACACATTCCACAATTCCATAACACCACACAGACTATTCATCTTAAACACATATCCTATTTATATCTGGACTAAACAGACATCTTTACAGTCTCTACGTAAAAGCTAAATTTTGATCAAATCTCTTGACATTACATTTTTTAACTCGTTCCTGGTTGCTAACAGAGCTGTTCTGACACCCAGATGATGTTTGTGTGGTTACTTTGTCACAAGAGTAAAAGGTCTGAGGCTAAAATAAACTAACAAGCTATTAGCTTCCGTTCAGCACCACTGAAGCGGACAGAGAGAGAATCGGCATTCCAAAATTCAGCACTTTATAGGGAATTTACACACACACACACACACACACACACACACACACACACACACACACACACACACACACACACACACACAAACACACACACACACACACACACACACACACACACACACACACACACACACACACACACACACACACACACACACAGACACCGCACACAAACACAGCAGCAATGTATCGCATATTTTTGGCAATGGATGCCCCAAAACGGCCAAGATTTATACAGCAACACAAACAACAACACTGAATAAATTTGCTTACAGGCACGCACCCAGCCACCCACACAGTCATGTAGTAGTGCCATTGCTCCCGTGAATAGTTTCCTGGCCTTTCCATTTTACTACAACAGATGGCCAGTGGCCTGGCTGCCAGAGGCTGTAGCTAGCACCGCCACACCACACTCACCTGATTGATATCTGCTCCGGGGCTCTCTGTATGTGTGTGTGTGGCGCGTTTGTGAGCACTGATTATGCCAGCGTCTCGCATGGCCCTGAGCTGCACCATAAAGGCTATTAGGGGGCTATACGACACCACTACCCTGGCATCTGAATGGGAGCACAAAACAGATGAGATTTCAACTGCTGTGCTAGGATCCAATCCCCCACCACATCAGTGTGTGAGAGGGAGCATTTATATAGAGCTTATATATGTAAAAGCAAGCTTTATATTATAAAAGCAACTTCAGCTTCTACTGCACAAACTGAAGCTTTATGGTGATGTACTGTACATAACACTCTGTACACACTGATACGTTCCTAACCAGAGCTGAGTAAATGCAAAATCATGGAGATATTACAGTAATGTAAACATATTTACAAACTCAATTCATTAAGTAATGTATTGCAAACATACAAATAGCCATTACTTACAGAAGACCATGACCAAATAACAAATATCTCGGTTTGGCAAGAGAGACAGAGCAGTCTTTTAAACACACACGCACACACACAAAACAGGTTAGACATCAGAGGGTCAGAATTCAGACGTTTACAAAACAAGACCTGTTGAAGGTTAGACATCAGAGGTGGATTATTGTTCTCCTGTTCAGCGAGGCAGCTCATTCAACGGGTAAGGAAATAAATTATTAGATTAGATCTACCCTTCACACCCCTCTCTCTTCTCCTCTCCTCTTCTCTCCCTTCTCACCCCTCTCCTCTCCTCTCCTCTCCTCTCCTCTCCTCTCCTCTCCTCTCCTCTCCTCTCCTCTCCTCTCCTCTCCTCTCCTCTCCTCTCCTCTCCTCTCCTCTCCTCTCCTCTCCTCTCCTCTCCTCTCCTCTCCTCTCCTCTCCTCTCTCTTCTCTCTCCTCATTCCTTCCACAACTTCCACTTCTCCCCTTTCCCACCTGCCTTTACTCCCCTCTGTGGACAGAGGGTCTCAGGTAGCACACCTACATCAGGTAGCCAACCCCTCATCCCCTCATTCCCCCATGGCCAGGCCCCCATCAACTGGCTTATGGCTGAATTTATTGTTGTTGTTGTTTTTGGTTGTGTGACAGAGCACAGAGGAAAGTGCCTCCAGATGGTTTGTGTCTCCAGATGGTTTGTTAACCGTGTGTTTGTGTGTGTGTGTTAGGGTTAGGTTTTCCTGCCCTCTGTATCACAGCGCTGTATATGAGTTCTGATGGGCAGAGACAGCTTTCCCACGCAGTTAAAGGGCCCATGAATCACACACACATCACTCACACACACACATCACACACACACACCTTGTGTTGTGTTGCCTTTGTAGGGTTAGGGACCAACAGATTACGAGATGGATGTCCTCACTGTATGAAGAAACACACATACTGGACACGTGTGTGGAGGACAGAGAAACAGCTCAGAAATAGAAGCTTCTGAAGGAAACAGCAGACGGAACACATAATCAGAGCTGACATGTTACTGTGGAGGAAACAAGGAAAGCCTACTCCAGGGTGTGTGTGTGTGTGTGTGTTAGGACATCGGGCACAGGGAAAGCCATACTCCAGGGTGTGTGTTTGTGTGCGTGTGTGCAGGAAAAGCCTACTCCAGGGAAGGTGTGTGTGATTGATGTGAGGAGATGTGTTCGGTGAGCAGAAGATTACTGTTACACTTACTACTGTAGAGAGAGAGAGAAAAAAAGGGAGACACACACAACAAGTGCAGTGTAGAGTAGTGGTAGGAATTAGGGCTTAGGTCCTAGGGAGCAGCAGTTCTGCTCATTTTGATGAAAAATGAACTTACAAATGGAGGAAATTGTCCGACCAGGGTTGGGGTCAATTCCATTTAAATTCCAGTAAATTCAGGAAGTAAACTGAAATTCTGAATTCTCTTCAATACTTTTCAAGAGGAACATTTAGAATTGGAATTTGATTTACTTTCTGAATTGACTGGAATTTAAATGGAATTGACCCCAACCCTGGTCCCGATGTGACACACACCAAATGGTGTGCAACGTTGGGTTCAGTGGAAACTATACTGCACTGAATGACCAGTTGAAAATGTTGTGATTATGTTCGCACTTCCCAAACCTTAACCCTTACCTTACCCATTCAGAATGAGTGCCTAAACTTAATTTGATGTTTGGAGAAATGGAATGATAAAGAGCAGCAGAACCCATAAAAACACTTTGGAGCAACTTCGAAATTAGACGTTTGGAGCAACTTCGAAATGTGATATTTGGAGAACGTGGATGAAAGTCTAAGACTGTGAAAGTCATATATGTGCAGATATATGCACTATGCCATTGATCTCTCTCTTTCTATTGTATCCACTGAGCCTCTGGGCCTGCCCTCAACCTCATTGGATTACTCTAGGCAGGCCTCTTTCTAGTTGTCACTGAAATGCGAGGGGCTGAAGCTCATTGGCTAGAACTCAAATTTCTAGGGGGCTGGCCCACATGGGGGAAATGAAGGGAAAATGGTGCAGCACCGCTTCAAGAGAGTCGCTAGGGATTTCGTGGCTAATTGAGGTAAGTCAGTAATTCTGCTCATAGATTATGCATGGATGAACTACACATTGACACAATACTTACTTATTTACCAAAGTACCGGAGCATGTCTTTAATGTTGGTACCAAACAATCATTCTATTTGTGTGGGGAGAAATGGAGGAAATTGTCCGACCAGGGTTGGTGTCAATTCCATTTAAATTCCAGTAAATTCAGGAAGCAAACTGAAATTCTGAATTCTCTTCAATACTTTTCAAGAGGAACATTTAGAATTGGAATTTGATTTACTTTCTGAATTGACTGGAATTTAAATGGAATTGACCCCAACCCTGGTCCCGATGTGACACACACCAAATGGTGTGCAACGTTGGGTTCAGTGGAAACTATACTGCACTGAATGACCAGTTGAAAATGTTGTGATTATGTTCGCCCAGATCACAACAGTTACCATATGGTGTGCGGCCCCAGGGTTCCGGTCTAGAAGCACGCTTCCGTTGTATGAAGAGGACACTTACAGTATTGCAGTTTAGCTGAGGTCAAGACAAAAAAGAGAATTTCCATAGATGGGCCACATAGAGAAGTCAAATTAGAAAATTCCAAATAAGACACTTTAGTCATCACCTTTGTACGCAAAAACATACATTTCAATGATTCAAGTAATTAGAGACAAACAAAAATGTAGATCACTCACAGCCGAAGATATTAACATTTTATATTCATCCACTTTCTGTCATGTTTCTGGATGGCATGAGGACTTTGTCACTGCTCGCGCAGGGCTCCAGTGTGCACTGAGTGCTAGTTCACAGGCGTCAATGGGCTCTATAAAACCGGAACTATGAAAGATGGCAACTCCCACGAAACGGGTAGATTAGTAGAGTAGATTACATTGAAAATAACGGGTGTCCATCTTGGATGCTGTCTCCAGTTCATTTATAAACTCAGTGGGTCAAAACCATATTGATCAGGCCACACCCACCAAACGGGAGCAAACGTACCTCAAAGGCTGTTGAAGAACTGTGTGC
This sequence comes from Thymallus thymallus, assembly GCA_023634145.1. NCBI lineage: Eukaryota > Metazoa > Chordata > Actinopteri > Salmoniformes > Salmonidae > Thymallus > Thymallus thymallus. The sequence continues at coordinate 11,050,186 of CM042380.1, read as the reverse complement.
ACCGTTTTGGGGAAAGGTGTCGTTCAGTACAAACCGTCACCCAACTTAGCAAACGTTGAAGTGAACTGAACGCACCCATGGTCACCATGGTCACAGTGGTTGCATCCCAATCTTTCCTTCCTCATTGTGTGCACTCAAGACTCATTCACTACTAACCACAAATCTAAAATCATTGGAGGGGTAGTGAAGGGGGAAGAGAGGGAACACAAAAGAGGAGAGGCAAGGGTGTTGGTGGTATGGTTCAGAAGAGGAGAGGCAAGGGTGTTGGTGGTATGGTTCAGGTTATCAGGAGTGTTGACTCCTTAGAGACCCCAAGGGTGTTGGTGGTATGGTTCAGGTTATCAGGAGTGTTGACTCCTTAGAGACCCCAAGGGTGTTGGTGGTATGGTTCAGGTTATCAGGAGTGTTGACTCCTTAGAGACCCCAAGGGTGTTGGTGGTATGGTTCAGGTTATCAGGAGCGTTGACTCTCCTTAGAGACCCCAAGAGTGCTGTTGGTATGGTTCAGGTTATCAGGAGCGTTGACTCTCCTTAGAGACCCCAAGGGTGTTGGTGGTATGGTTTAGGTTATCAGGAGCGTTGACTCTCCTTAGAGACTCCCAAGTGGCACAGCGGTCTAAGGCACTGCGTCTTAGTGCTATAGGCGTCACTATAGACACCCTGGTTCGATTCCAGGCTGTATCACAACCGGCTGTGATTGGGAGTCCCATAGGGCGGTGCACAATTGGTGGCGCACAATATTTGCTATAACCTCAAAATACTGCATCAGAGATGAGAGAAAGATAGAGAGAACTGCTGGAAATAAAAGATAAGACAAAAGGAAGGCGTAGTAAAAAGACTAATGGCTGTTAGCAAACAACTAGCAGATACAGTTAGACAGTTGACCTCTTTACCAGAGAACACACAGTAGAGAATACTCTCTCTCTCCTTCTCTATTCATCTCTCTCTCACTCACTCTCTCTTTCTCTCTCTCTCTCTCTCTCTCTCTCTCTCTCTCTCTCTCTCTCTCTCTCTCTCTCCCTCTCTCTTCTCCCTGGTCCCTTATCAATATAACTCTTCCTCTTCCTATCTCCTTCCTCTCCTTTTTCTCTGCCTCTCTCGCTCTGCCCCTCTCTCTCAGCAGCAGCCATCCATCTAAAGTTAGCTTCCTCTGTGGAGGCTTTACTGTATATACGAATGCATACAGTCTCCCCCAGGCCTGCCGTGAGAACATTCTCTACAATCTGTAGTGTGTGTGTTGCCTCTGTGTGTGCGTGCGTCTTTGAGTAGCGTAAATATAGACTGTTTTTAAATCACAGAACACTGAGCAGAGCAGAGCAGCAGGACATAGAGATACTGTACATATTGTATAACAGAGGTTGTCACGGAGCCTGTGTTCTGATGGGGTCGTTCCACCTCAAAAAGCACAAGGAAGAGTATTTCAACACCCATCATCTCAGATTGTTCTGCAATTGTTTCTGTTGTTAGAAACAGATCATATTAGCATTCCTGCAACATTATTTTGTTGAAATATAATTTGATCTTTGAGAAATTTGATTGCACACAAATTGGCCATTTTAATGTACAGGATTCATATAATATTCAGTAACACTTTACTTGACACCCAGCGTCATAGCACGTTATGATACGGTCATAACCATGTCATAATATGTCAACAGCTCACATAACTTGTCAAAATATGGTCATAACATGGTCATGACACATATATTTAGACCTGTTGTGACATATATTGCATTATTTTATGGCTGGTTATGACACCGACATAAGAACAACAAAACCCACAAAACCTACCACGGTAGTTATTTTATGGCTGGTTATAACACCTACATAGTAGTGTCAAAACCTACCACACAAGGCAAACATTGCATTTCACCATTGGCTACGTGTCAACAGTATGTTTATGCTATATCATTTTGGGGGAATTTGACCACATTAAATTATCATTGTAATTGCGTACAAATTGATGTCAGATTTAATAAATGTGTGTTTTGACGTTCTTATGTAGGTGTCATAACCAGCCAAGTAACGCAATATATGTCACAACAGGTGAAAATATATGGGTCATGACAGTGTAATGACAAGTTATGTCAGCTGTTATGACATACGTATTATGCCATGGTTATGACTGTGTCGTAACATGTCAAGTAAAGTGTTACCTAATATTCTTCCCATATTTTTTTGTTTTATTTATAAACACATACAAACAGAAATAACAACCACTACACCTGATACACATCACAACAAACCCACACCTGTCCATGAATGCACAACAACACACAGTAGCCTCCCTTTTCAATACACAAATAAATATCAAATTCAAACATGATTATGTCTGTTAGGTAATGTCACACTCCTCAAGATGGTCGATGTAAGTTTTGTAGATTTTATCAAACATGCCTTTCTTTTGCTTAATTTGATAAAACACAGAACGGAATGGAATGTAACGTCGTAGTTCAGCCCTCCAGTTCCTTATTGACTGTGAGTATGGTGCTTTCCAATTGATAGGTATACATTATTTTGCAGCAATTACACCCAGGTTACAAAACTAATATTTACATTTCCCAACCGACATAATCGTGGAGATGGATGGACATACATTCCTAGACACAATGATATGATAACAACACAGTCTGTGCTATCATATCATTGTGTCTAGGCATTTATATCCATCCATCTCCACGATTATGGGCATCGATGTTACATTGAGCTGGGTGAATGGAATATGAATGACAGTCATCCAATATGCTGTAATAGAAATAAGGCCAATGCACACCGACCTCCACTGGTCTGTGCATGGCCTTATTTGAAATAATACAGTTTTTTCCCCTTCCGGAAGTCTAGTTGTTGTTTTGGTGCTGTGACATCATCTTCCTCCTAGAGTGACATGCTGGTTCCTCGGTACGGAAGATGACGGTTTTGTGGCAGAACTGTTTGGAGAAACATGGTCTTGTGATCGTATAGGGCTGGTTCTATAGAGTGCCTGGTATGGATCCATGTGGGCTGGTTCCATAGAGAGTATGGTTCCCTGTGGGTTGGTTCTATAGACAGTGTGGATCCCTGTGGGTTGGTTCTATAGACAGTGTGGATCCCTGTGGGTTGGTTCTATAGACAGTGTGGATCCCTGTGGGTTGGTTCTATAGACAGTGTGGATCCCTGTGGGTTGTTTCTATCGAGCAGTGGTTCTCAAACCTCTCTTCAGGGACCCACAGTAGTTCCATGTGTTTGATCTATTCTAGAGCTAGCACACCTGATTGAGCTTGTCAACTAATCATCATGATTAGGTGAATCAGATGAGACAGAAACGTCTGGGGGTTCCAGAGGAGAAGTTTGAAAACCACTGCTGTAGAGAGCCTGCAGGTTAGATGTTGGTACAATACCTGGCCTATTCAAAGGGGATACACAATAACTAATTAGGCCTAATAATCAGTTACACATGAGGAGGTACTTCAGGCAGACTGATTTGTGATTGGGGGTTCAGTAAACAAAGAGGTAACTGCTATAGACTTTGGGAATAGAGACAATTATCTTCTTTGAGGCTGCAAGACTTTGCAAACTACTGATTGGAATATTAATCACCTCCTTGTTTCAGTCTTTATGTGAATACTCCCTGAGGAAGGGACTGTGTGTGTTTGTGTGTGGTGTGTATTATTGTTAGGTTTATGTTTTAAGTAACAGTCCACAGTGTAAGAGTTGACCCAGTTTCTCCTCCGTTCTCTTTTAGAGACAATAATCTGAGGATGCAGTCTCAGACAGAACAACACACACACATCAATACATGGCCTGACCATGAATACATATGTGCAACTGTCAAAATAAAGGAAACACCAACATAAACCCGCTGGGCACACACTGGTTGAATCAACGTTGTTTCCACGTCAATGAAATTACATTGAACCAACGTGGAATAGATATCTGTGCGTAGTGGGAAGTGTCTTAATAATGGGGCGCTGTTCCACCCGAGCCGTCCAGAACAGCTTCAATGCGTCTTGGCATTGATTTCACAAGTGTCTGGAACTCTATTGGAGGGATGCTGGACCATTCTTCCTTGAGAAATTCCATAACTTGGTGTTTTGTTGATGGTGGTGAAAAACGCTGTCTCGTGCGCAGCTCCAGAATCTCCCATAGGTGTTCACTTGGGTTGAGATCTGGGGCTTCATTTAACACTAAATTCTCACAACATTCTGGCATATCTGGAGATTATTATTGGGATTTATATACACATTTGATCAACAATACGCATGTAAAACCCTGCCTGAAAAACGCCCTACATTCACCTAATTTGCCCTATGATTTAGAATGACAGTTTCTAAAGCGCAATGACACATTTGATCACATTTCTGTTGAAGTGACTTTTAAACTAAAATGTGTGCCGTCTATAGCGAGTGCCAAAATTCTCCAAGATTGATTGTCTGTTGAACAATTTAAAAGTAAATGCTGCCTACAGACCACACTTATATTCAAAATACTAAATGTTGTTAAATATTTAGTTAATCAATACGATTGTGTTTCTCTGGGATTAAATAGGCTGTTATGTCGTGCTCCTTTGACACAGCAATACTGTAGCCTACCCATATTGTCATAGGCTACCGGTCTATCTCCTTACCAACAGAAAATGCATCGGTTTTATCATTAGGCCTATGTTTTAATGTTCTTATTAGCTAACACATTAGCCTACCATAATTATAATTCCTGTGCATCAAACACTTAAATTTTCCCCAAAATAACAATATTTTCTTGCAATACAGTTGATTAACCAAAATAAGTTGTGCGTACTCATGGTTTGAGAAGTACACACACTTTCCTCCATCAAGTTCAAAATTGATTAATGCCAACTTTTGCGGGAAAACTGACTTACGCAAGGTTTAGAGTATTTTTTGTGCACACACACCTTTAATGAATGAGGCCCCTGGTGACTGACTGACACACACACACTTTAAAACCCCTATGCTCCTTAGAGACCCCTCTTTCAAAGTCACTGAGATCTCTACTACTAGCCATGGTAGCCAAAATAATGGGCAACTGAGCATTTTTATTCATGACCCTAAGCAAGATGGGATGTTAATTGCTTAATTAACTCAGGAACCACAACTGTGTTGAAGCACCTGCTTTCATTTACTGAAGTGTTTCCTTTATTTTGGCAGCATGAGAAAACTGATCAGGAATACTTACAGAGAAATAGATTAGTTGTGTATGTATGGTTGTAATACTTACAGAGAAATAGATTAGTTGTGTATGTATGGTTGTAATACTTACAGAGAAATAGATTAGTTGTGTATGTATGGTTGTAATACTTACAGAGAAATATATTAGTTGTGTATGTATGGTTGTAATACTTACAGAGAAATAGATCAGCTGTGTATGTATGGTGGTACAGTGCATTTGGAAAGTATTCAGACCACTTGACTTCCAAATGTTCTAACTTTACAGCCTTATTCTAAAATGTATTATATTGGGGGTTTTTTCATCTTCAATCTACACACATTGCCCCATAATGACAATGCAAAAACAGGTTTTTAGAAATGTTAGCAAATTCATATTTTTTAAATCCTGAAATATAACATTTACATAAGTATTCAGACCCTTTACTCAGTACTTTGTTGAAGCACCTTTGGAAGCGATTACAGCCTCAAGTCTTCTTGGGTAGGACGCTACAAGCTTTGCACACATGTATTTGGGGAGTTACTCCCATTCTTCTCTGCAGATCCTCTCAAGCTCTGTCAGGTTGGATGGGGAGCGTCGCTGCACAGCTATTTTCAGGTCTCTTCAGAGATGTTCGATCGGGTTCAAGTCCAGGCGCTGGCTCTCTGGATCAGGTTTTCATCAAGGATCTCTCTGTACTTTGCGTCGTTCATTTTTCCCTTGATCCTGACTAGTCTCCCAGTCCCTGCCGCTGAAAAACGTCCCCACAGGATGATGCTGCCACCACCATGCTTCCCCGTAGGGATGGTGCCAGGTTTCCATGAGTTGTGTAGATGTGTTGTGTTGATGTGTTGTGTAGATGTGTGGATGTGTTGTGTATATGTGTTGTGTAGATGTGTTGTATGGATGTGTTGTGTGGATGTGTTGTGTAGACGTGTTGTGTAGATATGTTGTGTAGATGTGGGTTTATAAGAAAGGTGTTAAAGCTGAATGTATGATTATGGAGAAACAAGGCCATAAACAAAGGGTTAGTGTGTGTGTGTGTGTGTGTGTGTAACCCCAGGGGAGTTTTCTATCAGGGCAGTTCAAGAGAGGCCTGGTGCTGTGAGGCGTGACCAGGTGTCGCTGCACCGTCTCCTCTCCTCTCCTCTTTCTATCTTTCCATCATGATGGATGATGAGGAGGATGAGGAGGAGGTGGGGAGTGGGGGGTCATTCATCTCTATCTCCTGCCAAGGAAGTCTTCTGGGAATCACACACACACACACACACACACACACACACACACACACGGAAGAGGAAAGAAAAGGAAGAACACAGGCTAGAGGTTGATATAGAGAGAGACATGATGCAAAGAAAAGGAGCGAGGAGAGAGGGAGGAGAGAGACTGTGTGTTAGGGTTAGAGGAGAGAGAGTGGCTGTGTGTTAGGGTTAGAGGAGAGAGAGTGGCTGTGTGTTAGGGTTAGAGGAAGGAGAGTGGCTGTGTGTTAGGGTTAGAGGAAGGAGACAGGCTGTGTGTTAGGGTTAGAGGAGAGAGAGTGGCTGTGTGTTAGGGTTAGAGGAGAGAGAGTGGCTGTGTGTTAGGGTTAGAGGAAGGAGAGTGGCTGTGTGTTAGGGTTAGAGGAAGGAGAGAGGCTGTGTGTTAGGGTTAGAGGAAAGAGAGAGGCTGTGTGTTAGGGTTAGAGGAAGGTGAGTGGCTGTGTGTTAGGGTTAGAGGAAGGAGAGTGGCTGTGTGTTAGGGTTAGAGGAAGGAGAGAGGCTGTGTGTTAGGGTTAGAGGAAGGAGGAAGGAGAGAGGCTGTGTGTTAGGGTTAGAGGAAGGAGGAAGGAGAGAGGCTGTGTGTTAGGGTTGGTAATAGTTGTAGTAGTAGAACATTATTCATCACATTACAGGAAATGTGTTTATCACCACTAGCATCAGCAATACAAAGATATTAGTGTAATCGTATATAGCCTTTTAACGCTCTTTGTGTGTGTGCACATGCGTTTGTGTGTGTATGTGTGTGTGTGTGTGTGTGTAGTGAGAGAGACAGAGAATGTGTGATGTCCTGCAGAGTTTCCATTAGAGGTTAGGCACGATGTAGTGGAGCAGGTCATGAGCTTCAAGTTCCTCTGTGTCCACATCACTAAGGACCTATCATGGTCCACACACACCAACACAATTGTGACCCCCTCAGGAGGCTGAAAAGATTGGGCATGGGCCCTCAGATCCTCAAAACGTTATACAGCTGCACCATTGAGAGCATCTTGACTGGCTGCATCACCTCTTGGTATGGCAACTGCTCGGCATCTGACCGCAAGGCGCTACAGAGGGTAGTGTGTACGGCTTGTACAGTGGGGCAAAAAAGTATTTAGTCAGCCACCAATTGTGCAAGTTCTCCCACTTAAAAAGATGAGAGAGGCCTGTAATTTTCATCATAGGTGCACTTCAACTATGAGAGACAAAATTAGAAAAAAAATTACAGAAAATCACATTGTAGGATTTTTAATGAATTTATTTGCAAATGATGGTGGAAAATAAGTATTTGGTCACCTACAAACAAGCAAGATTTCTGGCTCTCACAGACCTGTAACTTCTTCTTTAAGAGGCTCCTCTGTCCTCCACTCGTTACCTGTATTAATGGCACCAGTCAGTATAAAAGACACCTGTCCACAACCTCAAACAGTCACACTCCAAACTCCACTATGGCCAAGACCAAAGAGCTGTCAAAGGACACCAGAAACAAAATTGTAGATGTGCACCAGGCTGGGAAGACTGAATCTGCAATAGGTAAGCAGCTTGGTGTGAAGAAATCAACTGTGGGAGCAATTATTAGGAAATGGAAGACATACAAGACCACTGATAATCTCCCTCGATCTGGGGCTCCACACAAGATCTCACCCCGTGGGGTCAAAATGATCACAAGAACGGTGAGCAAAAATCCCAGAACCACACGGGGGGACCTAGTGAATGACCTGCAGAGAGCTGGGACCAAAGTAACAAAGGCTACCATCAGTAACACACTACGCCGCCAGGGACTCAAATCCTGCAGTGCCAGACGTGTCCCCCTGCTTAAGCCAGTACATGTCCAGGTCCGTCTGAAGTTTGCTAGAGAGCATTTGGATGATCCAGAAGAGGATTGGGAGAATGTCATATGGTCAGATGAAACCAAAATAGAACCTTTTGGTAAAAACTCAACTCTGAAAGCAATGGCACTGGGCTAAGGGTCAATCATCGAGTCAACCAACTTACACACACACACACACACACACACACACACACACACACACACACACACACATTAGTGATGCGCGGGTCAGCTTTTTCTTCACCCGAAGAAAAAGCTGAAATTGCTAATAACCCATCTGCAACCGCCCAACTATATGTGATAAAGTGAAAAGCTGAGGCCCGCTCCCGACCCTAACCTGCTAATATAGAAAATGTGCTATAGGCTGCAGTCAAAGACAGCAGAACTATTTTTTGACAGGGGGTGCAGGATATTTTTATTTGCCTGATTTAGATGTTTCTGCTTATAATTTCCAACATTTTAGTAGGCTATTTGTTAGTCAACATGTTTGTAATTATAATTTTCAACATTTTGGTAGGCTATTTGTTAGTCAACATGTCTGTAATTATAATTTCCAACATTTTGGTAGGCTATTTGTTAGTCAACTTGTCTATAATTACAATTTCCAACATTTTGGTAGGCTATTTGTTAGTCAACATGTCTATAATTATAATTTCCAACCTTTTGGTAGGCTGTTTGTTAGTCAACTTGTCATTAATTATAATTTCTAACGTTTCGGTAGGCTATTTGTTAGTCAACATGTTTGTAATTATAATTTCCAACATTTTGGTAGGCTATTTGTTAGTCAACTTGTCTATAATTACAATTTCCAACATTTTGGTAGGCTATTTGTTAGTCAACATGTCTATAATTATAATTTCCAACATTCTGGTAGGCTGTTAGTCAACTTGTCTAAAATTAGATACATCGAGCTACGTCTCTCTCTCTCTCTCTCTCTCTCTCTCTCTCTCTCTCTTACATAGATATTTGCCTAGTTAAATAAAAGGTTCAATTTCACGCATGTTTTGGCTGGTCTGTAGCTTATTCTTGAGATGTTTGGGGATGCTGGTGAACCATGACGTGCAGGCATAATCAAAGTGACACTGGACTAGAGCACTTGGTCTCTCCTCTGCCTATCAGCTACTTCTATTTGTTCTTGTTGCAGCTTTGATTTATTTTATGTGTGGTATGACTCCTAGTTAGCCTATTGCAGAGCTGGACAAATAATCTACCTAGCACTATTTTCACGGGAGGCACATGCATGCAGATGAGGAAATGTGTCTAATAAATAATATGGTAAAACCGGCAATAGAGTGAATGTAAGAGAAAACCCTGTGCTTAACAAAAAAACAATACTACCCTCCCCTGTGCCCAACAAAAAAACACACTACCCTCCCCTGTGCCCAGACAGTTCTATAGGAACAATTAGGGTTAAGTGACTTGATCTAGGGCACATAGACAGATTACTCAAGTGGTAAGCTCAGGGATTCAAACCAGCGACCTTTTGGTTATAGACCTTGCCTAGACCTCAATCTGTCCCTTAGAGTTGTATGCCCTTTCTAGTGAGTCTATGGGTGATTTCTATGGTTGACACTGCCAAAGAAAGACTGTCACATAACATGTTATCACACACTTTAACTCCCACATACATACTGTACATACTGTACAGTACCAGTGAAAGGTTTGGACACACCTACTCATTCAAGGGTTTTCTTTATTTTTAATATTTTTCTAACATTGTAGAACAATAGTGAAGACATCAAAATTATGAAATAACACATATGGAATCATGTAGTAACCAAAAAAGTGTTAAACAAATCAAAATATATTTTGATTTTAGATTCTTCAAATAGCCACTCTTTACCTTGATGACAGCTTTGCACACTCTTGGCATTCTCTCAACCAGCTTCATGAGGTAGTCACCTGGTTTACAAGTAGCCACCCTTCTCAGTTGGGGTGATGTCGGGTGATTGTGGAGGCCAGGTCATCTGATGCAGCACTTCATCACTCTCCTTCTTGGTCAAATAGAGGAGGTGGAGGTGTGTTTGGTCATTGTCCTGTTGAAAAACAAATTATAGTCCCACTAAGTGCAAACCAGATGAGATGGCGTATCGCTGCAGAATGCTGTGGTAGCCATGCTTGTTAAGTGTGCCTTGAATTCTAAATAAATCACAGACAGTGTCACCAGCAAAGCACCCCCACACCATCATACCTCCTCCTCCACGGTTCACGGTGTGAACCAAACATGCGTAGATCATCCGTTCAACTACTCTGCGTCTCACAAAACCAAAAATCTAAAATTTGGACTCATCAGACCAAAGAACAGATTTCCACCGGTCTAATGTCCATTGCGCTTGTGTTTTGGCCCAAGCAAGTCTCTTCTTCTTATTGGTATCCTTCAGTAGTTGTTTCTTTGCAGCAATTCGACCATGAATGCCTGATTCACGCAGTCTCCTCTGAACAGTTTTATTTTTATTTTTATTTCACCTTTATTTAAGGTAATAACGAGGCTATATAAGAGGAGTACCAGGTAGTTGAGGTAATAACGAGGCTATATTTTTTTTTTCACCTTTATTTAACCAGGTAGGTCAGTTGAGAACAAGTTCTCATTTGCAACTGCGACCTGGCCAAGACAAAGCAAGGCAGTGCGACAAAAAAACAACACAGAGTTACACATGGGAATAAACAAACGTACAGTCAAGAACACAATAGAACATCTATATACAGAGTGCAAATGTAGTGCAAAATGCAGTAAGGTTAGGAAGACAATAAATAGGCCATACTGGCGAAATAAATTACAGATTAGCATAATCACTGGAATGATGGAATGTGCAAATGATGATGTGCAAATAGAGATACTGGAGTGCAAATTGAGCGGAAGTAAAAAAAATAAAATATGGGGATGAGGTAGTAGGATGGGCTATTTACAGAAGGGCTATATACAGGTGCAGTGATCGATAAGCAGCTTTGACTGTGTCTGTTACTTGAACTCTGTGAAGCATTTATTTGGGCTGCAACGTCTGAGGCTGGTAACTCTAATGCATTTATCCTCTGCAGCAGAGGTAATTCTGGGTCTTTCTTTCCTGTGGCGGTCCTCATGAGAGCCAGTTTCATCATAGCGCTTGATGGTTTTTGTGACTACACTTGAAGAAACTTTCGAAGTTCTTGAAATTTTCCTTCATGTCTTAGAGTAATGAAGTGATGTAGGATTCTAGATGTAATTTAGATGTTGTCCACCACATTGCAGCAGTATGTGTGCAAAGTTTCAGACTGATCCAGTGAAGAATTACATCACTACCTAATATTTTGTATAAAGTCTGCCAGGAGTTTTCCCAAATGTGCCGAATTGGTTTTCAAGTACATAACTATAGAGAACATACAAAAATGCTATGGTAATAAAAAATGTAAGTTTGCACATTCCCAGGAATTTGATGATGGAACATTAGCTTCCCTACAGAAAAGACACTAACCTTCATACATCTAAATGGCTGGGCAGGGTGGGTGTGGAGTCAGAGGTCAAACTGTAGAACCCAGTTCCTATTGGAATTGATTTTTCAAACAAAACTACACTACATTTTATCACTGGGACCCTCAGGATGACAAACCAGAGCAAGATTACTGAATGTAAGTATATTATTATCCACCTTCAAAGGTTAATGTACCAAACCATTTGCGTGATGAAAGTGTTTTGTTGTTGTGCACTATCCTCAAACAATAGCATGGTATTTTTTATATGTAATAGCTACTGTAAATTGGACACTGCTGTTTTTTAAGAATTCTTTCTGCCCATATAAGACATGTCCATGTCCTGGAAAGTTGGCTGTTGTTTACAACACCATTCTTATCACATATCGCATGCAACCGTCCTGGTACAGGGACACCGGATCCCATAGAGGTTAAAGTAATGATGGACTGTCATTTCTCTGGGCTATCTTCTGTATACCACCCCTACCTTGTCACAACACAACTGATTGGCTCAAACACATTAAGTTTAATTTCCACAAATTAACTTTTAACAAGTCACACCTGTAAATTGAATGTATTCCAGGTGTCAAGGAGTAAAGAATAGGCTTGATAGCTGAGCAAACGCGCCTCGTCACTCCTTAGTAACCATCTCCATAGTGATGTTCCAAGTGTCTTGATGGCATTGCCAAGGAAATGGTTTTACCTGCTTAGGCTGTCAGAGTTGAAGCCTTTCCCACACGCACACACATCTACTTCTACAAGAAGGCCTGTAGTTTTTAGTGATGTAAAGCTTCCTCGTCACTCCTTAGTGACCATCTCCATAGTGATGTTCCAGGTGTCTTGATGGTGTTGCCAAGGAAACGGTTTTACCTGCTTAGGCTGTCAGAGTTGAAGCCTTTCCCACACGCACACACCTCTACCTCTACAAGAAGGCCTGTAGTTTTTAGTGATGTAAAGCTCCCTAGCTCTTCAAGCTGGTTTTAAATAAGAGGACACATAGTGAATGTATATTTTATAGATATGTGTGTCTGTGTTTTATTGTGTGTGTATGTGTGTGCGTGTGCATGTGCGTTTGTGTGTGTTCTGAGTTAGTGCGAGAGCTAGTTCCGTGTCACAGTGGATTAGAGGAAAAGCTCCAGCTCAGAGTTGAGATAAGAAACCGGAGAAGTAAAAGACAAGGTCATATTTCTTCCATCTGAAATGAGCAGGAGATTGTGGATGTCCCAATTGGCGCCCTGTTCCCTATATGGTCCCTGGTCAAAAGTAGTGCACTTAATAGGGAATAGGATGCCATTTGGAACAAAGGCTGTATGTTCTCTTCCTAGCAGCTGCATCTGTGTAGAGCTCAGGCAATTATCCATCACAACACAGTAAGCTTTCAATCATCTTTCT